>KE504154.1:0-309520 GCA_000344655.2 Fomitopsis schrenkii
CTCTGAAGTGTCACAGGCGCTTACTACCCACAACTTTCAGGATCTCAGAAACCACAGGGACTTCAGCACGCTCTCCTTGATTCTCCTTAGTTCTCACTGCACAACATGGCTCCCAGGGCCAAATTTTCGTCCCATGAACTGAACCAAGGTGGCGGTCACAGGTCACCGAGACCCTTGAACTAGGGCGCCTGTTCAGTTCATGGTCACAGGTCACACCGGGTGAACCTATGGTCGAAACGATACAGTATATAACACTTGTCCGGATTAGGCAATATCAAGGTGGCTCTGAAGGGTCTGTGTCAAACAGGCTAGCCAGAGTCTCTGGAACACGTCTAGTATGAGACTTGTACTTCCGTGAGCTGAACTCCTTGACACACAGCTGTGCCTCTTTTGCCCCAAGGCCCAACCGATATGCTTCCATCCATTGAATCATGCAATGTTACCAGAGCCGAATCATCTTGAGGTCGACTGATGCCATTGCCTTCGGCATGTTCGACTGCAGCGTTCGGAAGGTATAATCGCAGTGTTCACGTAAATAGCACTTGACAGCACCTCAGGAGAATTCGATAGGATTGAGCTTGCATTGAAATTTTGGTAAGAATAGGCACAGATGCCCGGCTTCTTTGATTGTCTCCTGGACAAGGGGGGCCCCCCGAAGACTCGTCCCCGCTATCATCCTCTGGCCAGTCCTCTTGTTCGACCTCATGGTTCACTGTACCATCCCAGGTACAATTCTCGGGCCCTCTGCTCGAGTCTGAATCTGATTCTTCGGTCTCGGAGTTGCTCTGGCCGTTGTTCTTCTGCTTCATGGTCTTCGTTTTGCGGGCTTCAGCAAGCTGTGCACAGTGTTTCCACTCTGTTTGGCTTGGCCTTGCCATTTTGTAATCGTGTTTAGATGCATACTCCGCCTAAAAAAATTTTGTGTACTACAGGCTAACTAGGTTTCATGGTGTTGATGAAAGGCGGGCCATCGTGTTCAAGAGCCACCGCCACATAAAGGCTAAAAACAATATATATATATTATTTTCCGGGTTTTTGCCATGTCGATTTGGCCACTGTACAAAAGTGGTGGCGTTTACGCGACCCGCACCATAGGCGTCGTTCGTTCGGGAACATGTAGTAAGCTGTCGATACATGCACTCTTGGGAATCAGTTGTCGGCCGCGGACTTCGTTGCCCCATTCACGTCGGGCTTGTCAGCTTCCGAAAAGGATAGTTTTGTGAACAAATGATGGATCGGACCGAAGGATCTGCATGCCGGTAACCGGTCGCCAGTCGCCAGTGTGTCAGTTATCATGAGCGCCTGCGGTCGTTCTCTGCACTTCACAGCTTGGTCTCAACTTTCATGTCGACTGCCTCACACACGTCCTTCCGCTAACGTCCTCGCCGCTCTCTTTTGCATCTACGTACAATAATACGCCCACGCGCAACGATCAAGAACCTTGCCTTGTGCTCTCGAAGATCTGCGGAGAACTTCGCACACAGTTCGGCCGCGAACTCGCCTGCCCTTGCTTCTTTCGAGATTAAATCCTCGTGCTACTTCTAGCACAGTGGAGGGCTAGTATCTTCGTTGCACTCCGACACCGCTATCCGCCGCCCATGTCCAAGTTCCTCGATGCCTACACTGCGCTCTCTTCGTCCTCGTCGCGCCCGGAGGTGGCGTCTGTCTTGCAGTCGATAACGGATGGTGCGCGCCTGGTCTTGGCTGTGTAATTGGGCGAATATTGAGTTCCGAGGGCAGCCTTCCCTTCGCAGATCGACTCCGCACCGCGCAAGATGCTAGTTCAGACGATTCTAGATGATCTCACGAAGTGTAGCTCCGGGAACGGGAAGAAGAGCAGGTTGACCGCCAAAGGTAAGTTGTCTAAGCGAGTGTGTTCTTCGATCGCGTCTCGCGTCTACTCGGACACGGACAAGCCCAAGCGAGACCCCCACTTGGAGCGCAGTTCACGGCTCCCCGCGTCTACGGCCCGAGCAGCGTCCGGTGGCAGTCCAATCCCCTTGCGTGGGCCATGCGATAGCAGTTCTAGAGTTTACTTCGACCACTGGCCCTCGCTTACTCTTGGTGCTGTGTACACCAACTGATTGCATTGCATAGATGCTTTCTCGGCTCTCCTCGCCGTGAAGACACTGGGCAAGGACCCCGCAGGTTCGGAAGTCATCGCCACGTCTGCCAATCTCTCGACACTCCTCGCTCTTTCTCGCTCTTTCAAGGATGATACGGATGCATCGAACGAGGCGCTACGATGCATTGCGAACGCCCTGTTATTGATCAGCTATGCGCGAGACACGTTCCTACGGAACGATGTCGGAGGCGGAGAGGTCGCGGTGGAGCTGCTGGAGGTGCGCCCCGAATTGTGGACCACACTGATCGGATGTGGTTTGACTGATCTTCGCGGCAGAAAACCACAAATGCGGAACGAATCTTCCTTGCATCCCGAATTCTATTCCTGTCCACGGTTTCGGTAGCATCATCTGCCGACTTCATCCGTGCCCTCGTTGAGACCAAGCCTCCCGGCCACCCGGGCCATATTATCGAAATAATCGGCGCGAAGCTGGATGGCTTGTCAAAGAGCATCCAAAGCAGCGCGAAGTTGTCACGAGAAGCGATGACCGATTTACTTAAGTTCACGTTTAATTTGTTGCTACATTATCCTAAGGTGTGTTCCACGAATATGAGCTGTTGTGCATGCTGCTTACATGTTCCATAGATTGCAAACGATTCAGAAGAGATCACGACTAGATCTGAGGATGACGCTAAGATCATCGGTGACTTCTGGAATGAACGCCTGGATGGGTATGCAGATCCTGCAGACGAGTGTGCCCTCACTGATCGCCCCTCTAGCATTCTCCCGCCGCTTCTGCGAGCGTTCAACGCCTTGCCCCCCTCCCTGCCCTCGCCGCTTGTTCCGCCCATGACGCACATCATTCATTCGCTCATCACTATCCCAGTTACGCCGTCTCTCCAGCCGAAGTGGTTCCAGTCGAGCCGCAGCGGCTCCCCGCGTTCATCCAAGAGCCGCGACTCGCCCGTGCAATCTCCGCCCCACAGTACCAGCCCAAGCGCAAGTAACTCGCCGACCCTCGGGCCGTCGAAGGACGCGAAGCACAGCGCGTTCGACCGTGCCCTCTCCAAGCTGAACGCCGGCCGGCGCTCGCTCTCGCTCTCGCGGTCGACTTCGCCCGCCCCCTTTGCGCAGGTCGACGTGCTGCTACGGGCATACGATCTGCTCGACGTTGCCCTCTCGTATTATCTTCCCGGGACCACCGACCCCGACGACACGAGTGTGCGCGAGCGGTGCAGGGCGGAAGGCAACGCCAATCTGGACGACATTTTGTCTCCGCTTGTTCTGCTCGTCAACAAGCTGTGCGCGGCAGATGAGGGCTCGAGGGCGCGCATGCGCGACCGCATCTTGCCTTCCGACCTCGATCGTACGTCGCCGCTCGAAGGACGCGCTGATTTCCTCGGCCGGTGTCTAAGGCTGCTCGCGTGTGTGCACCATCAGCGGCTCAAGCAAGCCGCTGGCGAGATGCTCTACTCGATTTGCGACTGTGACGGTGAGTACCGCTGGATCACCATGCAAGCGATCCATACTGACTCCATACTCCAGCCAGCCTACTTGCGTCGTACGTCGGTTACGGCAATGTTGCCGGCTTCTTGTTCCACAAAGGCATCACCGGCCAGCCGTCGCGCCCGTCGAACGCCCCGGTACCGCAGGCAACGCCGTCGGGCGTGCCGATCAATCCGATCACTGGTATTGTTGAGGAAGAGAGACCGGAGATCGACATGACCGACGAAGAGAAGGAGCGCGAGGCAGAGAAGCTGTTCGTCCTCTTTGACCGTCTTGAGAAGAGCGGTGCCATCCAACCCAGCCAGAACCCGATACGCAAAGCGGCACAGGAGGGTCGTCTAGGCTGAACGACCTGTCGCTCCCAAGCTCCTCTATCAACTTTCCAGCTTGCTCGCTTTCTCGCTATCTGGGAACACTGGTCCTATTCCTCTCTGTTTGACTTCGTTCCATCTCAAAAACTTTCTAATGTTATTGCGCTGAGATGACAAATTCTCGACTGGTGGCTTGTTTGCTTCATACCCCTCAGCACACAATGGTTGATCGCTAAATTACACGTATGCTTATAATGCTATATTGCATTTTGTGTTTGTTTGCCCGGAGCACTCGAACAATCAACGGCCTTCAGCGTAATGTACTATAGGGAAGTCGAGAAAGAGACATCGCCACGCAGCGATATGAACATGCGATTCATAGATGAGTCGAGGGAAGCATAGAGTGAGATCATGGAAGCAACTTGGTTTACACGCATTAGTCAAAGGTGACCTTCGTACCTCCAGATTGTGCGATGGCACCAGTGCGAGCAAAGCCACCACGTCCGCCACCGCGCCCACGGCCCCGGTCACCGCCACGTCCACGATCCCCACCGCGTCCTCTGCCACGGCCACCTCGGTCGCCACCAAATCCACCGCCAAATCCCTGAGGAAACCAGCGTTAAATGACATCGCAAGCCTACACAACATTTCCACTTACTCGTCCCCTTCCCCCGCGACCGCCGCGGTCGCCACCGAATCCACGACCTCTGCCGCCGCCGTTCCCATCCCTGGGCTCCCTGGGCGTCGAGTAGTCAAGGCGGATCGCCCGGCCCGCGATCTCCGCGCCGTTCGAGCCCTCGTACGCCTTCGTCGCCGTCTCGATGTCCGAGAACTCGACGTAGCCGAAGCCCTTCGGCCGGCCCGTCTCGCGGTCCGTCGGCAAGCGCACGCTCTTGATCTCGCCGTACTCGTTAAAGGTCTCCCAGACCATGTCCTCAGTCGCGTCGAAGCTGAGGCCACCGACGAAGAGCGTGGCAGACTGCGCACTGGGTGTGTCGCCGAATGCCTTAGCGCGAGCATCGCGCCTTTCCTGGGGAGGCGGCCTCGGCGTACTCTTGTCGATCTTGACTGGACGCCCGTCGATCTCCTTGCCATCCAGCTTGAGCGCGGCCTCGAGGGCCTCCTCGGTCGCGAACGTCACGTACGCAAAGCCGCGGGACCGCCCGGTGGTGCGGTCCATCTGCACGCGTACTTCGGTGACCTCGCCGCACTCGGCGAGCTCCTGAGCAAGCCAGTCGTTGTCAACGTTCCAGGAGAGTTGCCCGACAAAGATCGTCTTGTTCGGCTCCGACTCATCGGTGGCAGCTGCATTGCCATTGGCCACCTTGGCCTTTTTCGCAGGCGCAGATACATCATCATCTGCCTTGCGCTTGCCTAATGCCAAACCAACGTCAGGACGGTACGGGAGAGCAGTATATACCGATACATACCCTTTGCAGGCTGCTTGGCCGTCTCGTCAGCCATCTTCACGTCCTCATCGTCCTCAGAACTGCTATCCTCATCGCTATCGCTCGCCTCGGACGATGCCTTGGCGGGGGCGGCCTTTTTTACAGGCGCAGCAGCGGCAGCGGGCTTCTTCGGGGCTTCGTCACCCGAGCTGCTCTCGTCGCTGTCGCTCTCCTCTGAGCCCGACGATGCGGCCTTAGCAGTGACCTTAGCAGGCGCTGCCTTCTTCGCAGAAGCAGGGGTAGCAGCAGGTTTCTTAGGGGCCTCCTCCTCTGAGCTATCACTATCCTCGGAACTGGAGGAAGCAGCCTTCGCCTTGGCGGGTGTGGCAGTTTTCGCGGGGGTTGCAGCAGCCTTCTTCGGGGCCTCGTCCTCAGAACTGCCCTCACTCTCACTCTCGGGTGAGGGAGCCGCCTTCTTGGGTGTTGCCTTCACCTGGACGGCCTTAGGCTTTTCGTCTTCTGAGTCGCTGTCGGACTCGCTGGACGACGACGAGGCCTTCTTGGCCTTGCCATTCGCCTTCGCAGGCGTGGACTTCGCCGGGGTTGCAGGAGCCTTGGCCTACGTAATATTGAGCGATAGACTCGGTTGCGGTGGGTACCATACTGACCTTGCCATTGGCCTTCGGTGCGGGCTTTTTCTCCGAGTCGCTCTCAGATGACTCCTCGGAGCTGCTGCTCGCGTCCTTCTTCTTTGAAGATTTAGACTTGGACTGGAGTCCGATGTGAGTGGACGACGGCAAGTCATGCTAAACAATGTACGTTTGCCTTCGCGAGGATCTCCTTGGATGAGATGGGCTTGGTCTTCGCAGGCGTAGTCTCCTTCACCGCGGCAACCTTCGCGGCACTCTTTGCGGCCTTCTTTTCGGCCTTTTTGTCGACCTTCTTGTCTGCTGATTTGGCCATGGCGGGGGAAGGGGGTGGGGGAGAGGGCGGATGGAGGAAGGGCAGAAGGAAGGCTTGGGATAAGTCCAAACTGTAAAACGGAAAATTTCCCAAAAAGCAAGTGCTTCGCGGAATTTGCCGGGCGCCTTTCACGATCACGGTCGGGCGCTGATGTGCAATTGACGGAGCGATGTACATGCTCAGACTCGACAACTCGCGAGTCATCTGGGTCTACAGTTTCTCTTGTCTGAACCACTGCATAACTCACGCGAACCGAGCTTCAAATAATGGATGTAGATGCTGTGGTGCTCGGGAGCGGACTAACGGAATCAATCACAGCTGCGTGAGCACCATGCCTGTGTCCCGAGACCAACGCATCTGAGCGGCCATATCAGAGCACTCTCCAAGGCAGGGTACAAAGTCGCCCATCTAGACGTCAACCCATACTATGGAGGGGACAATGCGTCGTTGACCGTCGATGAGCTTGTCACCTGGGCAGACGAACGGGCAGGCGACGCACCCTCCACATCGTACGTTTCCGCGCAGCGCTCCAAATACACATCCATCTCGAAGTCTGGCTCGTCACCTCCTCAGTCCCGTCAGTACTCGATATCTCTGTCTCCCACTATCATACCCTCCATTGGTCCACTAATTGACGCGCTCATCGCGTCCGGAGTCTCGCGATATGGCGGCTTCAAGCTCCTCGAGAAAGTCGCGATTTATACAGGCCCCGGATCTGTCAAGCCCGTTCCTGGAAGCAAGGAGGACGTGTTCAAGAACAAGGAGCTTTCTCTGCTGGAGAAGCGACGGCTTATGCGCTTCCTCATGTTCGCCGCAGGCGATTTCGAGGGTAAGAAGGAGCTCGAAAGCAAGGAGGATAGCCCATTCATAGAGTTCCTGCGCGACGTCTTCTCCCTCGATGGACAGACAGCTGCTGCTATTGCTTATGCGTTGGCCTTCTGTACATCCGCAACAGGTTAGTCCTATTGCCTGGGCACTCATATCAAGCCTGACGACAGGCAGAGCCGACCTTGCCTTCGCTGCAGCGTATCCGGAAATACCTCCGCTCGACTGGCCGTTATGGCCCGTCTCCCTTTCTCGTTGGCCACTATGGCGGTCTCGGCGAGATCGCACAGGGATTCTGTCGCACAGCCGCTGTCAGCGGCGCAGCATACATCCTTGCGCACAACATCTCGTCCATCCACACCGTCGGCGATGGTGAGGCAGATCGGAAGTATAAGATCGGGCTCGAGGGGCTGGAAGAGACGATCACATGCGATCTCCTCGTCTCGTCGTCCGGCTATCCCTCACCTGAAGAGCCCAGTACGGGTGCCGACACTTCAGGTAGCTCTACATCGTCAACCAGCTACCATGTGGCGCGGGCTGTGGCTATTATCGATCGGCCTCTTACGTTCTCGTCCCCGCCAGAGGGCGCCACAGACCTCTTCGTGTCCGAGGAAGCAGAGGAAGAACTCGCAGAGGGAGAACAGCCACCGACAAGACAGGAGCTAGACACGGCCCTCTTGGTGTTTCCTCCATCGAGCCTGCCGGGTGGTTCGTCTCAGGCAGCGGCAAACGCTCTCGTCACAAGTGAGGGCAGTATGTCCGCCCCAAAGGGAAAGTGTACGTCGCAGATCGCATAATGCACCTCCCACCCAGTAGCGATGACGCTAACCTTCGGCCTCAGGGATCCTCTATCTGTCGCTCCCGCTTCTCGACGCCACCACTGCTTCGGCAGAAGCCCTCCTGCGCCCGTACCTCGACGCCACCCTGACACTCGCCGTCCCAGACGCCACCTCGCCAGCGCCACCTAAGCCGCTCTTCGCCGTCTTCTACATCGAGCATCCGGACGCACCAGCCGCTGCACCGTCTCCGTCGGTGCTGCGAGCACCACCGAGCTCGACCCTCATATCGGAGCAGGCCGACTCTGCCACGGCGAACGCAGAGGCGCTGTTCTGGAAGGCGGCCGAGGCGTTGGGGGCTGCTGGTATACGGCCGAAGCGCACGCCGGAGGCTGAGGGTGAGGAGGTTGAAGTAGATGTGGACAGTTTCTGGCCACCGCTGGATATGATCGATGACCCGTCCGAGGATTGGTGAAACGTGGGGCCGCCACCGGTGCACTTGCGTGGATGTTGTACAGCCACTATCTGCTCAGGATCCGCCAGTGTATCGGTTATGACACAATCGCATACTCATCCATATTCACGCCCACGCTATGTTGGGCCCCAGGAGTTGACGACGAAACAGTGTACCCTAGCATCGGAATCCATTAGGATTGGTCGTGGGGTGGTCCTTCTGTGAGTGGCGCCTCCAGCACGACTGATACCAAGCACACTATATGTCACAGGGCCGATCTGAACCAGAGTGTCTTACAACGACAACTGTTCGGTGTGGTACCGCGGTGCAAGCGGTCGATCTCTGCTCCGCTGGCACACGAGGTGCCTCGGAGGCCCTTGTTAGCTGGACTCGATCTCTTGGCCCCTCATCCTTATCTTTTGTTATAGTCTAACATGCTTAAGGTGGCGCCAGAGTCAACCGACTCCAGTATATAAGAACGACGTAGATGTGTGAGTACTCTTCAACATCCTCCCTTTTGACAGCCCGCTTACACTCGGCCCTCAGTCCATTGGACGTCACTGCGCAGCCTCCCCCCCCCCAGTGTATCAAAGCCCAAGGCCCGCCAGAATGTCACATACACCACGTTACTATACGTTCCAAGAGCATCTAGACCAAGTATGCCATGTTCACTTGTCGCCACGAATGAATATATGACAATCACCTACGTTTCAGATATGGGACCAACGGCAGTGCCACGAATGGCTTTGTCAAATCGAAACCGTATATAAATACTACTGCAAAATGCAGGAGGGTTCAGAAAAACCCTACGCTCCTGAGGAGCAGAACTTCATGACTAATGCGATGGTGCACCTGCAGCCAGACTCTTGGTGTGTCGCACTCACCATCATCATTATGACCCAATGGGGGTCACACATCTCGGCCAACTACGTCGATGATAGGCATCGTAAAATATTCTTCTTCGCATCGTTGCGCGCGGCTACCGATCTCGTCAAATATTCATCGCGCCACTCCACCTCCTCGATAAACAGTCTGCTCAGATCAACGGAATGGTACAAACAGGTCCTCCCGGAAGTAACCCCCTCGGCAAAAGAGTGGCAGACAGCGTACAGGTGGCGGCCCTTCACTGCTCTGCTTTGTCTGTCGCTCAAGCGGGCGTGCTCAACAATGGGGGAGTTGCTTCATGATTGCGTCGCGCCACACCTGAAAAAGGCATATGAAGTTACAGGCGAACTAAGGACGACTGGCGCTGATGTGACAAGTCGGTTTCTAATGGATTCAGAACCAGACGGTTGCCTGTACAACTGTTGGGAAACCGTCAGGAACGGAACCGCATTGGCACCAGTTGCATTGAGCCAGTCCCACCCCCACTCAGGCTACCCCGCAGGCTGGTGTCCCACCAATGATCTTACCGAACAAAGCAAAATCAGTGATTTGTTCATACCCATCCCTACGGTTGCCCGCTACACCTCGAATCGAACGACACATGGAGACCGCGTGAGCCAGCCCCGTGACGCGCGTGGACCTGCCACCTGAGGCTCGCTGCTGCCAGGTGGTGGCCAGGAAAAATGCGAACTAACCACAGGCTGGCCCCAGGTCTACCTGGAGACAGGTACCGTACCACCTGGCAGCGACGTAGCCCTCAGCACCACGTAATATATGCCTCATACAGCGTCGTTGTAACTTATCTATAGCGCTCGGGTTCGATCTTATCCTCTCCAGCTCGCATTAGGTCTTAAAGCATAATATTACATTCTGGTTCTGCATCAAATTTGCACGACTCCACTGATGACGTCGCAGTGACGACATACGGGGATCGAATCTTTTCATATAACTACTCGTACTAACACACGTTATAATTATCTACAGGGCACTACAATATTACTGTGCTACTACGTGGTGCTAATATGAACCGCGCAATGAATGAATGCGCGACATCTGAGTCAGAGACAGTACAGGATCATTTTGAGGTGCACAACCATGGTCGAACACCTGCGACCCAGAGCCCAGTGAGCCACCGGTAGTCCATAGCCCAGATTACAAGGTCGCTGTTTCGTAGAAGAGACAGCGAGCGACTTGTAATCGGGGCAAGGTGGTGGTAGCACGAGGGTGTGCTTTGGTAGGACAAGGCCTCGGGCCGCCGGTTTTGTTCAAGTCTGGCTTGTTTGCGTGTGTTGGGTACTATACAGTGGGCCGGACTCTTCCGTAAGGCGTCGGCGAGAGCTGGTGGACAGGTGGCAATGAGCGTGTCAAGCAGATATGAGGGAGTGGAAGGCAGATGGGAGCGCTCAGGCGGTGCCTCCGTATTCGCGCAACGTCGCTGACAGCCTCTGTCACCTGACCGCGACGTCCGGCGGCAGGACTCCCACGCACCGATCGTGCCACGCGCCTGTTAGGTTCCAACCATTTTGAGGTGTAGTCCGAGGTTGAGCGCCTCGTGCCACGGGCCTCAGCCACATCGCGTCTCACGACGACCTCGAGAGTCGCCTGCGTCTAGGTCGCCCAATACTTACAGGATACGCTCGGCAACTCGATTTCTGAGGTCTATGCACTGTGATAGTCCTACCTGAGATATCTGCTTGCCAGCAAAAGGACCCAAATGTGGCGGGATGCAGGATCGAAGACCGATCGATGTAAGCGCCCGTGCCAGCTGGCACGAAACGGTATGTGATCTTCGAAGGGACACATCATGGTTGAGGCACGGTTCAAGAGTACACAGAGGGGAAATGAATAAGTTTTTTTAGTTCAGCTCCCGGTGCTGTAGGTGGTCGGAGGTTTGGCACACCCATAGACACATGTAAGGTTGGACTAGATATTCTCAATCACAACTCGGACTCATTCATACCGCTAGTCCGGTTATTGTTCGCAGCAAAGTCTCACATTGAAAGACCGACGGTTGCGTGCTTAGATGATAGAGTAGGTTGTCTAGGTCTCTCGGTGCAGTCGTGTGGAGTACACTGTATTCCAGTACATTCGCCGGACGCGCCGGGGCGTGGATGCTCGAAATCTGAGACACAGCGTATGAGTTGCATCAGCCAAAAACACTCGCCTCGTGTCACACAAACCAACAACTCGGTCCAACGCTCCATAGCTACCTCCCATCCCATCTGTTTCTCCTGTCCTACATCGCGCTGAGATTGCTTGTCATTTCGTGCCAGCTGGCACGGGCGTTTAAGTCGATCGATCTTCAAGTCTGCATCCCGCCACTTTGAGTACTTTTTCTGGCAAGCAGACATCTCAGGTAGAACAGTCGCTATGCATAGATCTCATAAATCGAGTTGCCGAGCATATCCCGTAAGTATTGGGCGACCTGGACTCAGGGGACTCTCGAGGTCGTCGTGAGACGCGATGTGGCTGAGGCCCGTGGCACGAGGCGCTCAACCTCGGACTAGCGGGCAACCGTACATCCCAGAGGTAGCACCCCAATTCTTCCTACATGTTCACCACTCCGAATCACTGGCAGAACCGCCAATCGGAATCTCCTACCACAGGCTTCAGTGGCCTTCGGTGAAGGGCTACTTCGGGTGGCTAAAAGTGCATCGACCGCTGCCTGAAGGACGGCGATCGTACGCATTTGAACACATACCACTCGCGCACGCGGACAATCTTGTTCCACTAGAATCAATCGACATGGACCTGGACCTGGCACTGGTCACTGTGCATATGATTGTCAGCCGACCGGAGCCCTCCGAGGCCCCGTCGCAGCCAACGCCTTCGAGTTCCTGTAGTACTAGGCCATCGCACTACAGTAGCCAGCGAAACGAGCATACGCGACAGCCCGAGGCCGTTCGGCGCAGAACGCCTCAAAGCCTCTATCCGGTGCCAGTTCGAAACGGGCCCTCCTCCAACTTGAATGCGCTGCCCGCCAGTAATCAATACGTATCCCCACGGAGCTTGTATCACTCGGACGACGAGGACTCGGAGGACGTATCACTGGCACCGACCCAGAGAACTCGTCCTGACTCGAGGCCGGGTTCGCCATCGGCTGACCCTGGCAGCCAATGGCAGCTACCGCTCCGAGAACCCCACCAGCCCCTCAGGCTTTCGGGCCTCGTCGGGTGCACCGATCCGACGAGCGAATGCTACTTTCCACCTCTGAAGTGGTGACATAGCGGCTCGGAGAGTTTTGGGGAGCAGTTCAGTCTCTAGCCTCCGAGTCTGACGCAACGTTTCAAGCTTAACGTCGTGGCAGTTGGACCGGCCGCCGATTGTCATATCCACAGTCACGGTAGTGTTCAAGTTCAAGTTTTTGGAATTCCATAACTTAGTAGGGCTTCCAGCCGATGTCAGTTTGATCTCATCTACTGGATCTACTGTCAAAGAAAGCGACCGCGTCACGGTGCCACCTGGATGAGAAACAATACACATAGTACATTATCGAGGGAGAAGCCAAGTGATGTAGAGAAAGACTGATATACCATGACATTTCCGCTGTACGCCGTGCTCTACTACCAGAGTAGTTGCCAGCTCTTCGTCGCCTCTTCCACTAAGTCTAAGAGTTCGTTCATGAGTGGAAGATGCTCTGGGGTATCCGGGTCGGTGGCGCCGCTGATAGCCTCGAGCGTTGGGACTCGCTTGACGCCGCCCACGTATGTACGCGTTGTCGTAGTCTGAATCTTGAGCGGAAGAACTATCGAATCCTCCTTCGGAGGGCTGAGGACACCGATGTCTTCGTCGAAAGACCTCGAAGTCACAGCAGTTCTAGACGTATCGTAGTAACGGGTATCCGAGCCTGCAGCGATGTCAAAGAAGCGGAGGACGTGTTCTGGTGTGTTGGGCAGAGGCTTGACCGGAGAGACCGGGGCGTACCCGGCGACGAGGCTGTCCTGGTCCTTCTTGGGGCTGAATGAGAAGGAGTCTTCGCTGATGGCACAGACAGCCTTGTTCGAGTCGAAGGACCCAATCGTGGCACGAGAAGAATTGACCCGCGTCTCCTCCGGGTCGTCGTACCGTATAGGTATACCAGGAACGCCAGTGCCACAGTAGATCGCGTGGCGCCGACTTGTCTGTCGACGGCTCAAAGCCCCGGAAGGCGGGGAAGCGAGAGAGTGCGATCTGTTGTGACCACTAGGACCCCCAAGGCGCGTCTCCGGTCTCTCCCAGACAAGCGCAGAATTCAGGTTTGTAGAAGTCGAGTGGTCGTTGTGTGTGCGGAGGTCCGGGTCCGAGGTGGTGATTGATATACTGCTAGCAAGTGGGGCACCGTTGGGTGTAGACTTCGAGAACCCGCTACCAGGAAAGTGAACGTCGCTTATGGTCGGGTTTAGAAGCTTTACGTTCTTGACAACGTGGTGCTTGTCAGGCGTGGCGGCGCTAGTAGCGTAGTAGTAAGAAGCCAGAGAGTCCAAGGATGACGACTGAGACGGAGAATCCTTCGAGAACCATTGTCCTAGACCGGTGTTGATGTACAGCGAATGCGTTGACTTGCGCCGATATGACGATGAGACACATGGTCGGGGCGACGTGGATAGCAAACGTGTCACTCACCGAAGACGGCGACGGCGAAGCCTTCAACGAGACGCCACCGAGGGACGTGTTACGCCTGTTTCGAGGCGCGGCCAAGGACCACTCCTTCCCATAGCGCCTCTTCTCCTTAGTAAAAGGCGATGCGTTGTCCCCAGCATCATTTACTGTTCGTGCCGAGTCTGAGTTGCCCGGGGCGGCGCGTGTTTGTTTCGGTGTTGACGTGACGAATCCAGAAGCCCCGCTAGGTGATCCCTCGAAGAGGGCCGATAGTAGCGACCCATAATTGTCATAGCGTTCTTGGCGGTGAGCTTCAGAGCAGAATTCGGGCGCTGATGTATGTTCTTGATCCTTCATGGTGGGTTGTCGAGTGTTCTGGGGAGGTGCCATCGGGAAGCTACTTCTCGGAAGACGCCAGAAGAGAGCCCAGCGAGGAGCCTCCTGAACGTCCCTAGAGTAGAAGCCAGAAGATGCGTCCGTCCTACGACCCCTGCGGCCGGAAATCGTAGTGTCCTGGTACTGGTATGAGCGAGAAGAACACGGCCCAGAGCCGCCGCCCGCGCCGTTTAGAAACTACAGGACTTGCCATAAATGGAACAAAATGAACACAAGTGGCGGCGCCAGCGCCACCATGGACTAAAGAGTGTAGGACAGCGTCACGGTATAGTACACCTCAGGCTCATGCCACATTTCAGAGTATACCCCAGACTGAACAAAAGGCTAGGCCGCCTAGACCTGGTCCAACTTCACGAAGGCTCAAGCTAGTGATCTGCTTATTGCGCACTGTTGCATGTTGTCCTTTCAGAGCCACTGTGAGTGGATGCCATTGTCCTTCATCTGGTGCCTTTCATCCAGATCTATTTCCGTTCATTATTCAACCGCACACGAACCCCGATCATCCTACGGTTCCTACCTACTAGCAACGGAATCAACATTGACAGAGTAAGTAAGGGTAGATTTCCCGAACAACAAGGCGATCCCGCTGTGGCACAGGCGCCCGCCGCAGATAAGTATATAACTTCTCGCGCACGCAGCCATGTGCATACCAACTGAAAGCAGCTCACTACGAGGGCGACGAACTTGCATCCAGGGACCAGTCAACACCGACGTGCATTGATGTCACTGACAGCAATCACACGTCGAGAGCCATCCGTAAGTGCGGCGCTGCTGGGGCACGGTGGTCTTGCTATAGCTATCATTGACTCCGGTGGTTCTAGTCTCATGCTCCCCATACACCGGTCTGCATAACAGAAATCCTGTGCGAGAAAGCCGTGGCGATGTGCGCTCGCCACATTGTTGAACTCTTGAGTATCCCCGCGCATGAGGATAGTTGGGGGACCGTGGAGACCTTCGTTCGCAGTGTGGTGGCAAGAGTTTATTCTTCAGTCGCTGGTAGGCACGGTGCGTGGCGCCGCGATCATTGAAGAAGGCGACAGCTTAACTAGACTTACGCCATTCAGAGCCTTGTGAACGACCTGTGGACCTCCGGCAAGATCCAGATCCTTTCAACATGTTATTAACCATGATGATCATGCTCCAATGGGGCCGGAAGTCCGAGTTTCAAAAACGACATCGCAAGGAGAGTGCTCGCCTGCGCTACGATGTATTCCTTGCGACATCGCCCTTCCTTGCAGCAGCGCCTCACTTTGTGAACCATCTAGACACAATAGACGAGATTGTGGAAAGATATCAAGACGCTACCTCCATTGATGGAACAGGGATTAGAGTGGAGGCCAGCAACATCCTAACCTGGACCTTGTGCCTTTGCGACCATCTGGAGGAGCGCGTTCAACCTCTGCTTGGTGACGAGAGCGAAGCCCGAAATACATTGGGTGAAGCCGCTGACACCATGGACCAGTTTCTCGTCTTCCACCATGCACTTCAGCATTGGCGTAGCCTCTGCAGCAAGGGACCATGGCGGAGTCTCCTTCGCATACTGAGACATAAATGGCAGAGCAGAACGCTCAGGCTGGAAGACCGCATATCACCTCCGTTCCCGCAGGCAGTGCAACAACTGCAAGTAGATCAATTCGGAGTTACGCGCCGCGAGCCTGAGCTCCTGTTTCGCTCGCTATATCCAGGAAGCAGGAGGCCGCATGAATACTTGGTGTTTGATGCAGTACACGTGGCTCGTCCTGCGGGCACACTTCCCCAGCGCCCGTCGTCACTAGTGCATTCTTTCTTTCCAGACACTGCACGGTATGGTCCTCGGGAAAGACGGACGCCTCCTCCACGGCCATCAGTGGGCAACTGACGACATGAGGCCACTCGCCTGGGCACAGCCGGAACGAGCGCCACAAATAGCGCCACCAACCACGCAACTTGTGAATCGTCCTTCCGCTCTCAACCATCGCCCGCCCGTTTCCAGACTACCCCTCCCACATAGTGCGCCTGCAGACGCCCTCGAATCGTCACCACCACCATACAACACGATCGACAACACACCCGCAACGCGTGTACTACACCCCGCCCTGAGGGCGCGCTACCGTTCCCCTCCACCGCCATATTCGTTCAGCCCGGCAACGCCCATGTCCCCCACAAGTGGGTTCCGGGGTTGATGTATCCTGCCGCGAGACGTGGGATCGTTATGACATCGACATGCTCAAGCGCCACTAGTATAAGGCGCGTTACCGGGAAATGTACACTCGTTATACAATTCATACTTTGAGGTGACATGAGTGATATTATCTCAGAGCGGCAGCTATAACTGTAAGATTGTGCATACCTGATCAACTGCGCTTGGTAGCGAATTACTCCCTCTTCTCGGAAGCGGTACCTTCCGCACCAGATCGCAAGGACGTCAGCAGATCCTGCATCCGTTTCCTCAGCTTCGTCACCATTGCGTCTTCTTCGGCAGAAGGCGGTGGCTGTGCGGCAGGACTTTTAGATTTCGCCTGGATCTGCGTCGTGCGGAAGTGATCACCATTTGGTCGAGGAGAAACTGATGGAAAACCAGCGGATAAGGACAGCACATCCACGACGTTTGACTGGGTGGGCTTGCCTCTGCTTCGTCTATTGTCTACGACACCAAGTGAGCAGGACCGGCATCGGGTATAACGACCGTGTGCTAACCAAGATGATTGGACCTCTATTGAACGCGGCGTACGTTCGTGTCATCGCTGTTGAGGGAGATTCATCTCATCGTGTGACAGGGCTCATACCTATTCATTTCCGCTGAGTCAAAACGACACCTTCGATGGTACGCGACAGTACGAAGTGGATGGGCGTCGGGCGAGACTAAGTGGATGTGAGTTGCCAGTAAGTTGCGTATGAAGGACCGTTACAGCCACAGCGGCGGCCTGACGACGGAGACACGGCCCGGTGTGATTGGCTACCACGTGGTCGTCTTGTGGCTCACACAGGCAATAAGTATTGGCAACAACTTGCATTGTACTTTGACTACTAGCCAAAGATCGGTCCTCAAGCCCTTTGGTCAAAAATGGAGAACGGTCGAAGTCGCCTGCCCATCGTGCGCCATCGAGGTTGTCAGTAGATTGCTAGCGAGCCGGAGCCGGAGCCTTCGGCTGTAACCCAGGTACTATGGTTCAATTTCAGTGAATTGACGGTACTAGTACAATCGAGGTGCATAGGTCTCGCATATCTCGTACCCCCCATTTCTGCAAGAACGGCCCTTGAACGTTGAATCAGTGGCCGCGCCCCGAAAGCTATGCCACGAATCTAGATCTTGTGGCCACGCTTTGTCCACGCATTTGTGGCGAGCCTGCTTGATTTGGGTCCTATCAAAGCGAGACGGCCACTCTCACTTTGTATAAAGCCCGCCAATGATGCTCAGAGACAACCACCTCCTGAACCCTTAGCGCGCAGAACCATTTTCCCCTGGTATTCCTGAGGACATGTCGACGCGAGAGGATCGCCCGGGCCGTGCCATGCGTCGCACGAAAGACGAACACCGCAGAAGGCCATCTCGCCGGTCTAGAGAGCGTGCCCCGGGTCATTCTCGGCGACACGCTCAGGTGGCTCAATCTGGCGACACAGAGGTGAGTGAATCCAATTCAGTGACCAAATGGCTGGCTGACCGCAGGTGACACCCGCAGGATTCCCTCTTTGACTACGTCGCTACGGCCCAAATCTGCAAGAACTTCCTCCGCCATACCTTGCAGCCAGCGTCGCCAGATTCGTCGCAGTGCCCGGCAGCGACCTCTTCAAAGTACGGCGTGGCCACCGTGGACGAGTTCGTCAGTACCCTGCTGCGCAGAACACGCTTCCCCGAGTACGTCGTGTTCGCCGCCCTGTTCCTCTTGCATCGCCTCAGGCATTCCGGGGTGCCACTAGACGCAGACAACGCGTGCGTCCTCTTCCTGGCTGCGTACGTTATCTCTGCGAAGATGTACGAGGACACAAACTTCAGCAACACCTACTGGGCCGTGCTGGGGCGCACCGTCAAGAAGGAAGACATGGACCGGTGGGAGCGCGAACTCTGCGGCTTGCTTCACTGGAACCTGCTCGTGGATCCAGGAGTACTGGATGGGTTTGCCAAGGCAGTGAAGCGGGATTTCTGTGGAGACGGACCGTACCCGGATTATCGCCTCGAGGAGGACTTGTCTGCTCCCGAGAAGCGCTTCCCCCAACTGCCGGGCAACCCCATCGATGAGGATGAAGAGGAACCTCTGTTTGCCAAGCCTGCTGCTGTTCCCCCAGCTTCAGTCCTCGCAGCGCTCGCCAGACACAAGAGACCGGTCCTAGAAAAACCATTACCGCCATTGCCCGTCGAGCATCGTATCGTAGCTTGCGAGAGCTCGGCGACTATCCGTGCAAGGATCAAGGCCGGACCTTGTCTTGATCGACCACCATATCCCCCGACATGCTGGAACTCAGCTGCAACGTGGTTGCCGCCTGTTGCCCTGCGAGTGCCAGAGCATGTCCTCAGCACCTGCAACCCTATATGACAACATGATGGCCTCGGTGCGTCGTGCATATGACATTCAGACTTTACGTGGCTGTCATGGGCCGGAAAGATGATTAGCGGTGGTGGATTGACTCTATCACTGCAGTACCACAGATACGATCCTGATCGCCTCACCGCCATCCGTTCTCCACACATTCATTTATTTAATTCCTTATGTATCCAATCACGTTGCTTCATTCCCCGACACCTATAGATAGGTTATTGCTTGCACAAAGTTCACGCTCCGGAACATGTACGTCACCACCATATGAACACCCTACATCTGTAGAACTCTCCAGTCGCCCTGGAACACGTCTGTCCAATCGTATCCGAGTTCGATGCTCTGCTCTTCCTCCGAAACAATCAGACCCCCGAAAGACACTTCGGCAGTGGCATGCTCGGAGAGTTGCTCAACCACGAGCTGCTGTTCGCAGCCCACGACCTTCCCGACGTTGAGGAGCATTTCTGGGGTGAATGTTCGGGGATTGATTCCGAGCTCCTGAATGCGACGCCGGTTAGCAAGGCCTTGAGACGACAGGGACCACCACCAACTTTCCACCCTATTATCACGCCTGGCTTCAGTTGCGCCGCCTCGGTGATTTTTGGCAACGAGGTCCACCTCGACTCGACGTCCTGTCGATTGACCGCGGGAGCGGTCTTTGCCATACCGGATACGCCGTTCGTCACAGCGACGGGGTCCCCAGCAAGCGCGGCCTCCACCGGCTCGTCATACGGCAACTCAATGACCTCCTCTTCCTCATAATGAGCTTCCGGCGCCTGCCGTTGCTTCTTCTTCCTTTTGTTCGGCAAATCAGCCTCCACATCCACACTGGTCACGAACATATTCGGCGGGACCAGGCCCTTCTCCTGCTTCTCCGACGGCGGGACCAGCCGCGCGAAGGTCGCGAGGACCTCGCGGTCCTCTGCATTCGTGAAGGGGATTGCCTCCTGCAGCGTCTGCTCCACCGTCGCCCCTTCTCCCGCACTCGAGAAGATAATCTTCGCGGGGAACGTGGAAGCCATCATCTTTTTGAAGCCCTTCTTTTTGTTCTTGTTCTGGAGCGTCGACATCATGATCACGGGGGGCTGGATATCCCGAGGAGGGGCGGATTGTTTGTTGGGTACAACGGCAGGTTCAGCAGGAGCCGGTGGCGGGACGGGCACGGCGGTCTGCGCACGCGCACCGAGCGGTATCTCGTTTACGCTCGCGGGCTCGGCGGTACCTGCGAGTCGCTCGAACATCCTCTTGCGCCGTCGACGGACGTTCCGGTTATGAGTCGTGGGCTTGCCCAGTCCGGGGGGCACGAAAGGTGTCGGCGCTCTGAGGTAACGTAGTTACGATTGAGCTAGCAAAGGGAGCGGGTGTCACTTACGCGGATGCCTTGTCTTTCGGAGTTGTGGATGCGACGGCGGTACGGGAAGGCTTCGCTTGCACTTGTGAGGGAGTAGTAGGTGCAGCCTTGCCATTGGGTCGGTTTGGCGCTGTTGAAGGGGCGGAAGACGTCGATGAGGAGTCAGAGGCGGAACTCTCATCCTCGGAGGAGGAAGTAGTGCTACTGGAATCCGAGTCCGAGTCCGAGCTTGACTCTGACGTTGAGCTTGAACTAGTTGAATCCGAGTCAGAATCCGAGTCGGCAGGCTTTGCTTTTGCAGAGTGTTGGAGCTTCGGAGGTGCATGCGTTTTGTCAAGCTGGATTGCCTGAGCTGGTGCGGGCTTTGGGCGAGTTGCGAGCTTCGGATCATCCGACCGCTTGACGCGCTTGCGAGAGGGACTCTCGCCGTCTAAGGCGGACTTGCGTTTCTCTCCAGCAGCGAAGGTCCTCTGCTTGACGCTATAAGATAGGGCTACCTCTCAAGAACAATTGAGGCAAAGCCGCAGAGCAGGCTTACAGGATTAGGTCTCCATCCCTGATCACGTCAATCGGGCTGAAGTCTAGAAGGTCAAAGTCATCAAGAACAAGAGTAATGTCCTGAGACCCCAGGTTTTCGCCTCGTAGTGAGGCAAGCTCTTGACATAGCACTGACTTGAGCTCCTTGACTGTGGTTGCGGAATGTATGCTGAACCACGCTCGGAAGGTGGGGAGAGGCGGAAAGCTTTGCAACTTGATGCGCATAGCGGCTGCTATCGAGCCGATCAAAGTTGAGGTCCCTTCTGTCGGTGACTGTCACTGCGATAGTCCTGTTTCGATACGAGGTCGTGCAAGTCAGGGCGGCGCACCCGACTCCGAGTTGATTCAATATGCTAGCTATCTGAAGTAGACCTGATAGTGCAGATGAGGGACGAATAAGAGAACCGACAGCTGAGCTGTTGTTGGAAGTCGACGAGGTGCGGACGGGAACGCCACAGACGCGAATGTGGAGGGCGGGGACCAGAAAGGCAGGTATTTCCCACGGTACTGTAATGGTTGGTGAGACCGCCAGCGCGTCGATCCTCCTACGTGTCCTCTCTCGTCTCCGTCCGCCGTCACTCGTTTCGCAGTCTCTCTCAGTACTTGGGCTGCTCTGGTTACGACTCATACTCTACTGTGCAAGTATACTGTCTCCGTTAGGCCAGGATGGCCAACTACAACTATGACGAAGCTGGCAACATGGCCGCCTACTTCCTCCTCACGTTCTTGTCAATCATACTCATCCCGCTCACGATCTCATCCCTCGCACCATCAAAAAGTGAGCACGATCCGCGCTCTTGGTGCATCATCAGCTACTGACGAGACAGTACAGAGCAACGAGTGAAAGTGGGATGTCAATGTCGAGCGTGCGCTGAGCAAGCGGAGAATATCCGGAGACGGGAGCGAGGATCTCTACTATCCCCCAAATTCCGACGGAAGTACGTGTCTTTCTAGTGCTTCTTCTTCTCTTCTCCTCACAATGCGCAATCAGGACCCTCTGCCTTGCGGCGGGTTGGGCACTTGCTGCGTTCCTCGTGTACAAGGTCTTAACGACGGAGGTGGAGAACAAGGTGTACGACCCTTTCGAAGTCCTGGGTCTGAGGAGTGTACGTTCCGCCCACACCTTATATATGCGCTCCGTTGTCGACTGTTTCGGTATGCAGGGCGTAGACGTCAAGGCGATCAAGTCGCATTACAAGAAGTTGTCCCGCAAGTTGTACGTGTACCTCCACTTTATTGTCAGCCATATCTCACTGCCCCGCAGCCACCCTGACAAGGTGAAGCTGGGTATCAACGAGACCATGGCGATGGTCGAGGCAAAATTCGTGGAGATTACGAAGGCATACAAATCGTGAGACCGCTATTCATTACACTTAGTGCGCCAGCTGACTATCGTATGTAGCCTGACAGACGAGACCATCAAGAAGAACTGGGAGCTCTACGGCCACCCTGACGGCCGGCAAGAAGTGTCTATGGGCATCGCGCTTCCGAAGTGGATTGTCGAGAGCGGAAACAACATCTGGGTTCTTGGCGCATATGGGCTATTGTTCGGCATTGCCCTTCCTGCCCTCGTCGGTCGTTGGTGGTTCGGTAACCGTGACAAGACAAAGGACGGTGTTAAGGCTCGTAGCGCGGCCACCTTCTTTAAGAGCCTCAACGAAGATTCGAACATCGATGAGGTTGTGGCTAGTTTGGTGAAGGCTTGCGAGTGGGAACGTCCGAAGGCTAGTGCTGCTAAACGAGAGAGTGAGCTCGACGATCTCGAGCGACAAATTCAGGAGCGTCTGGCCGGCAAGTGGAACGAGCTACGCAGGTTGGTTGAGTTGATCCCTGGACAATACGAGGCTCGCCGGCGGGCGTTCACTCTGCTCTACGCACATCTTCTCCGGCTGCCAATTGGCAACCCCTCATTGCGTAAAGGTACGACTTGCATTATCTTGTAGTGAACACGAGCTTTGGGTTAACTCTTTGTGTAGAACAAGCCGAGTTGCTGCTCCAGGCACCAACTCTGCTGAACTCTATGCTCAACATCAGCGTATCGCGCAACTGGCTGCAGCCCACTCTTGCCGTTATGCGCCTCCACGCGTACCTTGCACAAGCCATCCAGCCCGGCCAGGAGCGTCTCAAGCTCGCACAATTCCCTGGCGTCAGCCCGGACGAAGCCGCTTCTCTCGCCCCAGCTGGCGGCGACGCGAAGGATCCCGTCTCGAATCTCATCGATACTCTGCAAGCAAAATCGGACGATCGCGTGGCTGATATTAAGAAGGCTGCATCGCGATGGGGCCGTATCGAGCTTCTCAGCGCGACGTTCCGCGTGTACGGCGAGCGCGTCATCACACCGCAGGCGTTCATCAACCTCGTGCTGAAAGTGCGCCTCTCACCGCCGGCCGCCTCGCAGGCACATGCGAACGGACAGGCGAAAGCTGACGCGAAGAGCGAGGAGCAGCGGGAGAATGACTTCCTTGCGGGGAAGAAGGACAAAGAGGACCTTCCGGGCGACGACAGCGTCAGCTACGCTCATGCACCCTTCTGGCCTGCTGTAAGTTCCGCTCTCGCTGCGGTCGAGTACGATTACTGATTAGTGCTGCAGCATCGCAAGCCCGGCTGGTGGGTCGTCTTGTCGGATGCACGAAGCAACAAGATCGTGATCGGGCCGATGAAGATCTCCGACGTCCCAATGGGCCCCGAATATCGCTTGTACAGGCAGCAGTTCCAGGGCCCGCCCCACCTGGGCTTCAACCACTGGCGGCTGCACCTCATCAGCGACACCTTCATCGGCGAGGAGGTCGTCCATGACATGGAGGTATGTTCACCATCTTCTCTTCCTTACCAGCCAAAGGCGATGCTGATATGCTACTTACAGTGGAAGGTGGAGAACCAGTCCGTCCTCAACGTCGTGGAGCCGGACGCAGAGGACGATATCTCGGACCCTGAGGAGGACTCGCTCGCGGGCCAGATGGCGCTCATGCGTGGCGGGAGCGTCAAGCGGCATGACGGCGAGAGCGACGACGAGAGCACGACGGACGACGACAAGGACAGCGACGCGGAGTCGTCGAGCAGCAGCGACAGCGATTGAGGCGGCTGTGGTTGTGTTATGGGCGGTGGATGGCAAGACAGGATCGGCTGGTTCTTTGTACTTGGTGAATGTATTTATTCCCTTTTTTCAATAATTCTGGTTTTGTGGACGTGCCATTCTCTGCGGTTGTGTATGCGAGTGATATACGCTGAGCTACAGCACAACTCAGCTGTAAGACGTACGGGGGGCCCACGCAGGCAGCAGCCTGTCGCGGCGTTGGACCCCGACAAGCTGTTTGTATTGAATACTGTGACTGCGTCTCGCTTCCGCTCGGGTAGCGTGCGGTGAGCAAGAGGGACGCAACTTGACTCGCGAAACATCGCACTTCATCAAGTGCTGAACGCTGACAGCGTCACAAGATTTAACAATGGGATTGTAGGCCGTAAAGTGGGTCGTTACAAAGACAAGGACACGCACGATATGGTACATACATACAACAGGGAGCAACCAGAGAGAGCGGTACGATCAGCGAGCAGAAAGCACGATGACTAGGAGATAGCAAAGTATCCGAGGTGCGCGACGGGTTCAGTGGATGAGGGGTATCGCAAGAAGAGAGCTTAAGTAGACGTATATGTTGAGCGAGGAGACGATGATGGGGCGTGATCCGTGTATGGGGGGACGCGATGTGGAGGATGGGTGCACGGACGGTGAGATGTGATGAGGGGATTGCGTATATGGTTGGCAATATATTCCGAGGCGGGAGTTGCGTGGGGTGGTGTGACTAGTGATGAGGGGGATGAGAAGTTGATAGGGTTGCGCGCTTGGAATTATATGCCTTGATAAAGAGGGGGAATAGAGACCACGTCGGGAGGGACACGGAGGTCGGTGCGTCGGTTAGAGCTGCCGGCCTCGAAGAAGTGAACGTGAACGCTAATCATCATTGTCTCCATACTCAGAAAGAGTGCAGTCTTCCGATTCGGAGTCCGAGTCTACGTCTCCCGCTGTGGTCCGGGGTGCGCTCCCGAATAAATGCGATGCGCTCGCGTATTCAGGGTAGGGGCCCTCCGAGTCCCCGGTGAAGTCCTCCTTCACACGTCGTGTGAATGATTCCAGCTGGGATGGCGTAACTTGAATGTTCCACTCCAAGACGTCACCGAAGAGGCGTTCACCTCTGTTCAAGGTCTTTGGCATCACCTCAACGGCAAGAGGGTTCGTTTCGTGGTTCAGCCAGAGGACGATTTCTTTGTTTTTAGGAACATAGTCTCCCATCGCCTTGTAAATAAGGACGTAGGCAAAGAGGAAGAGTCTGTGCCCATATCCTGAGGGGCGCCTTCCTGCAGGGAACTTGCACCGATAGCGGTGCAATAACAGGAGCGCCGCAAACACGATGGAGTCCTCGTATAGTCGGCCGGCCCCCCACAAGAGTGTGTAGATGAATTCCTCCATCAGCTGTAGATTGTCCTCCCGCGATGCGTAGCGAGTGACGTAGCTCGCTTTCGCCAAAGATTTCGCCTTGCGCCCTCCGCAGGTGGACATCCTTGCACCACGAACCTGGTAGCTATCTTTCATCATCTTGTCCGACCGCCTTGCCACGGCGCTCGGGACTCGCACCTCCGTCATGATTCTGCTGCATCGAAAGTGTGCCGTGATGAACTGAACGCAGATTTTGCTCAAGGCTCGAAAGTGTTCTTTCGAAGGGTACTGCGGCTTTAAGGTTGTTAGTTACATGCCTAGCATTGCGATCACGCAACTTGAGCATCAACTTACCCTCCACATAGCCACGTTCAAGTCAGGAACAATTTCCGCCGCCTCTGTCGCAGCCGGACAGAGAGCGTCAGGTGGCGCACTTGCAGGATTCGAGAAAGGAGTATCGTGGGTTGTCGACGAAGACGATGATGACGACGCCGCCGCCGACGTGACAGGCTCCGACGTGCATTGCTTGAGTGGTTCAGTGATGGTACTGCTGGAAGGTGTAGGGTTGGTATAGGCATCTAGGGCACGAGAAGGGCGTTTGTACGAGGGGAAGATCCTACGGTAGCGCGAGGGGGAATATAGGGGTTGGTGAGGCTGCTCTTTGAGACCAGGTACGTTCTCCAGTAGCCAGCGTGCAATAATGGATACGTCCCTCTTGTCTTTTCTGCTGTCTGTGTTACTGCACGACGATGACTCGTGCGCTTTCGACTTTCCGCAAGCAGGAATGTCTGCCAGGCTGGCAGACTGATCATGACACTGCGACAGCATCTTCGCTATTCACTGGAGCAGGGTACTGCTGTGGCCCTGAAGTCGGTTGGCGGCGGCGAGGAACAAGGAGTATGAAAGAAAGAGAGAGCAGGAGAGGGGAACAAGCTTGACGATCCTCTGATCCACGCGTTCCATCGATAGGAATTCCATTGAGAAGGGGAGGTTGGCGTGGCCTGAGGATCAAATTTCTTCCCCGGGGCAGTACCCTTAAACGGCAGGCTTATTCTTATTGGCGATGACTCTCTGAAGAGTATCACGGGGTGTTATTCAGCAATTTCCCGTGGGAACCCTGAACAATGGAGGATCAGTTTGGACCCCAAAAGCTGGATTAATAGGCATGCGTGGTAGCTGAAACATCCACTCAGCGTGCCTTGATGATTTTTATTGAACTCTTGTTTTATCGGGGTTAATTTGGATTTTGAATTATTTGCTGTCTTCGGTGGTCGCTATCGAGTTAACTCCCGGTCGTCTTGAGCGTCAGTTGTGACTCTATGCGAAAGACTCGGAGCCATGCCAGTGACAAAGCTTCCGCCAAGCTTTGCTATCATACTGGTTCAGTATCGCGTATGAGCGGTGTGTTGTGGAGTCAAAATAACCGCGCACTTCCTCCAGTCCAGTTGTCTACAAAGCGTGGCACGAGAAAAAACAAACGGCCTCTCAGAGATTCCGATCTGCGCATAGCCATCAGTGGCTGGCCGAAGGCGTTGACCCGCTGAGTCATCCAGGCCGGTGAAGCCGGCCCGGGCGACGACCACGACCGTCCGATTGATTCCAATCAATTGGTTTGTCTTCACCTCCTTGCAGTCACGAGCGCTCAGGTTCAAGCACTGCAACAGACTTCGTGTCCCTAATACGATCCCACCATCCATGGAACTCCACCTCAAGTGTAGTCCCAGAATCAGAGTGAAGCCCTGAGGTCATCTCCGGCACGTTCGTACGCCCATTAAGGCTGTATCTGAGTCAGTAACATATCATGATGCCCATCAGTTACAGAGTGAACACGAAGAAAAAGCGCACTCAGAGATACCACACTTCAAAGACACCACTACTGCTTGCTGCGACACAATGGACCTGTCCACTCTCGCCGTGGCGTCATCTTCTTCGACGTCCTCGTTTCCCTACACCCAACCCACACTACCAACTCTACTCACCGCACTCTCTTTCCTGTTCTTTCTCAATGTACTCAGAATTGCTTCAGACATTGCACTGGACGCGGGTCTCGTAGCCGAGCTGTTCCTAGGCATGGTGTATGGCGCGCCGCTAGCTGGCATCCTCAAGACACAATGGGAAACGACATTCAATGTGCTAGGATATCTTGGACTGATTTTCATCATATTTCAAGGTAGGTCAATCGAGTGGGGAATTACCTCACCGCTTTCCACGCTCACGTCGGCCGGCCTTGCAGGGGGACTCGCAACGAACCTCTCACTACTGCTGCGAAACTTACCCCTTTCTTGCATCTGTGCATTCACTGGGATAGGCATGCCCATAGCTCTTTCCTTCGCACTACTCACAGCTGGATATGGCTACTCTTCTCTCGAGGCATTCGCTGCAGGTGCAGCTCTCTCGTCCACCAGCCTGGGCACCACTTTGGCGGCGCTCAACAGCGTCAGTCGACAGGTTTCTTCACCCGGCGCTGGATTAGATGCCAAGAAACACAGTCATGAAGGTATGCCATGCTCTTTGGTGCTTCGATCCAACGTATGGTGTGCAAACCTTCCCTCAACCGGGGACAGAAATGGTCATTGATCCCCAGCCAACTGTCCATGTCTCACAAGAGCTAGACAGCCCAGTACGAGCACCCTCATCCCTGGTCTCAGCATGCTCTATGACATCTTCGCCATCTGTGCCATTGCAACAGACAAGAATCGGTACCGTACTCACCAGTGCGGCTATAATCGACGACGTGGTCGGTCTCGTGATTGCAGCGCTCATCCCCGCGCTGGCGGACCTACAGTCGTCATCCTCGTCCCACTCTGATCTCGCGTGGATCCTGATACGCCCGTTACTGTCGTCTCTCCTCATCGCGCTCCTTACACCACTCGTTGCACGGTCTTTCTTACGCCCCGCGTTCTGGTACTGTGGAGTGGGCGCGCGTTGGTGCGCTCCACGAAGACGGGGACAGGATTGGGGATGGAAACATTCCGGGGCGGAATGGGGGACTGAAGCACACGCGGACTTCGTCAAGGTCTCCTTCATGGTCTGCGTGCTCAGTGCTTTTGTCGCGATAGCTTACTGTGAGTTGCTGAACTACTCTCGGACGGGCTAGTCTGCTGAACGTCGAGTAGATACAAGAAGCAGTGTTCTTTTTGGAGCGTACATGGCAGGGATTACCATATCCTATGTCTCACGAATACCTCAAGCACATCTCGCCGAGGGAGAGCAGCACAGTCAATCAACCAGTCGAGTGGAAGCGCTCTCCTTTGACTTAGCATACGCTCGCGTGCTAGCCCCTTTGCAGGAGTACATATTCGCTCCAATATTCTTCGCTAGCATCGGCTATGCTGTGGTGAGTGTTGTCTTCGCCGATGCTCTTACTCTTGTTGACCCAGTTGCAGCCCTTCCTGTCGCTGTGGAAGCCGGACATTCTCTGGCGTGGCGTGCTCTACGCTATGCTCATGTGCGTCGGGAAACTCGCAGTGGGCGTGCCGATCGTCATATGGACCCTTCTTTCACCGTCCGACAACAACCCTACGCCTCAACGGGAAGCGCAGCTTCCGCCAGCGCCTCGACCAGCCCGACCAACTGCCCGTGAACGCTTGCGGGCTTCCCTGTATCCAGCCACGTTCATCGGCGTCGCGATGGTGTCTAGGGGCGAGATCGGCCTCCTAATCGCCCAAATCGCGCGCGCTAGTGCTGGGTCGTCCTCCCGGGGTGCACCTCGCGATGACTCGGGCCTACTGAGCGAGGAGGGGTTCCTGGCGTGCATTTGGGCGATACTGCTGTGCACGTTGGTGGGTCCTGTTGGCGTAGGCATGGTCGTTCGTAAGTATCGTCATGACATCACTGCCGGTATTTGGGCGTGAACGTCCCCATGTCTGCTATGCGGCATTGTAATCGGACGGAGGGTCCGTAGGCCCGGTTGGAGGACGACACTCGTACCGATGTCCGCGTCGGGATCCTCGTAAGTCAGCGTATTCGTTGCGGTGCCGCGGGCTAACATCAGTTAATGCCAGCAGGTTACAAGAGTATCACCGCGCGTCGGTTTGATAACACAAAGGTTCATCCGGACGTGTGACTCGTGCTCAATGAAGCAGCAAGAGGTATAACACCCGGGTTCGACTAGTAGATAGATAGCATGGGATCGTACTGCGTAGCGTACGATGTGTGTAGCCTTCGCGCGCAAGGTCGTGCCGAATCCAGCGGGAGGTGGACAAAGAGAGGCCCAGCTACTAACGTCGCTGAATTGGCTATCATTTCCTGTCGTCTGTGCACGAATCCGCTATTCGCCGCCAGGCATGTATAGAGAATGTGCAAACACAGGGTCGATAGAATCAGACTAGATGATTTGGGTTAGATTATGGTGACAGGAGTGTGTACCTTCGACTCCGTGTAGGGTGCCGTCATCTCTGATAACCTAAAGAACATTCACTCAGAATTGGTCCCGTCAGCGCAGCTAACACGCGCTACACCATTCATCCATCGTTGGCATGTCGTGGGGATGGTGGCGATCGGAGGAGTATACAGCGATTAGTGGATGCCAGAGAACGGACCCGGGTAGACATGGCAGAGCTGAGCGCATCGAGAACGGCACTAAAGATACTGCGTAGTAGTGAGCGGTCCATTTTCAACTGACGCCGCTGGTCTCATATGACCGCCGTCCATACTAGTACCCCTCGATATTCTGAGGTATTATTCTCCGAGTAAGGTGTCCAAATGCCATGCCATGTAGTGTATCTAGTTTATGCACACTCAACTAGGGCTTTATATATCAGCGCATGTCACTGAGGTGGATCCGAATACCACTGCGTAACTGCTCGTCAGGATATGCGAGAGCGGAAAAGGGTTGACTGAGGTATGGCAAGTGGAATCGCCTGTCCAAGCAAGCGACCTTTTGGACAGGGCTACAGGCCGATACGCGGCGCGCGCATATCAACGTTCGCGGCCTCCCAGAGTACAAATTAACAGAGTTATGGCGAACTCGGGTGGGTTGCAAGGTTATGACGTCGTAGTGCTGGAGCTCCATCTACGCAGCAATCGGCTTAGTACGGTATGAACGCGCGACATGAGAAGACTCGGCTCGTGGTAGCACTTCGAGTCCCGGTACACATTAGCTGGATTGAATAGGTGCGAGAGCGAAGGCGCCTCTCAGTACTTGTATTCGCCGCGGTAGTGGGATTCTAGGCCTCTACTGGATGTACGTGGCCGTGAGGTCTGTCAGACAAATTCCCGCAGGTTGCCATCGACCCTGATTGTAATCAAATACGCACTCGGTGACCTAAACCTCAGTGTTCAATAACCCTTCAGGTCGAAAACTCACTGGCAATCGCCATGAATTAGCGAGTAGTCATTGTAGATGAAAGACAGGATGGAGTTTGCCACCATCATCCCGTCACAGTCGTGCGCCACGTGTATGGTGAGCTCAGATCAAATCTCAAATCTCGTGGCGTCCCCCGATCATCTCAGCCACCGCCTACGCGGGAGCCTGACGCTGCGTTGCGACCTCCGCATTAACAACGAACTCTGATAACTGTAGAACACTTTCTATCTATCCCCTGAAATACTAGGTGTGGGCATTCTCGGCGTGCTTCCTCAAACACTTGGATCCGGCCCGGGTGCCATGGTCAGGCCTCCGTTGGCAGCGAAACTCAATGGTGGACCCTGCAGCTGCATCGACAATACAACGACTCAGTAATCGATTTCCGTAGTTCGTTCTAGGACGTCGTGGTGAGTCTTACGACTATTTGTTGCAGGTCTGTTCTGTCTGTTGACGGTCAGACAGCCAGAACAGCCAGGCTTTCACACAGTCATCAGGACAGTGCGTGATCAGGATCGCGACTAGCGTCGCTCCAAGTGACCCATCTACGAACTTTGGTTTACTCCTTCTCAGAAATTACAGCGCTTTGGGAACAAACCTACTCTGACATGACCTTGATGTCAAATCGGGTATGCCGTACGATGCGCCGGCACTCCTGGAAAGCCCTCGGCATCCGAGTCCATGTATTCACTCGTCCTACGATGTCGCCTACCTCGTTGACGCACTCTGGGGTCTTCACATGCCAGAGCAAGTGTGCGTTAAACGCTCTCGACTGTTTCTGCACGATTTGAGCAAGCCGGAATCACAGCCGCGCTGATAGCACGCGTACGATCTTCGTTCCATGAACCAATGACATTCTCATATAATAACTCAAACAAACTTCTCAGGCGCGATTAATAGCTAGGAAGCAGCGCACGGATTGACTCAAGGCGGTTATTCCGGTCGCAGACGCTTGCGGGAGTGGCCTGAGACTCCGGCGCCAGACTTCATGAACGGGCGCGAAGGTGCGCCCACTTGCGCTATGCGTACGGCATCTATCGCTCCGCCTCGGAGAAGATGCTCAGAGAAGACGTCCGGTCGCCAATTCTCGAGTCCCCCCTGTATGCATGCCCATGAAGTCATAGGACTCTCGTCCAGGCCGCTCCGCATCGGGCGTGCGAGAATGACCAGCCTTGCAGAGAGGAGAAACTGTGCGTTCCCTTTATAGCCTCAGAGAGGTATATAAGAGTCCAGTCCTTGTCTCTCTCTCCCCAGCCCAGTTTCAGCTCGACTACATTCCTCCCTCGCAACTGAAGCAACAAACGACAGCCTCGTCCTACACCTAATACTAATCAACCACTCGACTCTGACATGCCTGGAATCACCGCCTTCCCACCTTTCCCAGAGAATGTCCCCACTCACCCTCTCCTGGTCATTGACTACCAGCTTGTCAAGGCAGGCGATGAAGAGGAAATCGACAAGTTCTGGAAAGCTGCCACCACTCTGGGTTTCTGGTAGTGAGTGTGCGGCTCAAACAGACCTTCGTGCTATCCCTAAAGCTATGAACACTTAGCTTGAAGAATCATGGTGCGGATGAACTGGTGGACCAAATGTTCAATATGGGTGCCGAGACCATGGATCTGCCCCTCGAAGAAAAACTGAAGTTTGAGCAAGGCGACGACGGCATGTCCTTCGGGTACGCGGATTCCCTTTCTGCGCGTCGCTTAAGATCTCGACACTGACTTCAACCTCATAGGTACAAAGCACCCGGTGCCAATGCGACCGACGAGAGCGGCGCGCGGGACACGGTCGAGTTCATCAATATCTCGCAGGATGACGCGCTCGCGTTCCCGAAGCCCGTCCACCGCACATACCCGTCTACCGTAAACGCGCGCATGGCGTGGACGATCCGGCCGTTCATCGAGCACTCTGCCGAGGTCAACCTCGTGCTCATGGAAGTTCTCGCGAAGCGACTCGGGTTCAGAGAGGGCCTCCTTGCGGACAAGCACCGCCTTGACGAGACCAGCGGAAGCGAGACACGCTGCATCAAGAACCCGCCCCGCCCTGGCGGGATCTCAGAAGAGAAGGCGGCACTGGGTGCACACACCGACTTCGGCTCCATGGTAGGACCTTCGCACCGTGGAGGTAATCAGGGTACTGACACGGCGCGATCGCATCCAGACCTTCCTCCACAATCGACTCGGTGGTCTCCAAGTCATGCCGCCAGGCTCCGACAACTGGCAGTACATCAAGGTCAGTAGCTTCGACGTCGTGCGGGCGGGGGTACGCGGAGCTGACTCCGTTTGCACTGACAGCCTCTCCCGGGCCACGCTGTCTGCAACCTAGGCGACGCGATGTACATTTTCAGCGGCGGAATCCTCAAATCGAACCTACACCGCGTCGTGTGAGTGCTTGACGCCACATCGGTCAAAGTCGCCCCACTGATTGCCACTTATATCTATGGATCTGCTTGGCCCACGTAACTTCGCTGGTTCATTCTGCTATACGTACATAAATAGCCCTGCACCCGGCGCTCAGGCGGCCTTCCCGCGCTGGTCCCTAGCGATGTTCACGCGCCCGGGTGACAGCGTCGTCCTGCGCGCGCTGACGGAAGAGAGCCCGATAGTCGCAGACGCAGTCAAGTATGCGCAGGACACGAGTATCTTCGAGAGCGACCAGACGAGCAAGGAGTGGTTCGCGAGGAGAATCAAGTACCAGCGCACGAAGAACCAGAAGGTGAGACGCTCCGCGGTGGCTTCGTTGTGTTGAAATTGACTGATGGATGGACCAGGGTCCTGAGACTTGGCGCCAGAGCCGTGGGACTGAGCACCGTCCCGACGCTGCTTGAGCTTGGGCACTTGACGTAACGTACTATATACTGACAAGCTCTGGGCCTGGGAAGCAGAACCTACGCAACGCACATACTGTCATGTACTATTTGCTTGTATCATTTGACTGCAATTCTAATCATACAAGACTGTGTCCCTTACTGAACCGGTGCTGAACGGAATAAACCATTGAAGTAGGTATAGCACGGGGCGTGATACAAATCGGAATGACATCTGACTAGCTGCTTCGAACTAAGAAGCCAACTACTTTACCGTGGTAAACAACTCCCACCGCAGTATCAAGAGGCCGTACACAAAACGCGCACTAATATGGAATGAGGTCGCAACAAAGAGCCTTGTATACCGACAGCTAATAGTCTGGTATTGTGAAATCATGTTTGGTGTTGGGGGTTAATCGTAGTTTGAGTGAACGACGTCCGGTACTGGGTGCTGCAGTTGTCGCCTGTGTCGTGCCTTGAGCTGCCTGCGAGTAGCGTCAGCATTGCGAACAGGCCCGTCATGCTTCCTACACAAACCTTGCACTGCGTCTGTTTCTTGCCTGCCGCGAAGCTCTCCTGTGCAGTCGACACTAGACGATACCCGACCCTCTCTCCGATAGCTACTTTGATCTTGTGCGCAGCCATTCTCACTGTCGATCTGTTCTTTGTACCCTTATCCGCCGGAGGTATGGCTTCCAAGGAATCGTGTCGTAAGCTTCGCAAACTACAGTAGACAAGATATACTTACAAGGTGAGCCCTTCTGGTCGCTTGACGCCGCACGGGTCTGGTGGGCAGACGATTGCAAACTCTCCTCTGAATTCGGGTCACGGGAGCTACCTGGCTTAGAGACGAGTTCTGTCGGGCAAGGTATCACGAGGCGTCACGTATTCCTGGGTGGCACGAACCGTCATCTACTTTGTACTCTGAGTCCGGAGAGGCAATTACTCTCATCATCTTCACGTTGATCACGACCGTCTGGGAGGATTTAGCACTCGGAGCTTCCCCCACGGCTTTCTCATCCCCATCAGTACGTCGGAGAGTCATGACGAGGGCTTGAAGGAGGCACTGGTCCCCGCCGCGACAGTCCGCAAGTGGGAGTAGCGCTCGCCACTCCCTGACTGCTTTCACTATCTGAGGAGACCCCTGTGCCGCTTCAGCTACTAGCGTATTTGGCGAAATTGGCTGTGGTGTTTGGCGCTCGACGGTCTCGTTGAGCTGCTTGATCAGTTCCTCGGAGAAATTCATTTGGAGACGATCCCGAAGCGTCTCTGCAACTTTCAATCCCGACGAGTTGGTTGTCAGGGCAAGCGTGGTCGACCGGAACGCATCGAACGCAACGCCTGCCCCAGGTTTGACCAAATGACTCTGGAACCGATCCCAGTCGAAGCCTTCGTCGCCGCCGTCCGACTGGTCCATACGCGTCTGCAGAAATGACTGGAAGTCGTCGGCGCTTCGCCCATTATATAGTCGGCGGTGCGAAGGAGACAACTCAGGTGGGCGAGCCTCATCATCTTCAGCTTGCTGCAGATGCGTCAATCTATCACGGGAAGATGAATGAGTCGTTGCGATTACCATGAATTATAGGGGAGACACACCGAAGGGAGTGGGTCTGTTGATCGCTTCCTTCACGCACAGTGTCAAACGAACTGTGCAAGTCAGGAGGCTGCGATCTCTCGTTTCAAAAACTCGCACTATCTGCACCGGGTCACTTACGTTCCATGACATCAGATCGCGGTAGAAGGAGTCCACCCCGCCACCGAGACCCTCATCGGAGTAGTTTGGATCGGTAATGGTCTTGTTCTCCACTCGAGGAAAAGACAATCCCTTCGTGCAAAGACGTCATAAGCCTCAAAGATGTGCTTACTGTGACACGGAATAACACTCACGGACTGTGGGGCAGTAGACATGCTTTGGACCGTGGCGCACACGGTATGTCCTAGACCTGAGCTCTCTCGAGGGTGCATCGACTATTCATCCAAACATGATTAGTACTGCGCAACACGGGTCAAATCAGATATATGACAGCGTTACCGGAGACACGATTGGGTTGCGCGGGTTGCACTATGGGTTGTTAGTCGTGAGGTAGTACTTCTCCTGACTGCCGGACCGGAGGTAGATGCTCACAGTGAACTCGTCCGTCATGTCCCGGAGCGAGAAGGGGTAGCTATCGTGAGGGAGGCTTGGAGAGTTGGAGGATGATCGTGCTAGTTGCTGGGATAAGTGCTGCGCCGTTATAGCTCAATGGTGCCTGGTATACGTACGTTGAACACACGATCCCCGCATGGGATGGGTGACGAGCAGCTGCCCGCCAGGCGCACCAGACAGGGGAGCTGTCATTGCGAGCCACACATTCAACGGGCCAATCCTCGGAGCTTGATACCCAGCCTCGCGGAACACGCGTTGCTGTCCGGATAGATGACAAGATAACTACGAGTGTGCCTACGATCCCGCAGTAATTGCAGTAGTGAATCGCTAATAATGGTACCCTCAGCGAATCACTAGGTCAACAGCGGGTCTGGGTCGAGATACTTACCGTGGACCGTGACGGCAATATCGATACGGCCAAGACACTGGCAGAGGCGCAACATTGTATGTCTGAGCCACGGTGTCCTTTCACGTCCGAGACCACAGGCATCGCGTGTTCAGGGTATTCCGCGCTTCAGCTGAGACGATATGAGACAATGGTCCAGCGCATCTGAGGGCGAGTATTAGTGCGCTGTCGTGCCTAACATGAAAGATAGAGGACCCGGGCTCTCGGGGGCTGAATATCGGAGAATAGGCTCACTAGCGTGATGCGCCCAACAGCCCAGTTAGAACAAAGGCTCGACGTGTAATGCACCGGCCTCGGAAGTGGTGAACCATGTTGTCGGAGGCACAGTAGGATCATTCGATTGAAAATTGGCGGGGTACGCGCGGGGAGGCCGGGCCGGGAGCTAGCGTGGACTCCTAATAAGTATCAATACAATCAATATATCTTTTCCTTCGCCGCATTGAGCTAGAACTCGGAAGATGAAGCTTGAAGGCTTGACTTGCCATGGCACGGAGAACTGGCCATGGTCTCGTTACTACACTAGACATACTGACCATTGGCCGATTATGATGTATTCTGGTATTTTCAACGTCGTCACGACCACGTAGTACAAATGCCAGCTGACACCAAGCAACTGAACGAGATACTTGCATTGTACTCGCCCCCGCCGAATCATGGCCTCAGTGGTGCTTTCCCTGCACCCCAATGGCCCACAATGCGACGTTTAGGCCGCGCTGTGTCTCAGTAGTCGTGTAGGCCATGACGCAAGAGCGTGCCTTTCGATTGTGCGGAGCTCTCACGCTTGCATCGATTGAAAGAGTAGTGTGGGACACTGCTTGTTTGGACCGCATCTCGAGATGAACATTAACCATTCAAAACATACGGTATGGGTGTGGATCAGATATCTTCAGCCGTATTTGAGCGCATCAGAGCGATACAGTTGGACCTGCACTTTCGCTCGAGTCGTTCACACCCACAAGTCGCCTTCATCAGTATCGCAGGCTAGGAGAACATGGAATCCATGTTTAGGTGAGTGGGTTTAACGTTCGTGTAGTGAGGTACGGGCCGATCACTCACTTTCGTTGTCTCGCGCTCCAGAGAGAAGGCATCACGAGAAGGTACGCAGGCGACTGCCAATCACTTCGTGGTATCGTAACTTGTTCGTTCTAGGCCTTTCCTTCTCCGGAGACCGCTCGCGGCTGCACGATCTCCCATATCATCTGCATGATGCCAGCTGGAAAGTGCTCAACGCAGCAGCGCAGTGCGTCAAGATGTCCAGCGGAGAGGACTGGTCATTCGATTGGGATGGTCTCCGGAGTCGTATAGCTACCGAGAACAGCCGGCACATCGCTCTAGCGAGGTGCCTCACCTTCAGATTCAACTACGCTCGGAAAGACGACGCTCAGCGCAATCTGCCCCAGGACATCGTCAAGTTCCTGACCGGCCAGTTCCGCGTCAGGAACCTGGAGGATGAGATGTCGTCCATCAGCCAGCTGGTATGCACGACGCTCGATTATCTTCAAACGCGACAGAAGCAAGTGCTCGGACGATGGAGACAAGAGTTCACGGCCATCAATAAGACGATGGATTATAAGGTGATGTTTACGATGGACCCGAGAGAAGGAGAAGACACGTTCCACGCCGTCGTCGCGACCATCTCGATAGTGGCGATGGTCGACGAGAAGAGATCCAAGTTTGGCCTTACCAACGTCTCTTCGAGCAACTTCAAAGCCGTTATTGAGGCGGCTGTGCTCAGGGTTCACAGAGATTTTGACGGCTTCACAGAAGGTGCGCATCATCAGCGTTTGGGATGTTCAAGTCGCCGAGTTGCTTAAGCCCTGCTTGCGACCTGTAACCTTCAGTCATCAAGGTTCCGTTCTGATAGCTTCACACAGTAACTCACCTGTCCCCAGTTCACTGTGTGAGCGCAGTCGCATCTCATGCCGCGATATACTGCTCACCTTAAACATTTTCGACAAGTTAGAGTCTCTTCGACCAGGCCGGCACTTCAGGGTTCAGCTAGCCATGACACGGTAGAGCGGCGATGTCTTTGTCATCGCAAATGTACATGGGTTTGTTACTCTCTAGATGCATTTGTGACAAGTATCTTTTGAGCTAAGCTGGCTGTGTCGCTGGAACCTGACCTCCGTCTCACTGTACTTCAAGTACTTTGATATTGCAATGCTGAATATTGATTCGTGGTTCGAACAGTAACCGTATAGAATACCGATAATAACTCCGAGATAACCTGCCTGCTGTGTCCCACTTCGTCTCCAGTACGAGAGCGAGAGCGTCTGTCGAAGTCCAGAGAGCACTGCGACCATCATTTCGCCATGGTCGCGCGAATGCACATTGCGATAGTTGGGCTTCTGTCATGCAATGAGGCAACCTCCGGTGCACGTCCTCGGCAGATGTACAGGGTCGGGTGGCTCGGCTTTGGAGTCGTGCGCGACAACTATCGCTAGATGAGCAGGGCGGTACTAGGGCACAGCTACAGTGAAGTACGCACATGATGTGGTTGATCCACGACGTCCCGCGGTTTCATATGCAGATATCGGCGATGCTGGCGCAGGGTAGTGTGTGCGTGGATGCCTTCTTCTGGAACTTGAAGATGCTACATGACGAGCACGGTCAGTACGCAGACTAGCTTGTGAGCCGAGGAGATACGCGATTCACATACCTACCTCCAGTTGTTGCGAGAGCTTGGACACGCAGCAATGCATCACGTCTACCGTGACAGCAGGCTCCTCAACCATCCCATCCTCGAGACTGACCCACGCAGTCTGATCGGGACCAACGGCGGCCTCGACCCGAATCGTGCTGACTACGCACGCGAACTCTGTTGGGCTTGCCGCCACCTCAGGGGGCAGGACGAGGACCACTCTCAACTCCCACCCGGAGGCTACGCAGTGCTCAGCGGGTGTTTTCAAGAAGGAAGCCCAGCGCGCATTGCGCGCGGCCTCAAAGTTGAACAACCTCCTCTCCAACATGATATGCGCTAGCGATCCTACATCCACTATCGGCCCTGTTTGCCCCGCTAACACGTCCGCAGCGTACACGGCTATGTCTTGCACCGAGGCTGCAGGCGCGTCTGTGCGCGCCGTCGTATAGCGCGAGTAACTGACGTCAGAAAGAGCGTGCTGGTCGATCGCTTTCTTGTAGCTCGGCCAGTGGAACCGCTTGACCCCAGACGCGGTGTCTCTCCTAGCGTAGCGGTAGAGGAGGCGGCAGAAGCGATGGATATCGTGCACAGGGACCGTTTCTGCCGGAAACAGCAGGATCGATAGGAAGACTGTCAGGATTCGTAAGACAAGAGCCACAATACACTGCTCAACCGACGACTCACAGAAATCCTCGGTGCTCATGGTGAAGGGAGCTCGGATAGCGTGCAGGAGGAGAGGGCCGCGGGGTAAGCCCTAGTCCCGGGATTATCCAGCGTGTCGGAGGGGAGTGCCCGCACGCAGACGCGCTCCTGCCGGTATGCGCGAGACGAGACGAGACCGTGGGCGTGGGCTTTGGTGAAGCTGCAGCATCGTGCGGACATTACTTCGGTCAGTAAACCACGAGGCAGTGCGTCTGTCGGGTTCTCATCGATCTGCGTGGATATAGAGTCGATGGAGTGCCCGTTCGCCTGCGTCGACCGAATATCATATCTGATAGGGACGCACGGGAGAAGAGGGTTCAGGAGGTGGGTTTGAGCTAAGTTTGAGCATGGCGGGATGTGCCTTAGTGATCTTCAGATCTAACTACTAGCGCGGATGTAGTGCAGGCAGCATGCACAGCGCCTGCTATTCATTCACGAAGGTTAGTAGATGTTCATTGAGGCTTGCTGGTAGTCGGGAGATACGAGCTTGATGCGTAGGAAAACGTACCGGATCCGCAAGGAACTTGGACGAAGCATGTCCATCGCGAATAAGTAATACGCTACAGTATTCAGCGCGCAAAGGAGCTCGACGAAGACTCTGGTGTAGTACTACCGATTGATTGGAACGAACTCCTCTTCCCCGAACGTCAGCCGGTCGGCTTTCATTGACAATGACAGAGAACTAGACTCACCGAACCCATCGACGAGCAGCCGTTGGGACTCGCGCAAGGCCCAGATCTCGTGCTCTTGCAGGTCCTCCAGGTCCTTCCATCTGACGTCGGCCGGATCGTACTTCGCGTTCGGAACCCAGTCGATGACGTATAGATGCGCGGGGATCGCCTGTGGGATGCTCCCATCGCGCGCGAGGACGAGCTTGACAAGCATGCGATCCGGCTCGAGGGGCTAGTCTGATACATGGGCGATCTCGCTGTCAGAGAAGCCCAGCGGTGTGAGTCGTGGGAGAGGGGCTACTGCGCGTGAACGTACGAGACCAGCACAGCCGCCACCCCCGCCTTCTGCACCTTCTTCTTTGCGAGTTTGCGAGCACAGAATTGCTCGACTAGTGTGACAATGTTCGCGTATCCGCCCACGGTCCGCGGCTTGTCACAGAAGACGAGGCGCAGCCCGGCCTTTGGGAGGTTGTGGAAGTAGGACGGAGGTGCGCTGCTGAGCTTGTACTGCGCTCCCGGACGACTCGCGGGCGGGGCTGCACCAAGGTCGCCAAAGATAACCTGGCCACTGGGCAAGGCTGAGAGTCATGTCGGATAGAAGGGTGTGGGGAGCAGCCGTTGCGTAGTAGCTTCGACTTTACTTTGTATCACTGACCGAGAGACTCGAAACACATCGGAATGAAACAAGTCGCCATGCGGCATCTGGGTGTCGGAGTCATCTCCCGAACTTGTTGGCCGCAAGATAGCATCGAGAGGGGTGGCACGAGACAAGGGCGAAGTGAGAAGTTTATTGAGCAGGCCGCACTAAGTCTTCAGGCAGCCAGGCTCTGGCGATATTGGTGCCTGGAGGAGACTGGCAAGTACGCTGCCGGTTACTTTTTTGGTGGAGGAGGAGGAAGAGGTATCCATTTTAGCCACCGGCCACAGGCATGATCCTCGGCGTCTTGACGGTGACAGTGGAGTGTTGCACCTCTCAGGAGGAGCTGGGCCCAGCAGTCGACAAAGTCGCCTCTGGGTTGCCCGCTGACCGTTCGAGGAACTTGTGACGAGACCTGGACGGTAGTAAGTATTGTGTTCTGTATGTTACTAAAATCACCTATGAGAAAATGCTATTACGCTCAGTACGTGAGGCTCAGTACTAGGAGCCAGATCCGAACGATACATCCTGATGATCAGGTGCGTTCAGAGTTGGCCGGAGAGGAGGAGGAGGTAGGCCTGGGGCCAGCTGTCGGAGGCTGGAGGCGCCCGTTCCAACAAGCGCTCTGATGCGACCTGCTCTGAGCGCAATCTATTATCTAATGCAGACGACGACGAACAAACATCCAACAAGGCTCAGTACAGCCTAAGGTAGAGTTAAGCTCGTACTTCTGGATAGACTACTAGGAGTGACGCCGTTACTCCCAGTTTCCTAGGCTCTGTAGAGGCATTCAACTTGATTCAAGTTCCGACGGTAAGTCCAACCTTGAAGGGGTCCGCTGGAACGGCGCATGCTTACCATTTCCGAGTTGCGCCGGGTCCTGCGACTCGAGTCGACGACAAGGGGGTAATGCCGCTGCCTCAGGGTCACCCATGGGGCTGCATCGATCCGTGCAAGATATATAGATGCATTAGGCCGCCACTCTTAAGGCCTCATATTTCAGAAACCGCGCCGCAGCCTATCCCACCGTGACTGGCACTGACATCCGGATCCGCCACAGACTCCTTTTTGAACCCAAGACTCATGGTGTCCGGTGAGCATATCGATATATTGTTCCAGTGGGGATCTCTCGAGCAAGGCACCTTCAGATGCACGACGAGGGATCTATTGGCAGCAGCCAGAAAATATGTTGAATATTGGCTGCTTGTCCGACCGTATGGGTCTGCACCAGACACACCCGGCATTTGTCCAGTTTACGGTGTGTTGTTTCCGTACCACAGCGGTCGCCTCGGCTTGACATCCGATCCTATTGCGCAGAGCACATTGCGCACACTTGCCCCGAACTACTTTAAAATGGGGCATAGCTTCCGTGAACAAGATCCACAGCAGTGGAAGATGTTTCTAGAAGATGTGAGCAGCCATGCCTTGTTGCCGCAAAGTCTGATTCTCATCCAATATTGAGGTATCGGAAGCCGTCCCGTTAGCTGCGGAGTATGAGAATCAATGGCCGATGGAAGCATATATGCGGAGATGGCTGGCTACCACGTCGTCGAGATCCAGGCGAGGGATTTACACCCCAGGTATCCTAAACCGAGTTCGCGGGTGTCAGCCTGGCAGGGAGAAAACTACTGCATGTGGAGCCAGCGACAAATGTCACCCTAGCGATAGCGGTGGAGCTCACGAACCCCGTCGGTTTGGAACAGTGAGTTGACTGATTCGCTATTTTGAAGCTCGCTCATTGTTTTGGAAGGTGTCGGCTTCTCCGTCGGCATATCCTACCGTGAGTTGCGTTCCACTCTTCGACGCATCTCACGAGCGTTTACATATTCTCTAGTTGGTGGGACCTCGCCGGTCGAATGCCACACCGGGGGCCTCCAGCGATGAGGCAGTCTTTGCAGCCTCCGCGACCTTGGCTGGCCCTTCGGCACCCGAGCAATGCGAAGAGGCCGTGCGCACCTTCCTGCAGAGTCTCCAGCCGAGCTCAGAGGTCTTGTTGCTGAGATTCCTTAAAGCGGGCATCGTCAACGGTGACTGCATTGTCGCTCTTGCAGGCATGCCTGATCGAGAGAAGGATAAGCTGCTGCGAGACGACCTATGCCTCACCGCATTTCAATCGCGTGTAGTTCGTGTGGGGCTTGCAAAGCTGAGTCTGTGAATCATTGAGCCATGCGTCCTCGCAAGGGTGCACACCATGGCCAGGGTCCAATGACACGCGAAGATCACGCCGTGCTCTACTTCAATAGTCGCTTAGCTCCCTGTACCAGTATACAAGTAGCTTGAGGAAATTGTTCGCAGCTTCGGAGTGCGGCCTCGTCCTAACCTGCTCTGGTCCGCCTGAGAGCGATTTGGCTCAGAGGGAATGTCTGGCCATAAACCCGATACACTCGTGCCAGTCTGACGGGACCGTACGATACTACGAAGACGTATTCCATCCCGGAAATTAATGGGTACCCTACCATTTCTAGATCTAGCCATGAGTTCTTGCAATTGAATCACTGCTGTGGAGTCATTCACACGCAAAGCGTGTAAACGAATCCCTCTGCAATTACGTGAGGCTCGGAGGTGGTCGGTTCACCTCCACTAGTACGTACTACGACTCAAGCTGGGACGGGATCTGCGTTACGATTGGTTGATCCAGCAGTTATCGATTCATCTACCATATCATTCCATCCGTAAGGGACAGATTCCTACTGGCGTGCACTCGCAGCAGCGTAAACGGAGGTAGAAACGAAGCTGGTGGTGAAGTCGGAGTAGGCCGAAGGGACGGCATCTGGAATGAGCGACTCGGAAGCACCGCGAGTCGCATTTGCACGGGCGGCACCGACCCTTCAGAGGAATCCGCTGCTCTCGTCCAAGCATGAATCGTACTGTACTGGCAGCGATACGTGAATTTGATCCCGAGCGATAGGGATCATCCGTCACTTTCTAAGCGAGGTGAAGATGACACGGCGATCCTGCCTACCCTTTCCTAATCCAGATATCATGGGTGCGCTTCTGCACAAGAAATCGCCCATTTGGAATGGGTTCCGTGACTAGATGAGTACAAGGTATTCTAGTAGTGCTCTGGCCAAGGCTTGCGGAATTCAGCGGCTAGCGGCCGTGTCTGCATCCGTGCATGTCCCGCCTTCGATGATGGAACCAATCCTTAGCAAAGTCGTGAGCTTCGAGGCGGACTAGACAGACATGGCTTCGACGCCGCGAAGGTGCTCGATGGAGGCACGTACCCGTGTTGAGTCAAACTGCTCCGAGAAAGGGGTGCAACTGAGGAATGGCGCTGTGAGCAGTACTGAGGATCCCTAAAATCCGAGCCCCCATCGATCCATACAATCCGCTGACAAGGTTCCTCTCTCTGCGCACACCATCGCGTTCACCTCAGCGTCGGCGCGCACCATGCAAGGTCAGACCTACGACTATCAGTCAGCTGTTTAATCAATTGCTGAAGCCTGTTTAGACTCACACTCCAACGAAGCCACACGTCTATTACCTGTAGTCTCCGTTCACGGCTGTTCGGTCGCCAAGGCTATGGGATTCAAGAGTCGTGCAGATCCGGGCTTCACTAGTTTCACGGTGAGGCATGCTTTGAATAGTGTCAGCACCCGACGTAGTGATCGCGGAGGGATGTACGGCCACTTGGAAGAGGATTCTGCGTGAACTCGCGCCGCTTTACTTCGATGTGGGACGTTATTACCACGAGCAGGACCCTGAACTGATGAAGGAATACATGGATACGGTGAGCGTTCCCAATGCATGATACATACGAGATTGGAGGGTTCACACACTAGATCTAGGTAGTGGAAAAGGTCCCGTGGATCACAAAATACGAGGACTGCTGGCCTATCAGGGCGTATACGATGAAATGGTTGGATAGCGCGAGATGGGAGTACAACCATAGAAGGTCATCTAAAGGCCCCACCGTCCTTGCGGAGCAGAACGCAACTGGGACGGCGATGCGTGAGCCCCAGGTTGCCCGGGCCAGTCGGGGGAGTCCAAGGAGCCAACTTCAACCAAGGTATCGTCACCACTCGCAAGAGGTACCATGCCATTCAGCATGCCCGTGATTCAGTGAGCGGTCACTGAACATAGATTGCGTTGATAGGTCCTGCCCACCATGTCGCTCAGGAGGTCTGGTGCACCTTCCGTAAGTAAAGCTTCAGTGACTTGATTAAGACACAGGCGGGCTAACGACAGCACGCCTCAGTCGAAATGCGCACCTCCTGCATCATCTCCCCGCTCCGCGTCCAGTACGACTGTCGATGAGTCGGACGCTCCTGTTGATAAAGCCGTGTTCGAGCCCCGCACGGGGTTCGTCCGCGACTTCCTTCATGGGCTTCGGCCCAGCATGGAAGATCTAACGCCGAAGTTCGTGGGCGCGGGAATCGTCAACGAGACGTGCCTCGGAGCCTTAGCTGAGATGCCGGACTGGGAGAAAGACAAGCTACTCAGGGATGACATGTCTCTGAAGCCATTTCAGTTGCGGGTTGTTCGCGTCGGGCTGGCAGAATTGCAAGCTTGAGTTGGGAACGCAAGAATGCTACCACATTGTGTATGATACTGGCGGAGAGTAGGGGTCGTTGCTTCTACAATGATACACCTGGATGATTTCCAAGTAGACAGCGGGGTGAACAGAGTCTGAGTTTGGTGGTGAGTTGTATGGCCGCAATTTGGCTGCAACTCACAGTGTTGTCATCGTCGTCGCGCCCTAATGTCCGACGCATCTTCCCCTGTTGTTCGGTCCAGCTCGATACCCACCAAAACCTCAGCCTCCCCCCGGTCCCCTTCGTGAGGCAGAGATGATTCGTGGCGCAATGTACCACTCCAGGTACTACTTTGCCATACTTACAATAGCTGGTGATGCGACAGTCTGTCGATGGGCTTTGGGGGCGGGAATATGGATTTCGAATATTTGAAGTAGAGCAACGCAAAGGTATACACTCTAATATAGCGTTATGTCGAATGAGCGTGGATATATAGGCAGCGGCAAGCGCTCTACAGAGCTCACCTGGTAGCCACGTGGCGGCGTTGCTAAGAACGTATTAGGAAACTCCGAGATCCCCGGAATGCTCTCCTCGGCGGCTACTCCCAATGTCCCTCCTCCTCCCCAGGTCTGAGTGAAGTAGATCTCCATCTCATGTTTTCTTGGTGAATGGCTGAAGGACTTTTGTCTCATCTGGCATTCGAGCGACTCCTTCCATCTGGTGGTGAAGTCATTCGCTACGCTTATGCAACAACTTCGGGCGATTGTTGGCCAATAGAAAACCACGAAGGTCGGTAACCGATCTCGTTGCATCGCACAATTCGGACCTGATGCAGAACAATCGGGCTCCATGGATACCGAGGTTGGATGTGATTATCCATAATGAACACAACCTGGGGCACAACCCGTCTCTCACTCCTTCCACTTGCCCTCCGAGCCACACTGTATCCGCCCGGCGCGGCCCGCTCACTGTACATTCTTGAGCAACATGAGGCCGGCCTCTCTGCGTTTACCGCTCTTTGGCGTACTGGTGCGTCGCGCTTGATATCGAGTGTGAAAGAATCTAGACCACCGGAATGTCTAGTGGCTTGTTTCCGCCATCCTCTTTGGCTTGACAATCGCTCGTCTGAGTTATACCACCCACCTCCCAAGAGGAGATCCTCTCAACCATGGATCCGACTTCTATGGTCAGTTTCCTCCATATCGAGGTCATCCTCGTACTCACTACTGTTAACATGTGCAGATCCTGTCGTCGTCGAATTGCTCATCGACACTCTCCTTGCATTCGCGTTCGCGCCATTCGTGTAAGCGTCATCATACCGGTATAACGGCTTTGTCTCATATACGACGCCGAACAGGTTCAACCGCCTAGACCGCTTCCTCACTTTCAGCATCTCCAAAGCGGTACTCGAAGTCATCGCGCTCGCCGTCCTCTGGTTGCTGTGGCTCATAGGATGTGGCATCGCCACTGTGCGTCGTCGTCGCCCTCTCATCTGTCTCACCTCATCTGATCTCATCCACCTACCAGAGCATCTGGCCGAACCTGACGTTCTGCTATAACTTCACTGCATGCCGTGTCCTCGCCGCCATGACCGCCTTCGCCTGGCTCGGCTGGCTGACGATCTGCGCGCTGCTCGTGCTCGGCTTCATCGCCGTCTTCAGCAAAAACCGCGAGTCTGACCTGTCGAGTAACGACGACATGGTGCAATGGGCACGCAGCGTGCCCGCTGGCGCACCGCAGGTGTGAGGCACCGAGGAGGAGCAAGCCTCCCGTCATCCCGGACTACTTTCCCTTCGCTGAGCACGATGGACTGTTTGCTCCCTTGGACTGATGTCTGTATTTTAACTACTTGCTGTACGCATCCGCCTGTCCTTGTGTGTATCTATCCTGGTCACGCCGACTACCCACGCGTCTCTCACGAGTTGGTCACGACGAGCGTCGTGTTCAGGTACGTCGTGTCCGACGTGCCGACCTTGACCGTGAAGTTGCCCGGCTCGACGACGTACCGCCCGTCGAGCGACCACAGCGCGAGCTGCGTCGAGTTGATCTGCATCGTCACCGTCTCCGCGCCGCCCGCTCTATAGGTGCCGTCAGCATCGCAGCAAGGACTAGCGACCGGGAAACTCACGGGATCAACACCTTCGTGAAGCCTGCGAGGAGCTGGTTCGGTGTCACGACGGAGCTGATCTCGTCCGTGAGGTACACCTGCACGACCTCCTTCCCGTCGACGGGCCCAGTGTTCTCGACGGTGACAGTCACGGTGAAGTCGTCAGTCGTGCTGATCGCGTACGACGAGAGCTCCAGGTTCGTGCTGCACAGGGAGGCGATGAGCACATGCAGGCACGATGAACAGGGAAGGAGGGGGCTGACTAGTTGAAAGTTGTGTAGCTCAGCCCGTGGCCGAAGCTCCAGATCGGCTGCGGCGTGTTGAGGACGTACTGGATAGGGTGTGAGTACTGCTCTAGAGAAGCAGCCTTGGCTGTAGCGTACCTGGTGCCCGAAGACGAGCGTCCCATTGGGCGCCACGTACCCAGCGTCGACGGGTCGTCCATCCTTGTAGTAGTTGTAGAACGCCGGCGCAGTACCCACGCTTTGCGGGAAAGACACGGGGAGTTTGCCTGCGAAACCATGGTGTCACATCTGATCCTCAACAATAAAGGCGACACAGAACTGAGGCCGTACCAGAAGGGTTCGCCACTCCAAACACGATCTCGGCGATCGCGAGCCCGCCCAGCTCGCCGTAGTAGAACTGCTGAATGACCGCATCCACGTCTGGCGCGCCCGAGTCAGCACACGCACCGCACCGTGCAAGGCGCACTTACTAGACGCGATCCACGGCTCCGCGACGGGCTTGCCGCTGACGAACACCACGACCGTCGGTGTGCCCGTGCCCACGATCGCCTCGACCAGCTTGCGCTGCGCGCCCACGAGCGCGAGGCTGCTCAGGTCGACGTGCTCGCCCGTCGTCGCGTTCGTGCCCGGCGTCCACAGGAGCGTCTGGTCCAGGCTCCAGGTGCCGACCATGACGACGGCGACGTCGGACGCGCGCGCGGCGGCGAGCGCCTCGGGGAACTGCGACTCGTCGTTCGACCAGAGCTCGCAGCCCTGGGCGAAGTGGAGCGCGGGCGGGGTGGGGAAGAGCGTGCTGTTGGCGAGGAGCTGCGTGAAGCCTTGGAGGGGCGTCAGGGCGTTGAGGGTCGCGTTGTGGAAGACGTAATCGCCGAACTGGCATGATGGGTTGGTATCAATGAGTGGTTGACGCATGTGGGGAGGGAAGACCTACGGTGACGCGGTTGACTTGTGGGCCGATCAGGGCGATAGAGCTAGCTTCCTTGCTGATGGGTAGGACGCTGTTGCGATTCTCGAGGAGGACGATCTGCTCCTGCTCCATTTGGTGCAGCAGCTCCCGCGTCTCGGGTGTGCGCAAGGTCGCAAGGTAATCGGGGTATGGGTACGGATCTGTGCGGTGGGGGTAAGCAGACCCTCTGCGATTCAACCTGACAGGAACCGCACTTTCAAACAATCCCAAGGCGAACTTCGTCCTCAGCACCGTCTTCACCGTCTCGTCAATGTAACTGACATTGACAGTACCGGCGGCCACCTGGTCTGAGAAGCTCATCGTCATTAGTACCCGACACTAGTACCGTGAGTATGGGCGTACTACATACCAGGTAGGGTCAAGTAGGTGTATGTTCCGCCGCCCATTTCCATCTGTAAACCGTTTTCGAGTGTCTGCTTTGCGACACACTCGCGGTCCGCGCAGGTATAGTGCCATGTCATGAGCAAGTCCGGCGAACCCGCATCCGTAGTGACATAGTACGGATACTGCCATTCCTCTCGGAGCTAGCACCCATGTGAGTGCCGCAGAACAGAAGAAGAATCTCAGCACGAGTGGGAGCGCGTACAATCTCAGTGAGGATATCTATGGGGCACGATTCGATGAGTGAGAACACTTTCACTGTGGAAAACTCACGGTAGCTTGAAATAACAGGGACACCGTCGTAGCTCGAGTACGCGCTCATCAAGCTGAGCGCAGTTGATCCCCCCTCGATCGCGGGGTTACTCGCAGCGCACGCGCGATCAAACGGCTTGAGATAATATGTTCGGAGCTCACGCTCCCCACCAGATACCTGCGCCAGGTTCCTGGTTGCCACATACATCAGCACAAACTAGACGACGCCAGGACATTGGGCGAACAAGTGACTTACAAGCCACCCTGGGGCGAGCCATACGCAGTGAAGTGCTTGCATGTTGCAGCAATCCGGGCGACAGCAGTATCGCTCGTGTTCTCCCGCCGACCGTTCTGCACGCCGCGCACATACGCTGCACCCATCTCTCCTGTGCTATGAGGCTATCAATACGACGCGAGCCTTCCTGGGGTCGGCTACTGCAGGGTGACTCACAGAAACGGATCTTCTCCATAGTTCTCTTCGACGCGGCCCCACCGCAACTCGCGTGAGAGGTCCAGGACAGGCGCGAATAGTTGGTGGAAGCCGAGTCCCTCGGCCTCGGAGCCTATCGTCTCTGCGGCGGCTTCGAGGAGGGGTGCATTGAACGAGGCCGCGAGCCCGATAGGAGAGGGCCAAATAGTCCCGTTGTTTGTGAACCCGTGCAAACCTGTTCCGTCTACATGCCGTTCGAGCGCGTTGTTAGGCAATACACACCTTCAGATTGGACGATCCCGGGTATGCCGAGCGTGGTGTTCTCCATCAGGTACTGTTGGCCAATAGTGATGCCGTACACCCATTTGTCCCAGGGCATGAGGTAACCGCCCCATATTGCGCCAGCTTTATAGGTCAGTTCCTCTACCTTCAGAGACGCAGTACATCTGCACATTGCGGCACTGGGAAATGTGTGAAGTACGTACGAGCCCGGACGCATTGTATGCCTTCGTGTCGTCGTTTGGGTCTGTGAGGTTCATCCACCCATCGAGGTCTCCTTGGATCCTGTTGAAATGTGTATGTGTCCATGAGCGGAAGAGTGTCATATTATCGGTCCCAATATGAAGCGCACAATTGGGCGACCTTCTCTTGGAGCGTCATACGTGGAAGAAGATCATTGACTCGGTCCTCGATCGAGGCATTCGGGTTCTTGTAAATCGGAGAAGAACCATCGAGGTTCGTTGCTCGCGCGTGTAGCGGGAAGTGGAGATCGCTTCTGACGCCAAGTAATTTCGAGTCTTCATTGATGGACCATGCCTGTGCTGAGAACGACCCTTGTTGACTAGCAAGGCAAACGACCGAGACCGAAAAGGCGAGACCGAAGACTTTCATCCTTAAAGACGTCGTGATCACCAAATTGAGTCCCCACCTGGGAAAGCCGCACCAAGACGCAACGTTCGTTGTGGGACCCGGTGTTCACATCTATATATCTGTTTGGCTGGTTCTTCGAGGTGCATGGGGGCATGATGGGGGCATGAGGAAAGCATCACATGAATGTGTATGCGGGCCGCCGGTAGTAATGTTGGGCGGACCGGATGGGAGGAAGTCGACACACGGTTCTCGAGCCCCCGCGAAGCGCGTATTTTACCGACCTTGTTGCGGGAGCAATGCTGGGACTATAGGGTATGGAAGCAGTGAACGCGGACCTTTGGCTTCCCATATCTGATGCCGCAGGTAGCGCACTGCATCCCAGATGGACGGCACGAGTGAATCTTTCGCTTGTTCTTTCTGGTCTTATACATTTGGCACCAACGTACTAGTCGTTAACCTGCGGATTGGTGAGTGCCGTGAACAGTAGTAGACGCTATGGCCGCTAGGACACACCTGTGAACGTCTCGGTAGCCTAGGCATACAGAGAGAAACCAACTTAGGTGATTCCGTCACTGGGAGAGTATGAATGCTGCAGGATGATAGCCAGTCAGTCTGCCTTACAGAGCTGCAGGCCCCGAGTCAGCTGGTCCGAACGATGTTTTTAGCGGCATGACGGTGTCCAATGGGCTCATCTCATCTCCCAGGCCCGCGTGCTGTTGTACGTGCGTTTGGCATTCCGTTCGGGGTAGAAAAGCTGACTGACTGTAAGGACTATCGGGAACCAGCCTGAAGTTCATCGTTGAACGTTGAAGAGACGGTGCACAGCTGTCGTTGTCACAGTCCCAGCCCGAGTCCCGCAAATTGTCACAATCACGGAGATGGTCACCGTCACATCAGTAAGTATTTGTCACGGTCACAGGTCTGCTGAGCAGTCATGTGACCCACGAATCCACTTGAATGGCACATGGGCGCTTGCTGGCCGGGAACTCTGCTCGTCTTCGTTGAGTGAGAGTCGCTGTAGTGCCCTCCTCGCTTCCTTGCTGCCCTCGCAACGCGTACCACACGCGTTGTTATGCCCCAATCAAAGTGGAAGTACGCCGTGGTAGCGGCCTATCTCATCTCAGTCGTTCGAGCTGGCCTTGACATCCCACCCGCGTTCAGGGAGCCTCCCAGCGACGAGGTGGACGCGGTCAATCCGTACGAGGGATTGACCAGTTAGCATTTTGCACTGCTAACAATACTTATAGCCTCATAGGTAATGGTGGCGATACCCCAAATGGTTCGGGTGGGATGATCCCGAGTACTGCGCCTCCATTCGCCATGTCGCGTTGGACGGCACAGACAGATGAGAACTACGTCTCAGTCACGCCATACAATTACTCTCACACTTCTATTCATGGATTCCAGGTACAATGAAACTACTATACATCCCTGTCATTGCGCTCATTCGCTACTCTCCCAGGCTACGCACCAGCCTGCAATATGGATGGGAGAGTCCGGCCAGGTGGTCGTCTCTCCAGGCCTCGGAGATATCAAACAGGCATTCGAGGACCGAGGCTTGGACATTATCTACGACGGGAACGACCGAATGGAAGTTGCCAGCGCGAACTACTATGCCGTCCTCACCCAAGCGAGCGAAGCCGACGGTGGCGGTGTGCTCAAGACCGAGATGAGTGCCAGTGCGTTCCTCTCCATCGCGCTTCTTGCCTGCGTCGATAATTTTTCGTATGAATGTAGCATCGCGTGTCGGCCACCTCCGCTTCACTTTCCCCACCAATGCCTCTTCCCCGTACATCTTCCTCGAGGCCACCCGCCCGACGCGCCTCGGCTCGCCAGCGTCGCCCAACGGCTCCTGGATAATCTACCCCTCCGGCTCCATCACCATCGACCCTACTCAGCAAGAAATCTGTGGGCGCAACCCGGAGCGGCAGGACGAGATCCTCGGCCCGAGCCCCGCGCCATCCTTCGCGGGGTACTTCTGCGCGCGGTTCAACACGCCCTTCGCTTCGTACGGCGTCGCGCAAAATGGCACTATCACTGATGGCGCACAGAGCGGCGAGGGCGCGGTGGTGGGCGCATACGCGCGCTTCAGTGGCACAGCGCCGGTAGTGGACGTCCGCGTGGGCGTGTCGTTCATCTCGGTGGACCAGGCGCGGAGGAACCTTGAGACGGAGATTCCGGATGGGACGAATCTAGAGCAGACCGCGCAGGCCGCACGCGCGCAGTGGGCCGAGAAGCTGGGGAGGGTGAAGGTGGAGGGCGCGAGTGCGGACCAGCGGGCGACATTCTACACAGGTATCTTCCATACCCTGCAGGTTGGTCTCAGTTTTACATGTATCGTTCTGGGATGGTCTGAGGTTGGTGTGCTCTTGGCTGGCAGTATCCGTATGAGCAAGATGAGGACGGCCACTATTACTCCGGCTACGACGACTCCGTGCACGAGGGCGACTCATACACGGGCTACTCTAACTGGGTGAGCTCATTATATTACTACTCCCCATTGGACGGGCCATCAGACGTGCTGATGGTGCTTCGCTAGGACACGTACCGTGCCGAGTGGGCGTGGCTGATCCTCCTCGCCCCGGAGCGTGTGCCGGGCATGGTTCGCAGTATGTTGCAGGACTACCTCGAGGGCGGGTGGCTCCCGATGTGGAAGAACATTGTCGGTGAGTGTTCCTGGTATCCATACGTCTATATACTAGAGTGCTCACTGATGTGTTGTGTAGAGACTAATATCATGGTACCGTGCCAGTTGTTCATACATTGCTTTCACTGACTACAATGTAATGCCGCGTGACATAGGTCGCGACACACGCCGACTCACTCGTGGCTGAAGCGGTCAAGAAGAACATCACTGGCTTCGACCTCGATACCGCCTGGGCCGCTGTGTACAAGGACGCAACCGTACCGCCCGTGGATGACTGGTCTATCTCGTAGGAGATTTCTACCATGTCCCTCTAATTTGTTCACATTGTTACTCCACTTAGGTACTACGATCGCGAGGAGGCGCGTAGTCCACGTTCCCAAAGCCTTCCCGCGAATGTTAACGGCGGTCTAGGGCGTCGGCTACGAGGTGCGCGCAGGACTCTCCAGCGTGTACGAAGAAAAGGGCTGGGTGGCAAACGACATCCACTCTGAATCCGCGTCGCGCACGCTCGACTACTCTTGTATGCCATCCACCACCTCTCCACTCTCAAACTAAAATGGATGCATGCAGATGACGACTGGGCTGTCGCCACCCTCGCAGAGCTACTCGGCTACACGGAGAACGCAACGTTCTTCCGCAACCGCGCGCAGACCCATCCGTTCACGATCTTCAACAACGCCACCGGCTTCATGGAGGCGCGCAACGCGAACGGCAGCTGGGCGGGCCAGGACGAGGGCTGGACGGAGGGCGACATGTGGGCGTACACGTTCGACGTCATCCAGGACGTGCCCGGCCTCATCGCGCGCCGCGGCGGGAACGCGAGCTTCGTCGCGTTTTTGGACGAACACTTCGACGGCGGGCACAACGACCAGACGAACGAGGTGAGTTCACTGACGTGGGCCGGCGCGGCGCGGCTGATCGGTCCGCGCAGCCGTCGCACCATATCCCGTACCTGTACGCGCTCGCCGGTGCAGCGTCTAAGGGGCAGGCGCGCATTCGCGAGGTCGCGGAGGCGAACTACAACTCGAGCGTGGATGGACTCACCGGGGTGAGCGTTTCGTGAGGAGAGAGAGGGGCGCATGGCGCAGTGCTCACGGTGTCACATTCGTAGAACGAGGACTGCGGGCAGATGAGCGCGTGGTACATATTCAGCGCGCTCGGCTTCTACCCTGTCGACCCGGTGTCGGCGACCTACGTCGTCGGGACGTGAGTGTCTTTCTCCCTTCCCCTCTACCGCGTCACTTAGAGCACCTCCAGGCCGTTCTTCGACAAGGTCACCCTCTCCTTCCCGAACGCCGCCCAGCCGCTCGTCATCTCCGCACCCGGCGCGTCGACGCAGCCCTACATCAAATCGGTCACTGTGAACGGCGTGCCCCTTGCGCAGCCTGTCATCGCGCACGAGGATATTGCGAATGGAGGGGAGATTGTGTTTGAGATGGCCGACGTGCCCCAGGAGTGGGCCAGCGCGACCTTGGTGAGTTCTAGTCTGTCCAGGTGTGCGTGCCACGCCTAAATGGGTGAGGACGGTGTGGGGCAGTATTGATGAGTGGGAACAGGTCAACGCAGGGAGCCGAGGGGCCAGCAGGGACGCTGATCATGAAGAGACACGCCACGATGAACTGTGAGGTGGACGATTCTTCGTGCAACCGCTCCACGAGTGACGTACATGACGTCGCATGGACCATTGGAATATGTTCTGTATCATCATAGTTATGACTACACTCAGAAAAACTGACCCTTGGTACACTTGATAGCAAAAGATTGTATGCATTGTGTTGCAGATTGATAGCCACCCTCGGGGTAATGATCGCAGCGTTTTCTCAACTGGGCATGCCTCCGCCAAAATAACTGGTCGTCAAATGCATAGGCACATCACATCCGCTTGAAGGTGAGCACTGATTGGCTCCGCTCTGATAAAACCCCACTGACCGATGTACGTGCGTGCAGATATCCCAGCACTCAACGAATACATCTTCTCCCGGACCATGCTCACGATTTTCAGTGGTCAGAACCCTCAAGGCGAACCTGCAACGTAGTACGCACGCTATCGCGTCCGAAGCACTTTCAAGGCGTGTGGCTTGCTATGTCATCACAATCAGTCGCGTGGATCCTGCTGTGTCTTAAGCTGTTCGCATAATGTATGTGCATCCGTGCGACCTGGTACATACAGATATCTTACAATTTATCTATGCCACCGTCCCACAATCAAGCGGCCTCAGGACGGTGCTCAGTACCGCGACTTGCACGCCACGTTTCCGGTCCCTGAGGGGGACGCAAATCAATACGATAACGCATCAGGAAACATGCAGAAGCTTCATACCTTCTGATTCTTCGTCCTCTGCAGCTTGATCCTCCGGAAGAACCACTCCTTGGACGTCTGGCCGGAGAAGTAGATGCCCTTGTCCGCGACCTTCTCGATCGCCTCTGCTATCATCGTGCTCTCCCCGGTGAGTGCCTCCAGGCGTTGCGAGTACCCAGGACGGGTGAAGAACACCAAGGACCATCGCTCGTAGGCAGACTGTGCTCCCGGCGGCGGGCTAGAACGCCGATCAAATATTCATTGCGTCAGGCACATGGTGGGCTTCGATTGTGATCGCAGGACTCACACAACGCGGTGCAGGTTGGAGCGGAGGATCCCGCCGCTGTAGATGCTCATGGCGTCGCCAAGGTTGCAGATGGCATGCCCCGGGATCGGCTGTGCCCAGAAGGTCAGCGGATTCCTGAGACGAGGAATCAGATTCTACCTACCTTCACATACTGCCATGTCTCTGTGCCTGGGACCATGACTTGTAGACCCCCAAGACGGTTGTGAAGGAACGACTGATGCTGCATCAGAGATACGCCAATCGAACAGAAGGACAATCGCTACTGACCAGGGAGCCGAAGTCGGTATGCGCACCAATGGCAGTCTTGGGTTCCGTTGCAATAGGTTTAGGAGGGTTCTTGATGCAGCGCGACTCACTCCCGCTGGGCTCTTCGCGCAGGTGCTTCCTGGCCAGTGTCCCCTTGGGGAGCCCGAGCCGGTCGTTGAAGATGTCGAGCAGGGTGTTGTTGACACCGAGCGACTTCGCGATGAATGGCTGGATCGTGCCCTCCATGCGCGCGTTCACCGTGGGCGGGTACGTCCGGTGCACGACCCTCGGATAGGCGAGCGCGTCATCCTTCGCCACATTGATGAACTCCACGGTGTCGAGGTTGCCGTACTCATCGGTTGCGTTCGCCCCAGCGGCCTTGTAGCTGTATGAAGACATGGTGAGAAATTCTGGATATAGTTGAGACATTGTGCTTACCCGAAGGACATCCCGTCGTCGCCTTGTTCGTACTTCAACTTTTCTTCCAGTGGGAGAGCCATAGTCTCTGCACCCATGTTAAACATCCCCTGTACCTCTTCATCGACACCATGGTTCTTGAGGCTACACAGAGGTCACTCACTGTCTTCTATGGTAGGCGCTAGGATGGTCACTTACTACCAGAACCCTAGCTCAGTCGCGGCTTTCCAGAGCGTATCGATCTCGCTTTTGTCACCGGCTTTCAGCAGCTCGTAGTCGACGACAAGCAGAGGGTGAGTAGGCACGTCGTCGGGGAAGGGCGGGAAGTCAATGAGGCCGGGCATGTTGTCTGGAGGGTCGCCACTACGTCAGCGCGATACGAGATGAGGGATTGTCCCGCAGTCGTGTTAAGCCATTTATATGTGGACCGCGCGCACTCTGGAGCGGTGTCCGAGCGCGAACGTGTGCGTCCGGGCCTCGCTTCTGCCTCCACGCAGCTTCTCACAGTCTGTCTTCCTGCGGGTTTGATGGAACATCTACATTGCACGGGCTCACACGAGAGTTCGTGGTGTATCAAGCCTATTTACTCCGTTTGGCCTGCGGCATTTCCCCAAGGAAGTAGCTGTTGCACGTTGCGAATGCGCAAGGGGATCATATGTGCATTTGTATGGCTCCGGATCAGTCGTTCTGATCGTGACGGTCGAAATACAATCTCTTTCAGCCGTGGCGTCAAAGTGGAGGAAGGATTGTCGTCATGGACCAGCCAGCGGGATCGGAAGGTTCCATTCAAGCCTAGGTGCGCGTGCGAAGGTAATGAATGGGTGTTAGCCAAGGCAACGATCGGCCTCAGCACTTGATGGTAATGCTAGACCGTCACAGCGATTGCGATCGTGACTGGGCACACAGAAGGTGTTGACGCAACCTACGCTAGGGTCGCACAAATGCTGCCCGTATGTAGACCCAAGGGGTTAGCATACGAGCGGCGACACACTTGTTGGGGTCGTTCCAGGGAGTACTAGTCTCGAATCATTCTGGGAGCGCGTCGAGAACCCCGGCGTTCGGAAATGCCTACTAGTAGGGACGACACGGTTCCCCACTAGGCCTTGAAGTTAATGTCAATTCATTCGTTCACCGAATACAACGCCCGTCCAAGTCGGGGCAAGGGGAGGGTCGTGTATAGATAGCAATGGCAGATTGCCGATGTAATGAGAAGCGCCGGGTTCTCTGTCAACGCGTCTCGCGACGCGCGTGCATACTTATGCATCTTCCGCCCAACGTTCCGACGCACGGTCCGTCTAGTACTGTAATACTAGCGCTCACGCAGTGAAGTACACCTTAGCTGCTTTCAAAGTTGTTAGATATCGACACCGCTAAGCTACGTGAAGTGGTCAAGAGGCTGCAGCGCCCACGTAGAGTCCGGGCCCGTCAACGTGCGTCGGAAGGCTGGTCGGAAGATCAGTCGCGAAGGAGGCAAGCGCGTGAGACGCGTCGAAGTTGAGAAACTGGCGCTTCTCATTGCATTCGCAATCTGCTGTAACGCTGTGAGTTGCGGTGCATATGATATGCCGGCAACAAACATGTTTTAGTAGATGCTCCAATGACACGGTGCACAGTATAGCCTCAGAAATCGACTTGGAGCGATACCCAATTGGCTTAGCCTCCGGGGCAGTTTGACTTTGTACGTCCAAGCCACAGTCGCGGTCAACTTTAACGCGGTCAGCTGACACCTACAGACGCGCGCGTTGACGATGCCGTTGACAGCGTCACCCCCAGACGCTGGGATTTTGACGTGCTCAGAGACTGGTGCAAATAGGAAAGGCGAGAAACGCACATTTTTCCCTCCCCAACTCCAGCGGCTGAGGCTAAGTGGAATCCGCACGATCTCGATTCGACATGGCGCCTGAGAGCGATGTGTGCAAGTAGCCTCGCTTCACAAGGACATGACTGACGCCACTGACGTATTCAGGAGACGCCCAACCCATAGTCGCGCCATGTGGAGACCTGGCATCATTGATAGTTACGCCGGTCATACCAATGTCTTTCATTTTATCCACGTCGCATATCCCAGATAATATCAGAGACCATCCCCGATTTACTGGAATCCGTTCACGCCGAACGCAAACTCCTGGAAGATTTCGAGCGGAAACGCGTTCGCAATCGCGGTGTAGCCCGCGACGTTCGGGTGCAAATAGTCGCCCGAGTTGTACGCAGGGTTCAGCTGCGTCACGCACGATCGCATCAAAGTCGACGACCGCATCGAACGTGCCGCTGTCCCGAATCCACGCGTTCACGCGCTGGCGCGTCACCTCGCGCTGCGCGTCCGCGTACGGCTGGCTCGTGTCGTTCGGCGTGATCGTCGCCGCGAACATCGGGATGCCGAACGCATGCACGTGTGTCACGATCTGCTCGAACGCCTGGATCAGCCGGTCGCCGACGACCTGCTGTGAGTACACGTCCGTCGCCGCGGTCCCGATGTCGTTCACGCCCTCGAAGATCATCGCGTACCGGATGCCGGACTGCGCGAGCACGTCCCGGTCGATGCGCCCGAGCGCGTTCGGCCCGAGTCCGTCGTACAGAATCCGGTTCCCGCCTGCTCCCTGGTTGAGTACCGCGATGTTCGCTGTGAATGGATTCTCTTGCATCCGTCTTAGGACCAAGTCGGGCCACCTGCAACATTATCAACACCTCTCGGTATTGTGCCTCCCCTGAGAGGTATATACCTGTCGTTCTCGTCGGTGCCACTACCACGGCCATCGGTAATACTGCCACCGACAATTGCGAACCCGCTCGACGTCGAAGATGACCAAGCCTCAAGCCCGCTTATGAAGAACCTGGGGTATCATCCCCGTGATTAATCCTATGAATTATCCATGGAGAGCTGTAACTCACCAATGCGCTTCATACTGCGTCGAAGGGTCCGTCAAGTTCGGCGCATCCACGTAGTTTCCGAGACTGTAGTACGTGTTCGTCCGGCTACCCGGGTGGCTTGTAATATAGAAACCCTCCTGCCCCTGCTCGGTATACAGCGTGACAGGGATCATGGTCTGGTTCGCGACAGGGTAGTAGATCGGGTCCGACACGACCTGTGCGCCGTTCGGAATGATGATCCATGTGTTCCCAGGGAACGTGAGCGGCACAGACGAGCCGGGCACGATCTGCGGCGAGCCCGCGGCGCCGTCGAGCGGCATGGCGAGCGCGACCTGCGTGATAGGCAGGTCGTTCACCCCAAACGCGTTCGAGATGCGCAGGCGGATAGGACTCGGCGGCGATCGACGTGTGGATGGTCTGGCGGATCGTCGAGTTCGTGAAGATTGAGCCCGTCCCGTTCTGCCCAGCCACGGGCCGGGGAGTCAGTGTACTGGAACTGGGACGGTGCATGCAGGGACATACGAAGGGTGGGTTCGGTACGTTGTGGTACTCGGTTAGTTGGGGCATGGTCACCCAGGTGTCGACCCAGTGCCCGGCGGGCACCGCAGCGACAACAAGCAGGGCCGCAGCGACAGCGACGAGGTACAGCGGGGAACGCATGGCTGCAGTCTATGAACCGTGTCGGACGCGTCGAGCATTGAAGAGGCCTCGGGCTATAAGGGTGTGCTGTCCGATGTTTTGCCGGCGTGAAGTATCATCAGCACTGCATTAGCTGACCTTACCATGGGTGCCGCGATGATTTTCCAGAGGCTATATGCGGTGGCACTGGCTGCGAGCGGGTACTAGGATGCGTACCTGCCTTGGGAAGCGTGCTATCTCCACCAAATTTGACCGCAGGCCTAAAAGCGATTTAGTCGTCGAGGGCGCGGGCAGTCGACACGGCGTGCAGTTTTACCGACACGCTTCGGACATACTATATTCTTGATGCATCTTGATGTGAGAAGACAAGGCTGCCGGAGATATTGCTGGGAAGGGGAACCCGTGAACATGAAAGCTGAGAGCCATTCACTCGTCGGACATGGCCCGAACATACATAGCACGACATCCAGAAGGCGACCCCATTTCTGTCACAGCCATACAAGAGACATAGCTTGTCCTTGAATTAATCATCTCGGGTCTCGATGGCTAGACCTCCTGGTTTTGTCGCGAGTCGCCAAGATGCGCAGTGCCAAACACCAGACGTATGGCCCAACGCCTCTAGATCGCACAATTTGTAGATGGTCTGGAGATGCGATGAGAACGCGATATCCAAGCAAAATAACAGGTCGTGAAGCCTTCTTTGCCCGGTCACTATCGGTGAAGATGGGACGAGAGACTCAGAGAGGTCAATATGTGCAAGACTGGTAGCCCCAAGATGTTTGAGTTGTTGGTAGCACTGACATGGAATCAACGACGCAAGTGCAGGGGGAGCAAGAGTGTAAGTCAAAGGCAGAGGTCGCGCTCAGTCGTGGTGTCGGGCATCGCTGCACAGAGGGACGAGGAGGAGAAGGAGGAAATTGGAATGCGGAGGCTGGGTAAGACCGGCCCGGGCTGCCACGTAACATCACATGACGCACATCGGGCCTCAATACGGTGAGAGATCTCGGCCCGATGGAGAATGGCAACGTGGCCGAATGAAGTGGCTGGCTGCGAAGTCGGATGTTCAACTTCAACCCCATTCTGTCCCTCGGGATCCAGTTCAGACTTGCTGTATTACCTCTGACAACCTCTACACCCTGCATCTATATTGCTACTTGCCCCGACCCATAGTTCTGTGACCAGAAAACAGCAACAGACAGCAATATGCTGCTGCGGCTCCCGCTCCTGCTACCATGCCTCCTAGTTATTGTTCTTTCTGGAGCGAGTGCAGACCCAAACGCTGGTGCCCTCTATCCTCCCGGCCTGCAGCCCCTCATTAGCAGGGCAAATGCACTGCTCTCCGTGGGCCAATTCAACGATGCAGCGAAAGCATACTCCGATGCGATAGGTGTGTCTCCGGTTTCGTGGCTGACGGCACTACTTTGGCAACACTGCTGAGCATTATACCAATGGGTTTGCAGAACTATCCCCAGCTGACTACCTGCTCTATTACAAGCGTGCGACGGCATACTACTCCCTGAGCAGGCACCAAGCTGCTCTCGCCGACTTTGACAAAGTCCTCTCGCTCACGTCCGACTCCTTCGACAAGGCGTATCTCATGAAGGCACGTATTCTTGCCAAGGAGGGTCGCTGGGCGGAAGCACGCGAAGCGATCAAGAAGTACATGGCGAAGAACAAGGATGCCGACTCGCAGGAGGTGCTCTACTCCATCAGCGAGGGCGAGATGTCAGCGAAGAAGGCGGGCCAGGCGATGAAGGCCAAGCTCTGGAACGCATGTGTGGAGGCGGCGTCAACAGCGCTTCTCACTGCGTCGCATTCTGCGGACCTCAGGCAACAGCGTGCGGACTGCTCGCTGGCGGCGGGAGATGTGGAGGCAGCTATCGGAGACCTCACGTGCGTTCCATGTCGTTCTCAGAGCGAGGCGTGTCTGACGTGCCACTGGCAGCCGACTGACGCACCTCACGACGCCATCCACGTCCCTGCTCATGAAGATCTTCCGCCTTTCCTACTTCCTCGGTCCCTACTCCCCCGGCGACACCCAATCTACCGCACTGACTACCCTGAAACAATGCCTACACTTCGACCCCGACTCCTCCCAATGCCTCCCTGCGCATCGACTGGTGAAGTCGCTCAACAAGTCCTTCAAGAAGCTCGAGAAGAGCATGGAGAAGGAGGACTGGGCCGCCGTCTCGGACCAGCTCAGCGGTAAGACGGGCTTCATCGCGTCGTACGAGAGCGCGCTCGAGCAGCACACCTCGCGCGCCGCGCTCGGCCTCCCGCCCGCGATCCCGCTCCCCTCCGCGAAGCGCACGTCCCCGCGGCGCGCGGCGCTCCTCAAGGCGATCTGTCGCTCCTACATGAAGAAGAACGACGCGGGGCGGGGCGAGCGGTGGTGCAATGCGCTGCTCGAGATGGAGGGCATGGAGGACGACAGCGACGCGCTGATCGTGCGCGCGGACGCGCTCCTCGCGAAGGAGGAGTGGGAGGAGGCCGTGCGCGTGCTCGAGCGCGCGTTCGAGGCGAGCGGGCGGTCAAACCGCGAGATCCACCAGCGGCTCCAGAAGGCGCAGCGACTCCTGAAGCAGTCGCGGCAGAAGGACTACTACAAGGTGCTCGGCGTGTCGCGCAGCGCGGACGCGAAGGAGATCAAGAAGGCATTGTGCGTAGCACCGTTCTCTCGCTCGTTGGTCCGTGTGCCCGGTGCTGACCTCCGTTTACAGCCGGAACGCCGCCCGGAAAGCGCATCCCGACAAGGGCGGCAGCGAGGCAAAGATGGCCGCGGTCAACGAGGCGTACGAAGTGCTCAACAACCCCGGTACGTCCCTTGCCTGTCCAGCCCGTCACCCGTCTGACACGCCCCCGCCCGCAGAGCTCCGCGCGCGTTTCGACAATGGCGAGGACCCGAACGACCCGATGGCGCAGCAGGGGGGGCAGCCGTTCCCCGGCGGGCCCGGCGGCGCGCAGTTCGCGCAGTTCTTCCAACAGGGCTTCGGCGGCGGTGGTGGTGGAGGCGGCGGATTCCCCGGCGGGTTCCAGTTCCACTTCAGCCGTGGCGGGCACTGAGTGCTCGTTCGGTCCTGCGACACACACCTCTCCCGGTCCCTACGCGCATCCTACCTTTATCCGGTCGTTTCCTCGCATCCCACGTCTCCACCTCGCATTGTACACCATCATATTCACGCCCGTGCCATGTTGTAGTAATCCAGACTTTCGGACACTCTGTCTGTGGTTTTGCCTGGTGTGTGGTCCGGACTGACTGCCACAGTTGTCTTGCGGTGTGTCGTCACCGCGACGCGGACGCGCGGTGATGGTCGCCTCGGAGAAGAGAGGTAGGGACAATTGCGCTTATCGTTACATGACCAGCGGCCGCTCTCGCTATTTCAGCTGGAGGCTTCTTTTTCATTTACAGAGCGCTGTCGAGCCGGGGGCAGTCTCGTTCTGAGTATGTGGAAGTCAACCTATTGTTGTATGACACAAAGGTGCGTACAGTTAATATTGGTCTATATGTGTTTCACTGAGTCTGGATATGAAAATGCAGGATGGTTGTGCAGTGAGGACTCACGAGAAGTCACGGTGTATCACTCTTCTGTGGAACGAACGGCCTCGCGACTCGCGCGTCGAGAGCTTCTTGATTATCTTAGTAGGTGGTGGTGTCCGCAAGCCTTGACCATGTCTCGCTAGCGCGCCATACACTATCCTAGCGTGCACTCTGGCAGGCCATTTTCTGCGGCAAAAGTCACTGTCCAGTCACTTCGGCCTAGTTAGGAAATGCTGGACTTTCTGCCGCCGGCAACCCAAGAGCGGAATCTAGATCGCGTCGGTCGGTAGCAGGCACCTACTACATCTCGGCCATCTCGAACTCATCGTCTCCGTCGTATATCCGCATCTATGAGTCTGAGGCTGTCTGAGGATGTTCTATCATGGTGCGTGTACGCCGCAACCAACGCCTCAGCACCGCGCTCACCCTTAATTGTCTAGCATGACAATACCCGCTATTGTACGATCAGAATGTGTGCCGCCCGGTGGCATCACGAGACACTTCTTCGGGGCCGTTGGATAAGTGAAGAGCTTAATCTGGACGTTGCATTGTTCTCCTTCGGGCACCCTGAGAGGACGCGCACTGCGGGTGCGCTGTTTTTACGACAACCATTGTACGTCCATGACGAACTCCACGATCAAACGGGCTGTCCCTTTGTGTCCCCGGGCTCCGTGCTTGGCGCTGGGCTACGAGGCGGGGACGCTCCCAGGCATATATGGGCCTGAGCGGGAGCATCCTCATTCCATTGCCTCGGGTCCCTTCGTTCCTGCCTCACTCATCTCAGCTCAGCTCACTCTCCTTACGCTCCTTAACGCAACACTCCCTCGCCATGTCTCAGATTGGCTGCCTGCCCGTCGGCATTAGGGCCCACGCGGCCCGTCGTGCGCACCGCCTGAACGTCACGCCACCGTACTACTCGTTCGACCTCCCCAAGTCGGGGCTTCGGCTCGTCGTGTGCGACAAGCCCTCCAACCCGAAGGGCTATCGCAATCTCATCGACGTCGTCGACCACTTCTGCGTCGACGTCCTCCGGCATAAGAAGGCACGGAGATTCCTGTTCATCTCCGTCATCCTCTCGTAAGTACCACCCGGTCTCCTTCTCCCGGCCCTGCCCTTACATGGCCCGCCTGTACAGCGAGATCGCACACACCTCCGACGACCCCATGGAGCCCCCACACGTACTCGTGAAGTTCACCCTGCCCTCCGCGAACGGCCTCGCGCAGGCGATCCCCGCACACATCTACCTCACGGGGCCGCTGCCGCACGCCAAGATCGACACGACTTGCGTCTTCTGGAAGGACGCAGAGGAGATCGCTGAGCACGAGATCCTGGCATCGCACCAGGCCATTAACTTGCGCCTGGACACGCTTGGTGAGTCGCCCTCCTATTGGGACATAGATTCTGCATGGCTGACCCTGGGCCGTGCATCTCTCAGACTACTGCTCGTTCCCCTCAGAGCAGATCCCCCACCTGTAGCCACTATGCCACGACATCATCTGGAACGATAGGACACGCCTAATGCATACCCGGTTTGTAGCGATTCCCATCATTACTGGTATGTCCTGCCCTCTGCTATGATGACCCCCCTGTTATTGAGAACGTCGCGCAGGTTGGCAGGCCCACCATGTAGCACTGACTCTTTCACGAACTGTAATGCGTCGTATTGCTATCGGATTGCTGTGTTGTCTGCATTACCGGATCGTCTCGATACGCAGCTCGTGTAGCAAGGGGCCGCGCGGATGTCATCCAGAACGTCTGTGACATCCGTCTGTTCGGAGCCTCGTCTGTTACACCTTCACCTTCTAGACTGCTTCCTTACCATACGCACGAGGTGCCGTCCACGCTCGCCCTTCTGTTCTGACCTCACTGGTTCCCCCTGATCTTAGTATGTGTGGGCACCTCTAACACACCGCACCGCAGTGAGCTTGTCACTGGTCGCGGCCGCCATTGCGACGAAGTGAATTGCATCGTAGATGAGCATATCCGTAGGCCATCAACAGTAGTCCTAACTAGACAAGCTAATAGTACAAAGGATCAGAGCACACTCAGTTTGTTTGTGACAGTCCGTTCCGACATAGATTCCAAGAAGCTACACCACAGTGCATCGCGCTGTGTTTCCTCAGCACTCCGCGATTTGCCACAACGTATGACCCTTCGTCAATGCTGCCCTCACATCCACTCATCAAAACTCTGCTTCAACGCATAGACAAACGACCACCCACCAGCGTCGCGCTCCCCCACTCCTGCGGCTCGTCACTCATCTCGAAAACAATCTCCCCTCCGTTTGCGATGTCCTGGTGCGCGAGGACGGGCTGATCGCGCGGCACGCCGTTCACGGTGAGCGACTTGATGTACGGCTGCGTCGGAGCCCCGGGCGCAGAGATGACGAGCGGCTGGATCGCGTTCGGAAACGATACCGTCACTTTGTCGAAGAAGGGCCTAGAAGACCTCCAGCTGGGTGAGCAGACGAGGGGAAGCCGCGGGCATACTCACGTCCCGACGACGTACGTCGCAGACACCGGGTCGACAGGGTAGAAGCCGAGCGCGCCGAAGATGTACCACGCGCTCGTCTGGCCGCAATCGTCATTCTGGGAGACAAGTACGATGAGCGACGCGGCCTCGTCTACATCGCGCACTGTGCTCACACCGGAGAGGCCATTGACGCTCGAGTTGTAGTTCGCCTCTGCAATCTGACGGAGACGCGCCTGGCCCTTGGACGCCGCACCTGCCAGTGCGTAGAGGTAGGGTATGTGGTGCGATGGCTGCCAACGCTCCGGTTCCATTAGCAGCGCCCGCCAAAGACCCGCACGCCAGCGCACTCGCCTCGTTCGTCTGATCGTTGTGCCCGCCGTCGAAGTGCTCGTCCAAGAACGCCACGAAGCTCGCGTTCCCGCCGCGGTGCGCGATCAGGCCGGGCACGTCCTGGAGGACGTCGAACGTGTAGATCCACATGTCACCCTCCGCCCAGCCCTCGTCCTCGCCTGCCCACGCGCCGCTCACATTGCGCGCCTCCATGAACCCGGTGTCGTTGTTGAAAATGCTGAAGGGGTTGATTTGTGAGCGGTTGCGGAAGAAAGTCGCATTCTCTGTGTGTCCGAGCAGCTCTGCGAGGGTAGCGACGGCGGAGTCGTCATCTGAGTGGCTCTCGTTAGTGAGGAGGCGTATGGTGGGGAGGAAATGGCGTACACGCGTAGTCAAGCGTACGTGAAGCGGACTCGGAGTGGATGTCGTTTGCCACCCAGCCCCTCTCTTCGTACATGCTAGACAACCCGGCGCGTACTGCGTAGCCGACACCCTAATCGACAGTCAGCATGCGATACGATGACGACGATAGGGTAATCTCGCACCATCTGGCGATCGTAGTACCTGGGTTCAAGTAGCGTGTCAGCAAGGTACATGCACGCATCAGCATACACTCACGAGATTGTCCAGTCATCTACTGGTGGCACTGTGGCATCCTTGTATACGGCCGCGTAAGCAGTATCCAGATCGAAGCCAGTGACGTTCTTTATGGCAGCTTCAGCAACCATGGAATCCACATGCGTCCCAACCTACACCATATCCCTTGTTCAGTGCACCACAGCTACCAGAAATGGAACCATAGAGCATCGCACCATGATGTTTGTCTCTACAGAGAGATCCACTGTTCAGTGCACCCAAAGGTAAGCGGGGAACGTAGCGGCCCTCACCGACGATGTTCTTCCACATTGGTAGCCAACCACCCTCGAGGTAGTCCTGTAGCATGGAGCGGACCATGCCCGGCAGGCGCTCGGGAGCGAGAAGGATCAGCCATGCCCATTGGGCGCGGTATACGTCCTATGGATGTGAACACGGTCGATGAGTACAAGCAAAAGGCACATGCGTGGGGAAAACTCACCCAGTTTGAATAGCCCGTGTAGGAGTCACCCTCATGAACGGTGTCGTCGTATCCGGAGTAGTACTGACCATCCTCATCTTGCTCGTAAGGATACTGTCCCATAATGTATGCAACAGTGATATACCTGTCACAGAGAATTCCCCACCTGCATAGTATGAAAGATACCCGTATAGAGTATCGCCCTTTGGTCCGCAGTCGCACCCTCCACCTGTATTCTCCCGAGCTTCTCGATCCAGAGCTCCCTAGTGGCCTGCGCGGTTTGCTCCAAAGTAGTCCCGTACGGAATCTCGTTATCGATGTTATTCCTGGCTTGATTTATGGAGATGAACGACACCCCCACGCGGACGTCCACGACCGTCGCACCGTCGAAGCGTGCATAAGCGCCCAACATAGGGCCCTCGCCACTCTGCGCACCGTCAGTAATCGTACCGTTGTGTGCTATCCCATGAGAGGCGAAAGACGTGTTAAATCGCGCGCAAAAGTATCCAGCAAAGGACGGCGCAGGGTTTGGTCCGATGTCTTCGTCCTGTCGCTCGGAATTGCGCCCACAAATTTCGTTGTTTAATGGGTCGACAGTGACAGAGCCAGTTGGATATATTACCCAAGTTCCTACCTCAGTCTCCGGCGAGCCGATGACCGCCGGACGTGTAGCTTCGAGGAAAACGTACGGGGTGGAAGCGTTAGCAGGGAATGTGAAGCGAAGGTGGCCGACGCGGGAGGCTGGGATCATATGTATGGTTGTCAATCACGGAGCCAGATGCAAATGGAAAGGTGCGTACAAGCACTCATTTCAGTTTTGAGTATTCCACCACCGTCAGCCTTGCTTGCCTGGGTAAGCACCGCGTAGTAGTTCACGCTGACCGCTTCCATGCGTTCGTCACCATCGTGCACGATGTCCATCCCTCTATCCTGGAAAGCTTGCTTGACGGCGCCAATACCAGGCGAGACGACGACCTGGCCGGATTCACCCATCCAGATTGCTGGTTGGTGGGTGCCCTGGGAGTAGCTGACTCGGTGTCACGGGGCAGCACCATAGGCGTTATACTCTACCTGAAATCCATGGATGGAGGTGTGCGTGTAATTGTACGGCGTGACAGAGACACAATTCTCAGTCGTCTGCGCGACCCAACGCGTCATGGCGAAGGGCGGTGCAGTACTCGGTATCATTCCACCTGAGTTATCTGCTGAGTTGCCGCCATTCCCAATGAGCCTGAAGTTCATGATGAGAATGGTATGTGACGTTCGACATCTTAAACGCACGGATTCACTGCATCCACCTCGTCACTCGGAGGCTCCTTGAATGCCGAAGGTATGTCAAGCCCTGCTCGAGCGACGGTTGAAAAGACCGCTATCAGTACAGTCGTTCTCAGCTTCATGACCAGAGTTTTCTGCTAGTTTTACGCGTGCAGAGCTCAATGACTAAAGCACTAAAGCCAGAGAGGGGAATGAGGCGACGGACAGCTGCCAATAAAACAGGCGCCGACGTGAATGGCATGAATGCCCTGATCACATGACCGTTGGGCCGACCAGCAGACCCGCTTGCACGGTGGACGCTTGAAACGTGGAACAAGCATGGCTCACCTTCTCTTTCTTCCGTGGTTCTAGCAATGGGCATTTCAGGCCTGCATCTGCACCTCAAAAGGCACCACCTGTACACCTCATCAGCACGGTATCCAAAAATGCATCCTCATTGGATGTGATATACCTCGCTAAACATAGCATCTGGGCCGGCTGACTTGTACAAGGCAAATGGAGGCACGCGTTGCCTAGGTGCAGTGGCGAAGTAGGAGCTTAATTCCATCTACGCCGCGAGGAGGGGAATGGTTTGCTTCCAACATAACACATGTTGAAGTGGCGAAGGTTCACAACTCTGGAGTATCAGAATCTAAACAACGCCGCAACAGGTCAGCAGTTGTATGATCTTCCGAAGAGTGACTCTATGGGCAGAGAATAACTCACCATGTGGTCAATGTAGCCATCCTGACCATCCTACCTGTTGACTACAGTGCCTGGAATACGTGCAAAAGCTCGGAAGAGACTGGACTCAATGCCACATTGTTAGTAGCGCTCTCACCTTCATCTGCGGCCCATCCTTAACCTGTTATGACACATCGATCGATAGTGCAGCCTCGCCATCCAAGAGTCAACTTGTTGATATCGATATCATATCGCGGAAGGTTGGTGCTCCATCCCCTGACTAGCACGCCATGTCTCGGGCCCCTTGAACAGGTGTGAGCACAGCCATAGTATCCGACGTGTGTCACTTAGGCCCACCTTTCTATTTTAGATCCTCTGGTTCATGATCCTACGCGCGAACCACTCCTGGGCTGTCACCTCAGTCCCGAACTTGGCGCTTGGGCTGTTCGCGACCGCTGTCGCGATAAGCGCGCCGTCCTCGATGAGCGGGCGAAGGACGATCGAGTTGCCCGGCCAGCGGACATACTGCGCTCGGGCCTTCGAGGGCGACCTAAATTCGCGGACCTGTCAGCAAACACCCTGGCTTCGCGGGGAGTAAGACGGCTTACACGACGCGATGGAGCTTAGACTTGAGGATCCCACCGCTGAGGATCGTCATCGCGTCGCCAAGATTGCAGATCGCATGGCCTGGGATGGACTGGCGTGCGTGCGCAACCCGCGCCGAGAACATGCGCACGTATGCAATGACAGTGACAGCGCGAGTCAGCTCAGGGCGCGAGCGGTGTCTGGCAGCGGATCGACGTCACCTTTACGTACAGCCAGGTGCTTGACCCAGGCACCATGACCTGCAGGCCTCCCAATCGATTATGCAGGAAGGACTGCGTGGAGTGTAGAAGGACGGTGAGCGCAAATATGTGCGGTAAATATAGACGTAACCTACGAGCGACCCAAAGTCGGTGTGCGAGCCTAAAGCCGCCTTGTCAGGTGTAGAGCCCGCGGGCATAGGCGGGGACCTGATGCACCGCGCCTCGCTCCCGCTGTGCTCCCTCAAGTCATGCTTCGCTAAGAGTGTACCATCGGAAAGCCCAAGCTTCTCGTTCAGAACCGCAAGCAGGGCGTTGTTGACCTCGAGCGACTTCTCGATGAACAGCGTGATGGTGGAGGCCATGTGGGCGTTGACAGTCGGTGGGTACGCACGGTGCACCTGCTCTGGCCAAGCGATCGCGTCTTCCTTGGAGACGTTGATGAACTCTGCAGTGTCCAGGGTGCCCATCTCGCGCGTCGCGCAGCCTTGTAACTGAATGTGGGGGTATGAGCTAGATGTAGGCATCGCATCGCTGTTACTACACCGTACCCAAACGAGATGCCGTCATCGCCGTGCTCACACTTCATCTTCTCTTCCATCGGAAGGGCCATCGTCTCTGCACCCATCGCGAACATCTACTCGACCACCTCGTCGGCGCTGTGGTTCTTCAGGCTGTACAGAGGGTCAGCCCTGAATCCGATAACAGCCATGACCTACGTAACGGCAAACTTACTACTATAAGCCCAATTGTGTCGCCGCATACCATTGGTCTCCGGATCGCAATAGATCGTAGTCTACAACGAGCAGAGGATGCGTCGGGACATCGTCCGGAAACAGCGGAAAGCTAGTCACCCCGGCCATAGTCACGGTGGCGGGGCTCCGAGGCCACTCCCGGGCTCTACGGCAGCGGGAGCCTTATGGACCGTCTTCTGTCTCCGCGTCGGTGAGTCTCCGAGTCCGTGGTAAGCCTAAGCTTGGGCTTGCTGCTCTACTCGCCGAAGCCCACAACCCCGCATTTGGAACAGCATATTCGGTGTCAACACGAGTCGAAGGTGAGCCCCAAACCTCGCACTCACTTTTCCTTGGAGTCATCCACCGCGGCAAGCCGTTGCGGAATGCACTGGAGGAGATAGGCTTGCGCAGTCGACAGCTGCATGTGTGCAACAGAGTCTAACGTGCCATCTGTAGAACGCTGTACCCGGCTCGTGACAAGGGCAAGCTTCGACAGTTCCTCGATAGCACTTCCCCAGGTGTAGTCACGCGCAAGGAGACGATTCACGCTGAAGATAGGGTGCGAGACGTACGGTGTATGGGACGCTGCCTGGACGCGCTGTATGGGACGCTGCCTGGACGCGCTGTATGTCACTCCGTGACCATGGACAGGGAAAAACTCAGAAAATAGACATACCGACAACGGTGAGAATCATGTATTGGTCACAATAACGGTTCCCCGACAAGCACGGATGAGAAAATGGACGAAGCACGCGGTGCCGTTAGATAGCCCATGCAATCAGCTCATACCAATGTCAGTACGGATGCCGCCCCGACGCTCGCATGCGCAGTATTGGCATTCGGAGAGTACACTGTCGAGGATCATTCATAGCACGCCTGCAGGCATGTCAGAACGTGACAGTGAATAGACATCCCCATTCTACTTGCAGCAAGGCATCGGGGAGCTGTCCGCCAGAAATAACATACCCACACCGGCTCACAACAATGCATTCTTCACGCGACATGGCGGCGTAGAAGTGAAGTGACATGCACGTGTGGGCGGTGCAGAGCCCATATTTGTGCTAGCTATGTATCAGATGGCCATTACCCTGGCTGAGACAGCACCCGGCGCAGCGATGCTTATGAGTGCTTCTGATACAAGACCCCTCTATGAGCAGGGCGTTCTCGTAACGTAAATCCGCCAGAGGCACAGCCTATATGTTTGACGGATATAGAGTAGAACGCGCGGTGGCGGGCGCAGACCTCTTGTCTGAGCACGAGGCCGGACAGCATGGCCCAGTCTTGTTCTCTCTTACGAGAGGTCCTTGTTCTCTAGTTCTAGGCGGCGGCCTTGTTCTCTCGCTCCAGGCAGTGAGACTCGAAACAGATGGAAAGGCGCTGTCAGGATGATGCAGATACGGGACCCCAGGCGATGACTCTGCCGTTGTGATAAGTGCCTTGCATACACTGCGCAACTGTACATCCAGCGTTGGGCTAGACGAATGGAGGTACCCAATGAATTGAATGTACAGCTCTTGTTGATGAAGTATCGAAATTGATCAAGTCATTGTCGATCTACAAAGTCGGTGCCTATCACCGGAGACGGCCAAATGACTCTGGGTGTCGCACGAAGGTAAGATGAGAGTGGCAGTCATTATCAGTGCAAAGAAACCATCCTTTCCCATAGGTTTCCTGATTAAATAGACTTTAGAAAGGCATTATGGTTGGTGCCGCTCACTTCGGCATGTTACAAAGGCTATGATATCCTTCTTTTTACCAGCCGTTCTTGTTGAGCGGAAAGGATGGTTTCTTTGTAGTGTATAAGATCTGCAACTTTCGCCCGGAAGCATGTTGTTAACATGCGTATATCACGTCAAAACATGCGGACATTCAAAACGTTTTGAGTATGCAGGAAAATGCAGGGTCCATACCGACTCTCCTTCGTATGGGTGCCACTTCACGCAGCTCGTTCCATTTGGCCATTCCCCCGGCGAGAGGGAGGGAGGGAGGAGGTGAATTTGTATCGCGAGCTTAGGAACCGGTCCGATGGAGGAAGGTGAGGCGCTGGCGCCTGCCCGATCTTGAAGTCACTGTCTCATCTACGGAGAGAATAAGCGGCACATAGGAGGAGGAAGCACTGCAACGAAACTAGACTTTCCCATGGGTTTCGTGATATCGGAAAGGCATTCAAAACGGGGATTTCGCTCGTTTAGGCAGGTGGAAAAGGATAAGGTATCCTTTCCGCGCCCCTTTGCCGTTGAAAGGAAAATATGATTTTGTTGTAGTGAAGCTCGACGCGTGCGGGGGTGTTCATGAGGAGAAATGTGCTACTGAAGCCACCGTCACTACAAAGAATTTATCCTTTCCTTTCGACGGAGAGGGGAGGCGGAAAGGATAGCTTATCCTTTTTCACCTGCCAAAACGTGCGTAATCCTCCTTTTGAATGCCTTTCCGTTGTTTTTACGCTTCGGGAAATGCATAGGAAAGGATGGTTTCTTTCCAGTGATAGGTCATGGCGCTGCGGGATGATAAGGTTGCGTCGAGGCTGGGTGTTCTCCATCTCATGATGAAGATGATAACATTACAGCACACGCCGTCGCCACCGCGCAATGGCGCATCAGCCAAAATGCCTTGGAAGACTGGCGGCCCATCGGGGTCTGATTGTCGAGTAGCAGCCAGCGCATCGACGGTGTGACATTGCGTGCGAGGACAGGATGAGTCTGTCGGTCGTCCATGGACTCGGAGTCGGACGTCGGCAAGGTGGATGAGCGGAAAAGGCAAGAGGGGGGGACGATGAGCTGGACGACGACGGGGACGACGATCTGGATCGCGCACCCCACGGACGATCTTGGCGATCGGTGCTCGCGGACTTGTGGACGACTGTATTTGCACGCGGAGCTGGATCTTGGACCGCGAGCCGATCGCCCAGATCGTGGAAAGCGGCGTCTTCGACGACGACGGCGAGATTGAAGCTGAAGTTGAAACGAGAGGCGGAAGGGGCGGTGGGCAGCCTGCAGCGCACTGCTGGGCCATGTCGGACGTTGGCTGGGTTCGTTCCCTCCCGGCAAGATCCGGCCCGGCGTCCCGCCCCCACCACACCGCTGCCAGCAGCTGCCGCGAATTGCGGAACGCCTGTGTACCATTATCCTCGCACTTACTCCATCCACTTCAAGTCGCCGTCGTCCGTGGACAGTTCGTAAGCACTGAATGTCCGCAGTGGTATACATTGAACAAGGCGTATCATACTATGTCGAGAGGGATGTGGTCATAATACCGTGAGTCGCCTACATCTCCATATGCTCCAGGAACAACATTGGCATTAGACCTGCGCCTCTAGTCCGTCCATCAACCTCTGCTGTGCTAAGCTGATTGTCAGCAAACATCCATCTTGAACAATAATCTCCTATCGGCGTAGCTATGGATAGAACAACTGCATTAGCTCCGCCTCATGCTGCTCGGCGCCGTTCGAGCTGACCGCTCTCATTGATGGAGCAACCGCAGGGATCGGAGATTGGTATTGCATCCATCAGTAGTCCAACTCAGCATCCAGATGTGCTGAACGGTCGAGCAGCGCCGGGGGTGTCTTCTGCATCTCAGCCTGAATCCGCGGACTCCGATGCAGCCCCGCAATTCATCCATGCGTAAACCTCATGGGTCCGGTCCATCGGATGGATGCGCTATTCATCTCCCTTTGAATTCAATGATCCAATCCATATCACGAGCGCCCGAGTCGATGATCATGCATTCGAGGCTGATGGCTGTCACGTCAGGACTTGCACCCAGCCTCTCAACAAGGAACCTCAAGCGAATCCTTTTCCACGCGTGTGATGCACTTCCTCTCTTCCCAATCACCCGTTCCAAACTCGGTACGCTCTACATTCTATGCGTGGATCGGGCTCACCGCGATGAATCAGTCACCCGAGAAGCTCTTCTCTGGGCTAGTCTCCGCGCTGGGAGCGACCAAAAGATTCCGCGGCGTCTCCACCGTAGGATCCCCACGCTAAATGCGATGCACACATCCCGCAGCTGCTTCCTGCACATCGCGAATGCAGAGCGGTAGATACCCAACCTCCGAATCGGGCGAAGGAAGCACGCACGCTGACCCATCGCTCATCGCCCGCCGACAACGCACAATGACCATCCGTCCATCGCTCGATGGACCTTGTATTCCACCTCCCAACTGCACCCGGATCGGCTTCGACATCTCGGAAGGGCAACTCCGTCATCGCATTCCCCGCGCCCGAATACGGACAGTTCGACAGTTCAAAGTCCACAGTCACCACGGTACATTGGGGCGCGCGAGACTCCCCTGCCCGGGGGCGTCCTCCGCGATCACGATCACTGGCAGCGCGCTGCCCTTCCGATGAGCAGCGGACGGACTACCCTAGAACGTTAGCACCGCGGGTACCTCTTCGCCATGGCACACGCCACGCCGTAACAGCTCCGACATTCTTCGGGGACCCCGCTGAACTGCAATGCAGCATGCAGGGCGGACGGGTGCCAGCCTCAGAAATGGCTCAGTGCGATCGACCCATTGGCTCTACTACTCGCGGGGCTAAGAGCAATCTAAGCGCTCCAGGGTGTGCCCTGGGGAATGTGCTCGCCGGAAGGTGCTCTCCGTACAGTGCGGGCGGTTGACAGTCGTCTGGTAGGCGTAAATGACCATATAAAGCAACAAGGAGGATCCCATTCTCCACTGGCCGCAGACGGGCTGCCGAGGGCCCCGATGCCAGAGAGCTGCAGCCCTGAGATTCGAGAACCCGCGGGCTGCACTGGTAGGCTGTGAGAGCTGCGGTACCGAGGTGCCCCAGGCAGGCTGTCAGGCATCGGCGAAGGTCAGCAGGGGCAACTAGGACCCGGTTCCATGTGCGAGGACGAGATATATTGCGTTCGGCTCACACAAATGTCATCGCGTCGGACATGCACTACCCACACACAAGTCTAATAATAAAGATTCTACTTGTCTATGTCTGCGCCGGGGGCAACACACTCGATGTCGAGGACAGCAGGGAAGCTCATGTATTGCGGACGGGCAATTCAGAGAAGGCGGCGTAAGGGGTAGGCTACAGCGGATACAGCGATTGTCCGACATATTGATACAGCACCGACAACGACAGCTATGACAGTTTACACGTATATGGATTCCGTTTACAGGGACAACGTGAGCATGAGTTTCAAATCTCTTCAGAGCAAGTGCGAGCGATAGCGTAAGGGAAATCGATGAGGTACACGGCAGCGGCGAGGCCACCGCGGACATGGACGTCAAAGAGTCTACGAGCGTTTCTGGGTATACTTACAGAGCAGGTGGAGACATTTCACCAGAGTGGGTATGGGGCCGCGCTGCCAGGCTGGCACGCGACAAGGCACACGCGGGCTTGCACATTCAACAGGCACTGGCATCGTCCCCAGACCCCGCGCGCGGATTGCAAGTTCACGATCACCACGGCGGGCAAGGCGCCCACGCCCCGCACCGATTTGCAAACAGCCGCGCTAGCGTCCGCGCACGGCGCCAGAGCATCACGACAGCGAGGGGGGCCAATCCATCCGCGTGGCCGACGCGCGCGCGGGGGACGGAGGCTCATGGCGCGTACGCCCGCGCGCCCTGCGGGAGATACTCGGGGAACGCAGGCCGCAGCGCGGTCGACACCGGGCGCGCGTTGCACGAGCAGCCCGGGCGGTCGCAGGCGGGCTCGGCGTGGCGCAGCGCGCGGTCCTCGCGGTAGCGCGGCATCGGCGACGAGTTCGAGCGGAGGCGGCACTGCGCGCGCTCGAGCTCGCGGTCGTCGCGCATGTTCGACTCGGGCACGCCGACGGGCAGGGCGGGCTCGGGCGTCTCGCGCTTCACGTCGGCGGGGTAGTACGCGGCCGGTGGGGATGGCGGGCGCGCGTAGGGGTGGTGCCGCGCGCTGCTGGTGATGGAGGACGGGGAGCGAGCGGCCTCGTACTCTTCGGGGTCTGAATACGAGGTGGAGTGCTCGAGGGGGTAGGGCGCCCGGGGGTAGTGATAGGTCGCGCCGTTGGGAGAGTAGGCAGGCTCCGGCGAGCGCGAAGGTGATATAGACATCGGGGGCGAATGAGAAGAGCCACCGGACGGGTGCTGGATCAGACGTGCGACAGCATCTCGCCGGCGCGACGTGAGGTGATTCCTGTAGTGCCTTCGCATGTTCGAGTTCACATTGAACCTACGGTTGCACCCCGGGTAGCTACACACGAATGCTATATCGAAAAAGCATATCGTGAATAGCAAATACATGCCGCCGAGGGTGCGAACGTACGTTTCGCGCCGGTGTGGGTGTTGACATGGATGTTGAGGCTGCTCGGGCGGTTGAAGCGCTTGTTGCAGTGCGGGCAGCAATGGCGCTTCTCCTCCGAGCCCGGCGGGCCGTCCTGCGGCGACGTAGGGCTACGCATACCCTGGCCGACGCCGGGCGGGCCTGCTCCGGACAGGTATGGGTTCGCTGAGAAATTGGGCGGGTAGGATGCGGGGCCGTTGTGCTCGTCGGGGCGTGGGAAGCGGTCAAACGGGGAGAGGGCCACGCCGTGCGCGGACTCGGGCATGCGGAGCTCGACGCGGAAGGCGGGCTTCGCTTTCGTGATCGAGGACATGGACGTGTCGGCGGTGCAGCTCGCATAGCCGGAGATCGCGGTGCGCTGCGAGTCGGGCCCGTTCGGGCCAGACGCCACAGCATCCTAGGACCGATGATCAGCACCTGTGAGACTCCTTCCATACACCGGCGAGAGGTAGATTACCTGTGCCCTGATTCTCTCATAGCTAGCCGACGGTGCGGACGCAGGGTGGCTGAGCCGTGCGGCCTGCGCACAGCAAGGCCCGGAACATGACGCTCCACCGTGTCCACTGGATGGGCCATTGGGTGGGACGTAAGGGTCGTATCCTCTGACCTGCCCTACGGCATCGGGACTTGTAGGCGGGGTCAGATTTCGCCTGCTCCGCGCAGGCACAGTGACTATAGCGGACGTTTGCTGCCCAGATTATCAACAGTTAGTTGGACACGGGTTCGAGACGGGAAATGACGTACTGGGTAGCTAAAATTCGGCTCTGGTGCGTAGCGCGTAGTGGGACTTGTTCTCGACGAAGAGGAGGAATATCGTTGGATTGGGGAGGGCGGTTTCGCTAACAGGTGTTCTGATCGATTCGTTAGTTGAACAACGTACGGACGGACGATGGGCGCTTGGGTGCACACCTGGGAAGAGCTCATTGATGCTGGGTAGGGAGACGTTCTTCGGGGAGTGGGGCGACGGCGACATGGTGGTGAGCGGGAGGGAAGGGAGGCGGAACAGACAAGGGGAGGTTATAAGGGCAATGGGCGGTCGCGAGGGTGGGCGCCTTAAATAGACAATATGGACCTGTCGCACAGCCGACAAGCCAATTCGAGGATATCTGAGATTTGCAATTGGGGGAGCTTCTACCAGATTGTGTTAATCCGGAGGATACAGTTCGAGGAGAGACGCCGGTGCGGCGAGGGATGCCGACGCCACAGCCAGAAGCAGAAGCAGCGATTGCCCACTCCACCCGGCGCCGCCTCCGTGGGCGGCCGGCGACCGTAGTGCGGGAGCCGTGTGCGGACGGTGGTATCCAGCCACGGGGCCAGGACGGGGACATTGCTCGCCGTGTGTGTCAGGGCTACGGACACTCCACCACCTGCAGGACCGTATCAGCCCGCAGAGCATCCCAATCTGGACACGACCAGCCAGACAACGTGGGACGGGGGCTGTTCCCAGCCGCGAGAAGGCCAATGATTCGCCCGCGCTCATGCTTCGTGGCTTAATTTCCTCAACCATGGCGTAATGGGAACGTCCTGGGCGGAGGATCACGAAGGCTCTCCTCCGCCTGCGTGTATCGACGCGGATTTGCAGCGTGGGTAGCCATGACCGCACGTACCACCATGGCCACACGGAAAGTACGAAAGCTGCGGTGCTCCGCCTCGCCGAGAAGCCCAGACGGTGTTGCAGGATCACTCGGGTGATGCGCGCGCACGGCGTTCTGGAAGTCGTCCACTGAGCTCGCCCGGAGGAAGAGACGACCCGAGACGGGGCGTTGCGCGGCGGGAGCCTCTGAGGCTGGCCATCGCGCTCGCGGGAAGGACGCTCGACGGACTGGGAAGGCGCTAGACAGGATTGGCGTGATCGGCGTTTCCTTCTGCGGCCTCTCTCTTGTCTCAATTGTCTTCCGAAGACACCGGCCCCGGTTCCACTGGACACGCCGTGGCAATCCCAGACCTTCCCGGAATGTCCACCCAGCCACCGTGCCACCTTCCCCAGCCGGCATGCAGATCCACCTTCCAGACAATCCCTCCCCTCCCGTCCGCCGCCCTCCCGCCGCGACGGCTGATGGCCATTCCTCCTGCCTACCAGGCACCCTCCCCCCCGCGTGTGTGTCCGATTCCGCACCCCATCGCGCCCGTACCTCTCACCTCGCGCCCGCGGACGCAGTGCGGCGAGGTTATACGACAACCCCAAGGGGGCACGGCCGCGCGAACAGCGCGGCCGTCGCTCCAGCTCCCTCCGCCAGACGTCCCGCACCGTCCCTGCGTGCGCACGCGAGCGGCCGCACCGCCGAAACCTTGTCCCAGACGCATCGTGCGCGGACTGACGCGCGGTGCTGCGCCGCTGGTCATTACGCAGGCTGCCTCGCCGCATCCGCCTGCCTCGCCCATTGAGATATCTGCGCGATCAGCGTGGAGCCCGAGAAAGGATTCGCGGCTGGGAACGGGCGCGACCGGCCACGCCGCGGGCGCAAGTAAGGTTGCGCAGACGTCGGATCCCGAGTCAGGTGGCGGCCCACCCGCACGGGCTGGCTCCCATCGGCGGTCCTCAGCTGTGCTAATGCGAATGCAGACGCGGACGTGTGACGCAGCCTGCGCGGCGCCTACCACCCGTGTTCAAACTTCGCGATGAGGAAATGAACGGCCCTGCTGCGAGTGGGACTGTCCTTGTCAGCTCATTTAATTGCCGTGCGCTGCTGTTCGCAGATACCGACTCATGAAGCAGGGAAGGTGCCTCCGGTGACGAGTTGTGACGGCGGCTCCGGCGACCAGACTCGCGTTGATAGCTATTGGAGACCGGGGTGTGTATGGCTGCCGTGCCTCTGCGCTCCAAAACGGTGGTAGTGCTGCCCTCGTCGCCGCAATGACTTGCAGCCGCAGAGAGGATGCCAGCGTACGTCGATCAGCTGTCCGCGTAGGGTGCCGCATGGTCGCTGTGCGCGAATACGCCGCGTCGCCGCCGCAAATCCCTCCGCAGAGCGCCCGTGTTCCCGCACGTGACGCACGAGGCCCGGTGACCATGTGGTTGCCGTAACGCCGGCCAGGGCGCGTGCCCAGCGCTGATCGTGATCTTGCTCAGATCCACACACTCGCCCATACATATCGGGTCTGCCCACCAGCCTAGCTCGCTTCACCCCGCCTTCCTGTGTCCCGACGTAAATCCCACTGCCCCGCTTTCCACCCGCTCCTTGACTACAGTGGCCAGCAGCCACATCGGCGGAGGTCCACGCCCGAGCTTTACAGTTCCACGGAACCACCCCGAACGGGGAATCGCTGTGGGTCGTTCGGGCACGCGGTGTCTTGTCCATTGTGTTCGCGGAAGCTAAGCGGAGGCAAATATCCATCTACGATGATACCTGTTGATATTAGACCCTCGCGGCGATGTAGTTTGGTCTGATTATTGTACTCATCCCCGAGGACACCTTGGAGAAGGTTGCCTCGCGTGCGATCAGATGCGTACTATTACTGATTCAGGTTACTACGTGGCGCGTCAACCCGATCTCATGGACGCGAACCCTGATTGCATGAGGTGTGACAGAAAGCCAAGACACTTCGAGATACGGAGGACAGCGTGCACACGTACTTACGAACCACGTACCCTGTCGTCAGGACCGTTGAAATTCTGCGTGCTCGGGCCGGACTCACGTCAGAGTATACGTGACGCTGAGCCCTGACAACCAACACGTTCTCTCATGCTATATGATACGATATGGAATGGAGGAGGAAATGTACATACCAGGTTAAAGCTTCCCTCTGCTGCCCCACCGAAGAGTTTACCCGTGCACAGAAGGGGCCGCGTCCACCTTCGAGCTCGCTGTGGTACGTCATGTGGCGGCGCGTCGACGAGCTGCCGACGACCCGGGCGTCCAGCTCGAGCTTGCGCACGGAAGCCACAACGCACTTCCCTCCGATTCCGTGCGCAAACCAACCTACCAGTCTGGAGCATCGTTCTTCCGCGCGGGCGTCACGCAGCAGATCGGAGGTTCGAGAAGCTCGGCAGTAATCACCAAGATCCCCCGCGCGCGCTCTGCGAGTGCGGCTCGCGGGAGGCAGTCACCCGGGCCATTGGCCTCCGCGAAATAATGCCCAACCGACTCCTATCGCGCACAAAGGCCGTCGCGCACACACACCACACGGGTCCCAGGCGCATGCGGGCGACCACCAATCGGACGTGCGTCCTCGCCAGGGCAGCTCGCCCATACGCTGCACGCCGACAGACGCTTCGAAGGCGCTTTGCGCGACCAGACCAGCCTGGCAGAGCAGCCCCTTGCGGACTGGGACCGTATTGATTACGCGACGCCCCTCTGTCCACGCAGCGCTGGACGCGACTCGGACCCGGCAGCGCGAAAGCCCGGACGACCGCAAACTTCCATGGGGTCACGCTGCGGACGCGGCCAGACAGCAGCAGCACGGCGCGCGCTCGCACCTGTGGCAGAGCGAGCACGATGTGTTCGACGCGGCGGGGGCAGGCGCCCGGAGTGGCAGACCAGGGGCATGGGGGAAGGCGCCTGGCTGTCGCTGGCCGTCTAAACTTAGAGCGGCCAGGAGGAGCCTGCCACCGCGAGCCACCAGCCACCGCGCGCGGGCGCGTGCAGCAGGGCACAGTGCCATGACGCGGGCTGCGGCGATCCCCGGCGCCGCCTTCGCATTCATCCTCGCCTTCGCTGCCAGTGCCAGCCCGTCCGAGTCCGTTGTCTGTTCATCACGGCCGTGCATCACCCCCGCCCTCCAGACGAGTGGCCGGTGGGCGGGCGCTCTCGTCTTCTCCGCTCCTCCCCCGGCCTTCTCGTTGCTGCTCACGGGAGACGTCGCCCTGGCATCTCCGGAGAGCACGGCGCTGACCGCCCGCGGCCGATCCTGACGGTCCCCTGTGTGGCAACAACCGGGAATGCGTCCTGGAGAGCGACAGATCCACCGCGGCTTTCAGTGATGCCAAATACAAGGAGCACAGGAGCCGTCTGTCTCGAGAAATGTCGCCGGCATGCGTCGTAGATACCCCCCGCTCTACACGGGCACGGGTGTGAGATACGCGCCCTCCTTGTTCGTCCTGACGCTTGACTTACGGGGTTGTCAGCCGTACCCTTGCATATGTCCTGGCGCAAGATCCGGCTTCTCGGGGCACTCCGCCCTGTTCATAACTTGACCGGTCGAACCACCCGTTGTGGCAAGGCCAGGGAAAGACCTCGCATCTTTGGAGCTCCACTGGTCCTGCGCGTAGTACCGCACCTTTTGTCAGTTCCTGCGACTGTCCTGTTGCGCCGCGATCGCATAACAGGCAGTTGCCAACAGTAGGGCGCAGATGCTGGGGGTTGCCGGTGGTGACAATGGGTACCTGTCCAGCGCGACGAGTTACTAAGGCACCACCGTTGCGCGAAAATGTCAATTAGACAGCACCGCTCCCTTAGCAACAGTGCCCCGTCAGATGCTCCATTTCGTTCGTGATAGGCAGTATCTTCTCTGTAGGCACCCCCTTATGCGATTTTGGGTTCCGTGCCTGGGCCACATTTCGGATCCACTAAAAAACATATGAAGATTAACGTTTAAATGGCGGCAATCGGGGAGGAGAACCCTTTACGCCGTAAATTTGTTGAAGGGTTCATCTGTCCTGCGGTCGGACGTTGCGGCCTGTGAATGTCGGCAGATTCAGCACACCGGACTCCAGAGCCACAAGATCACGATCATGTTCCTTGACAGAATTTGGGCCTCGAGGATGAGAAAACCAACCGGTGTTTTTCTGCCCGTTTATCCGTCTTTGATGACTCGCCATAGATTGTTGTTGGTGGCCACGGCCTTGAGTTCCTCTGGATCTTCTTCGAGTTTGGCACATGGCGGTATGTCAAAGAAGAATCGCGATGTGGACGAGGTCTCGGCCGTCTCTCCGCGTGACGGCCGAAACGAGACCATTGGCAGTGCTCCACGAGGCGTCTATAAAATGTTTCATCGGCAGGAAATGCAACGGTAAGTCGCTGCGAGCTAGCTTATCTGTACGACCGAGGTCAGTGCCGGTGACCACGCGTACAATGGCGCAGTGCCAGCGTACAAACTTTAAAGAAGCGCGACAAAGAGCGCTGGGCGTTGTTGGTATGCCGCGAAACCCTGTTCAGTGACCGCAGCGATCCCCCTATGTGCCGCAAGAACTGCGAGCAACCTATAGGCGGCTAGGCGAGTACCTAGAGAGGGTGCTCACGGGCGTTGGGCCCATCTTGCGGTGACCACCAATTGTTTGGAACGGCGGCCGGAGATGGACACGATGCCAGCACCCTAACATCGCCGAAACGGCACATCCACGAACTCGCCGGTCAAAGAGTTTGCGGGGGCGAGGGAAAATCTCGGGGTGGCGAGGCTCGTGCATGGAGCGGACGCGTCGTGGAGGAGAAGCTGAGCCCTGGCGTCAAGTCGAAGAAGCCCCCGCCGCATAGGGGCGACTGGACCGGGATGCCGAAGTGCTGACTATGCGAATGGTCCGTGAGATGCTTCCTCTGGTGTCTTCAAATAGAGGTGTCTTCCACGGTGTGCGGTACAATCCCCTCGTTCATGGGCGGTGAGTGGACGGTCCATCGAAATGGAATGTAACTGAATTGTAGTCTGTGTGTTCGCCGTACGGTCCTCGAGGCGATAGAAGGAGAAGAGAATCCTGTGAAGACTCTCAAGTAAACCACATAGATCAGTTGTGAGTATCGAGAGTGGTCCTCACCGCTGCCATTCTACTTGCCCCCAACGTAGATACCATTTCGGTCAGATTCCGCCAGTTCACGGCGGTCGTGATGATGGATCGTGAAGACGAGATCGCCGCTGGGCGTGAAGATCGATCGTACGGCGCAGTGTGACAGTGAGCGTCACGTTGTGGGGCGTCTGTGCCATTTCCTTATTGGCTCGCATGAAACCCTGTCACACTCGCTTACTCACCACCATCTGTCACACCGCTCTTGGGGCTGGCAGTTGGACTCCGAGCGGGACTCCCGCTTGCGGCGACATGGACAGACACTGGCGGAGGTCTGGCGGGGCTTCACTGCCTCGCCACCTCGTGCCCCATCCGCAATCTCGCGATGAGTTTACCGCCATCTCTCCTTTGACACGACGTATCGTGCTGATGTTGATGTGATGATACTTTGTTGACAACCCTGAGTACCTTCTTCTGCGCGAACATCGCCAACATGACATTACGTGGCGAGCGGTAAGCCATGTTTACCCATGATTCTGCCACGCTTACCTCGACCGTCCAGTTCTGACTCGAGCGGCACAGGTGGCAGTGACCCTTATGGCACGCTGATACCGTCAATAGCTCATACGTATCCCCCTTTGACCTATCCTCGGTGCCTCAACTCACCGCGGGCTTCGCCAGCCGGCGAAACTACCAACTCTATCTGAACATCGATGCGGACTCTCAGGACTGGCACATCGGGCACGAGCATCCGCGAAATCAATTGTTCAGGAACCTCGACCGGAGCGCCCATGATGACGCCCTCGCCAATACTCCCGTTCATCTATTCTTTGAGTTCACACCGTTCCCCGGTACGAAGTTCGCGCTCCCCTCTACTGCCTGGCGAGTCCGCGGACTGCACGGCAGCGCTACCCGCTCATTTATATTCATTCGCCCCAAGTTGCTTCCCAGAATTCTGAAGCTTCCATGACAGATGGAAAAAGGCATTGTAACGATCCGCAATCAGCGCACATCTGGTATTACACGCCTGGTGCGAATCCGGTGTAGCCTGAGTGTGGTGTGGCTATCTACGTACCGCGGCGTGACTGTTGGGCTGAGCGTCACACGTCAGAGAGATGTATCCAGCGCGACGGTAAGCACCAACACTCCAATAGGCGCGTACGTGCCCATCGGTCTCTCTCCGTTCTTGCACTTTGTTCGCTAGTGCAGGGCCACCTAACCCAGGTGACTGGACATTGGCGTGTCCTTCGTGGGCGGCCGGCTGCACCCGTTTTTGTGTCTTCTATCCCACTGAGCGTTGTAGCACAGATGTCATCTGCTTCTGGAGATCTTTGATTTCAATGATGTGCGGACAGCAGTAGCCTGTGCCCCCAGTCTGCTGTCTATAAAGTTACCGCCCGGCCCATCTTGCGATTCCCGTCCCCCTCTGTCCATTCCCTCTCTGCCAGCCACATCATCGAGTCATAGAGATGTCTCGCTCGTCTACCTCTCGACCTGTATCTCTACCCAGTATCCATGAACTCCTTCCAGGCACGTCCTCAGTATCTCTTGCCATGCAGTCTAGCTCATCGTATCTTGAAATTACAGAACATTTCTGCCGGCCGTTGGAAAGGCTGTCTCTCGACGAGTCTCGGCTGGCCCGAAACCCAACCCCTCACACCCTCGAAAAACTGGTATGCTACCTCCTTAGCCTCCCGAGACGCATGGCCCTAATGCATTTGTGTCTAGAACGTCCCAGCACGGTGTGTATTGCCACTGACCACCACCTTTGAGTAGACGTTGAGACACCTCGCTTCCATAGACACGTTCCGTACAGCGTTCGTCGGTCCCCAGAAGCTCCGAGCAGGATCATTCCGCCGCGGACCAATACATCCCCTTCTCCAGCACGCCACACCGATCAGCACCGGGAGGACGATAAGAGGCACGCCTGCCCTTATTGCCCTAGGCGCTTCAACCGCCCAAGCAGCTTAGCGATCCACCTGAACACGCACACTGGCGCTAAACGTGAGTTCTTCGCCCAGGATGCCCGAGAAGTAGTGCAACGACGCTGACGGTCGATCGTCCGTGTGTCTCAGCGTATCCCTGCCCGGCCTGTGGCCGCCAGTTCAGCGTCAACTCAAACATGCGCCGGCACTACCGCAATCACTTCAGCAACGGGCAGCGTTCGGGCACGATCCGGACGCCCCGCCTCAGCGTCCAGCGGTCAATGGAAGACCTAGAACGCACGCCCGTGAATGCGGACGTGAACATGACGCCGTACCGCTACCCACCGCTCGACCCGCCCACCACCCTCTCGCGCTCGACTACCCCATCCACGCAGTCGGAGCCGTATCACAGTGACAGCGATATGGACAGCCTCGCCTCGAGCCCGCCCATGCGCCGCCGGTCCGAGCACACGCTCCAAGGCTCTTTCGCTGCGCGGAGCGCTGAGTGGATGGGGCCCTTTGGCGGTCAATACTCCTTTGACCGGATCCCAAGGAGCAGCCGTTCTGCCTCGTTCCCAAGCCCCTCGCTGCGCATCGTGACGTCGTCGACACGCCGTTAGAGGGGACGCTAGGTGACTGTTGCTAGTTCCGTCTCGTTGCTGTTCTATAACCTATTGTGTCTCCCCATGCTTTCCCAATGCTGTCCGAACATCTCTCAGGCTATGCTACCACGCCCCAACCCGTCGTCTCGTTGTATTATTATTGTGCTCTAAGCGATCCGTCTTGATTTATTGTTAGGGTAACCGCCGCGACGTATAAACTGTAGTATAGGTTACTGTGCCATGGGAGAACGATATCGTGCTCTCTACATCCAGCCTTTGTATCTGTCTCCGAATCAGTCGATTGTCCCTTTGTGAATGTTATGCACTCTCGAATTGATCGCGATGGTCCGTCCGCTCCACGATTCCAAACTCTGCGTGCGGTAATTATGGCCGACCTGCGGACTGACTCGTGTTCATCTACATTGATTGTGCCGCCACCGCCCCCGTAAGCGTGAGTCGGCAGCTCGAGCGATGTAGATACGATCCATCTGACGATCAAGCGGCGGAGGACCCACTAACTGCAGAGCATCTACTGCGCAATGTTACGGTATTATATCCGGTCACGTCAGGCTAGCCAGAGCTTTCTAGGCGTGTAGTGATGCAAAGAGTAAGTGAAACCCATGATATATCATACTGAACACGCACTTTCGCGGCTCCATTTCTGAGGAAGTTCAAGTTGGCGGTGTCGTCAACGGGACAATGTTGGTCCCGCTCACCGGTCCCCAAACGAGGAGCACACTGCGAGGATACCCGGGCCTGGTTGGACTGAGTGTACTGATGCACATCGGTGTTGCTCCCCAAGTTGAGCCAACATTTCAGGCACAAGGCGTCGGTGAGAGCCCATGGTCCATGACGAAATTCAAGAACTATATTGCCAATCCATCAGCTCCCCAGGACGAATTCTAGTGGCGGTCGGGCCGTTGCCCTCAGCCACGCCGCCGGTTGAAGCACCACAATGGCAATTGTTCCATATGACTATAGGAACTCTGAAATTGCCAGCTTGACGGCCGATAGCAAAATAAACACGGCGGATACACTGACCCCGAAGAGCGCCGCTCAGGCTTAGGCTCATATTCGACGACCCAGACGTTGCCTAGCCACCGGTTTTTGGCACACGCGTGCTCAAAGGACGCCGCGCGCATATCGGAGATCTTCGTTCCACCGCATAGGCCCTTCAGGACTCTATGACTGGGAGCGAAAAGAACGGCGGTGCATAGTAGTCATCGTCCATGGATATCGCGATGCGAGACTGCGTCCTTTTTGGGCACATTCCCGACCCGGCGGCATGTCTGCATGGGCGTTCATCCCGCGTAGGGCTGTATTATCAGTCAAATACATAGAGATCCACGATTTGGTTCCGGAGGTGAATCGGAAGAAGAACGGAAGACTCCCAGCAAGGGATAGATGGGGCGGAGCATGAAGCTGAAGTGAATGGACACGAGTGCGCAGCGCACATCTAACAAGAAGGCTGATGAAGCGCAAGCTCCGACTGTACCACCCTGCGATAAACAGATACGCCGATGACTCGACTGTCAAACGTCGCACGAGTAGTGTCACTCCATCTCCATCCCATCAAACTTCTTCCACCTCGAGGCCAATGCATCAGCCAAAATTGACATTATGTGGTTCCCCGGGCACCACTACCTATTCAGGATACAAAGCTCCATCAACGGGAGGGAATCAGCACCGCACGCAGGGGCGTTCTACGCGTGCGTGCACGACTAGTTGGTAACGCAGACGAAGCAATGGTAATCAACTGAGTGTATACCCGCCAAGAACTTTGTTACAATTGCTCTCGAGATGAGAAGCTACAGCAACGAACCAGGTATAAACAAGAAAATGTATGAGACAGATTGCGCATGGGTATCCAATGCAATGTTCCAAGTAGCATGCTCACCGGCCTCCAGCGCCATCCGAGTCGATCCACCGGTAACAGTGGAACCTCTTCATGCACCTCATTCCTCGACCAGCTCCTCCTCCGGCTGTCCAACACCGAGTAGATTGAGGTTCCAGATACGCAGCATGCCGTCATCGGAGGATGACACGATGCGCGTACCGTCCGGAGAGAACCTCAGATGGCTCACTTTGTCCGAGTGGCCGTCGAGCGTTGTGAGCTGCTTCGCGGTCGTCGCGTCCCACACGCGTATGCTATTGTCCGCAGAGCTCGCGCAGATGCGCGATCCGTCCGCGGAGAATGCAGTGGCATTCACGAGCTGGTCGTTTGCCTCGATTTCGTGGAGCTTCTCGCCGCTGTACGAGTCGCAAATTCTGATCGACCCGTCGCTCGCAGCGCTCAGCAGCTCCTTGCCGTCTGGAGAGAAGGTCGCGCTCCATACGGAACCCGAGTGTACACGCAGATCCACGAGCTCTTCTCCCGTCTCTGTGTTCCAGATCCGGGCTGAGCCGTCGTCCGATCCGGTGACTAGGCGACGATTGTCGGGGGCATAGGCCAAGGAATATATAACGCCCTGGTGACCTTCGAGAACCCAGAGCGTGTTCCCGTTACTGGGGTCCCAAACGCGCGTCGTGTAGTCCGCGCTCGCGGAGACGAGACGCCGGCTATCCGGTGAGAAGGCGACAATCAAGACGATGGCGCTATGGCCGTTGAGCGACCAACGTTCCTGCCCAGAGGCAGCGTCCCAGATTTTGACAGAGGCGTCGACGGAACCAGTAGCGATGATGGCGCCGTCAGGCGAATACGCAACGCAGTACACGGTGCTGAGATGGCCCGTCAGGATAGCAACGTCCCGCCCTGTCTCGACGTCCCAGATGACCGCGAGGCAATCACCGGAGCCAGAGACCAGCTTCTTGCCGTCAGGTGAGAACGCGAGCGCGCAGACCGTCTCGGAATGGTAGTGGCACTTATGTACGCAGCGGCCTGACTCGGCATCCCAGATGTTGACTAAGGCATCGTCAGCACCGCTGGCGATATGCCTACCGTCTGACGAGTATGCGAGGGAGGTAAGGCCGCCAGCGTGGTGCTCGAACTCGATGATGCCGCCGTTGGGTCCCAGGTACCGCGCCTTCTTGTGATGGACCGCGTCATGTCCGCCATTATTATTCGTGCTACCACCAAGCGTACCGTGATCCCGGGTGTCGCTTGGTTGAGACGTTTCATGGGCCTGATCCTCTGTTTGTATAACGCCCGTGGGCGGGACGCCTGCGTCTGTGGCCTTATCCGCGCCGATAGGCGATGGTGCAGATTCGGTACCATGTGACGGGTTCAAAGAGGCAAGGTCATCGTGTGAGAGCATGCCCACTTGGCGATCGAATAACAAAGATGAGACAGGCCACGAACACGAAAGGAGAAGGTTACTGACGTCCATCTTCCGTGACTTCGATAGTCGGCTTGATAGTCTCCAAGAATGAGGGGAGGTCTTCAGGGATCTCACACCCGTGTTTCTGTACAAAAACGCGATCAACAGCCGAAACAGAGTTGTCCAATGGACCACCGCACTTCACAAAGCTGATTGATATCACGGTCATTAGCGACTGCAATTTGGCAATTCGATGCGTGCTGCATTGGTAGCTTGATGATTAGACCGGACATGGTAAAAAGCCGGTGAGGAATGCACATGCCTCGAGGATGTAGTCCAATACGAAGTCCACGGGGTCCCAGCACTAACAGGTACTGTCAGCATCCTCCTTGGTCGCAAACTACGGCAAGCCGTACCTGGAAACCTGGTTGATCGAGTTCAAATTCGTGTACCTCTTCACCGCCACTCGCCCCATCAATTGCCATGCGATCCTCATCGGTGCCGTCGTCAGGCCCAGGGGGTAGCTCATCGTAGCCAGCCGCGGCTTTCATGACACGAGGAAAGACAAAAAGCCGCTTCTTCAGCTTGTAGTAGTGGATGAACACAGATTGGTCATTCCTGGCGCCTCTCAAACTTGTGGTACTAGATCTTGGGCTTTCAGAAACATTGCTTCGCGGCCCCCAGTTTTGTAGAGGCGGAGTCTGAGACATCGCCGATGCCGATGCCGAGAATGCTACAGATCCAACCGGAGAGTCGGCATTGAAACGGAATTGAGCCGACCTTCCTGCCTCCGTGTATGACGCCACCGCCCAATCAGCGGTCTTATACACTCCTGATATAAACCGGATGTCCTCTCTGGAGATGTCAACGTCGAGACGATCCGTGATAAATTCATGCCAGCTTGAGAAGTTTCGAGACATGTAGTTCACCATTCGCCGACTCGGATGGATAGCTTCACGGTTTGCGCCTCTCTGGATGACCAAAACAGCGCCCTGCTCATCTGTGCACTCAAAATCAAATCCAGCGCCGACACCGTGACTGTGGTGCCATCAGTATGAAAAGCAGTACCCCCGTTGAAAGTTCCACTCACGTAGTAGCCGCCACACGGGCCGAGATTTGCTTTATAGTCTTGCTGCAGAGTGCACCGGGAGCTAGTGCTCCAGGCCGATTGTCGTTCTGGAATTCTGAGGTCAGGCTGAACGGGTTGTAGCCGGCGGGAACGCCAAATCTATTGTTTGGGTCCGTTTCTTGTAGTGTGGCGTTGAATACGCGGTGGAAGGAGCCATCGTTGCCAACAAAGCCGATATCACCAACGAAGACTTCACCTCGAGGAGGTTCGGGGTCCCATAAAGGATAGCCGAAGCCCAGACGGAACAACTGCCGAGCATAGACGTCAGGAGCAGTAAGAGTAGACATGGTGGTTGGGAGTAGGAACTCACAACTTAGCGATGCGTAAACACCGATGCGATACAGATACAGATACGGATCCGGAGGCAGTACCGTTGACAAGAAACGCCCAAACCGTATACGCCGCCGAATGCACGTGAACAATCCTACACCATGCCTACACCTCTTGTGAGGATGAGTACTTTGCGCTCGAAGTAGAAAATTTCCGGTTGCTGGTGATGGGTATATGGGTAGATGTGCGTGTTTTTCTTTGAGTTATCTTTACAGCCGTTTGCAGAATGATGGAGAAGGGTAGGCCGTGGGAATATCAATATCTGGCAATTGCCGGGTCCCCGACTCGCAGCAGTTTGGATTCTGCTGCCATGCTGATGAAGCTCTGCCATGATGCAGCCATATTTCCTTCAATTTGGTAAACCTCTATGTTCATCGTTGTTGCTGCTCAAGAAGAGAAACGCAGCATTACAAGGTACTTTCCTTAGAAAGCTCAAACAATAGCCTCAGCAGCCTCGAAGCCCCCTATAAGCTTTCTGTCGTCCAACCGCAATTGCCCCGTCGGTTCAACATGTCTCCCGTAGCTCTGACCAGCCAAAGTAAGGTTCTGCGTGTCCTCTGCGCGGTTGATCAAAAACCTACGTCCAGCGCTGTCGTGGCTGTCGCCGTGCCATTGACCAATTCGAGGTCAATGTGCACCACGGACGTGTGCGTGCCGGTGCTGCTCGCGACCCTGCCTTCAGTTTCAAGAACACCACACGCACAGGCCCTTCATCTTTAAACACTGCATATCCAGTGACATCGGAATCATTAACGGTAAGCTTCACGATACGAGCTGCGCTGCTGTTCCCGATCATGTGTTGATGACGAGACCCCCGTATTACTACTATATAGTAGGGAGGCTATATATTGGGAGGCGCTGGGTGGTCGAGCGCGCTCCCATTGACGGCTGAGTGCTTGGGGGTAACTGGTTGCAGCTAAGGCGACACGGTCAGTATCTGTCCTCGTCGGAGTCGCAATGTGCCACTGACAAGGGTTGTGGCTGTAGCCGGTGCCCTCGTAGAAGTACAGCTGGGTATACCGAGTGTCGACGCGAATAACGTGTGGTCGATCACTCGCTGTCAAAGGGTAGCACCTGATGCTCGGCGCGCCATGGCAGGCGATGCTGCTTGTCTCTCTGGCACAGGTGTCATCAACTCGCATGTCTACCCAACTGAGACGATGTGCACTCACCCGAGAGGCCTTGTTGCGCATTGCTAGGATGTCTCATTCGCGAAGACGTCGACAGGTTGCCACGCACAGCTGTCTTCGACTTGTCTATGAAAGAGGTCAAGCCAAAACCGCCACCGTTCCAGAAGATGGCCGAGTATAGGTGCTGTGAGATCTTGTGGAGACGGTGCCGCTTCATTCACTGACCATGGTACAGCTGTGACAACGGATATCAGGATAGGTTTTCCAGCGGTGCTGTCCAAGATCCCCTAAGTCAAGTTCTCCTCGGGCGGCCAGATATGCATCGCGAAACACGCTCCCTGTAGGGTGGGAGGGCCCTCGTTACTACTAATACCCACAGCTCCTACAACTCTACGAAGAGGCTAGGGATAGACACCCAGTCAGGCACGTAGGTCCCGACGGTCCAGTTGTCCATTGTTGCGGTAGACAGTGAAGCACCCGTGGTACTCCTTTGGCCTGGCGCTCAAGGACGACAAGCTCTGGAAATAATGAAGGCGCCTGTAGCGACGTTCACAGAGTCGTCCGGACAACGTGAGCTCGTATAGCTACCTTGTAAGCTAGCTGAACTCAATGAACTGTACACAGGAAGCCAGCTTGCAGAATTCATCGTCTACTAGTAGTCGCCTCGGCCCGGGGATCAGGCTTGATATTCGAGAGCGGGGACGCCTCCTCGTGAATCTGCAAGTTGACCTGTTGATATCTCCGGCCCCCGTTCCGTGCATTACGGTAGGCGATCACGCCGTATTATCTCCCCAATTGCAGCCAACACGGATCTTGGGTGGCTGTCCGCTTATTTCAGCGTAGTCATCAATGCGCCGTGCGTGAGCTCGTTGCACCCACGATCATACTCCAGTCAGGTCATATATATCATGCGACTAGGAATCAGTTTAGCGTTCACGCGAAAGGTAGCGACAGAGACAGCGGCAACGACTAGGAAACCAGAGCGACAAGCCTTGGTATTCACTAGACTAGGCAGTTACAGGGTGCTACCAGTTATTGTTGACCCCGGTTGCCGGCTGGTGAGTATATCGCGATCATATGCCGAAGTACGGTTGCTATATCGTTCGATGACAATAATGGGGGGACCTAGTAAATAATAGTACGCCGACTGCCCACGCAAGCTTCATCGTGAGCCCATATGTGGGATCCCATAGGTGAGACGTAGCTCTGAAAAGCAGGCTTCGCGCAACTGACTACCGGATCGCACAAACCTACAAGCGGATCCTTGCCTCTTCGGATACATGCTGAGAGCAGCGTCGTTGACAATGACACGAGCGTATCCCGCCAGTAAGAATCGTTCCTATATACAACTGCATGACAATAACGTGTCCAGCGAATGGCAAAGTAATACCGTAGTGAGCATACACAGACGTGCCTATCAGAACGTCAAAAGAATAGCTTCCGTCGCACGCAAGTCGAAGCCTTCCGACAAATCGATCGTCTCCAACTCCAACTCACCCGTCGGGCTCACGGTCGCCGTCTCCTCGTAGCTCTGGCCAACCCAGGTCAGGTTCTGCGTATCGTCTGCGTAGTTGATCACCAGTCTCCTCGCGATTGCCGTGGTAGCCGTCGTCGTGCCATTGACGAAGTCGAGGTCAATGTGTGTCACCGGGCGCGTACCAGTGCTGTTCGCAACCCAAGCATTCAGGTTGACGAACACCGCGCGAACCAGCTGTCCGCCCTCGAACGCAGCGTATCCACTGGTGTCGGGCTCGTCGACAACCAGCTCGACGATGCTTGCCAAACCGGTGTTGCCGATGAAGGTATCAATGACAAGGCCGCCGTAATAGGCGGGCTGGATGTGTGGCGGCGCCGGTGGGTCGAGCGCGCTACCGTTGATGGTCGAGTAGTTGAGCGTTACAGGTTGCAACTGTCCGGGTATCAGTTATGGGTAACACCATACCGTGGAAGTGCACTGACAAAGTTATACTTGTAGCCAATCCCTTCGTGGAAGTACAGCTCCGAGATACCGATGGTTGAAGCGAATAGCGTGTAGTCGATGACCCAGAGCGCCGCACCTGCTGTGTTACTGACCCCAGGTGCGCCATGGCAGGCGATGCTGTTCGTCTCTCTGGGATGCGGGTCCGATTAGCTCAAGAACCCTTCCTGCTGGAGGATACTAGGCTCACCCCAACACGTATTCGAAGCCATTTTCGTGCGATGCCGCGATGTCTGCCTCGAAGATCGTCAGGTTGCCGCGCACAGTAGTCTTGTTCATGAACGAGATCAAGCCGAAGTCGCCACCATTGCAGAATGCTGCGGAGTACTGGTGCTGAGAGATCCTGCGACATAGAAAGGACCAGTGAGCACAGCCGCGGGCTATACAGTTAATGAACCAACGTACGTTGAAATCGCCTGTCCGGCTGTGCTATTGAGGATACCGAGAGCGAAGATCTCTCGCGGGGTGAACGCTTGTGAAGCGAATGCTGCACCTTGCAGAGTCACGGCTCCGTATCGGCTGTATATCCCCACTGCCTCTACTACCGGGTCAGCGATGGACTCCCAGTCTGGCACATAGTCCTCGACGGTCCAGTTCCCCTTCTGGCGAAGGCCGTTGTTGCCGTAAAGGTCCGCCTCGTTGCCTATGCACATGTGACCCATGGGAGAAGAGTCGAACAAACCAAACGGTGACACTCACCGACTTCGATGCGCTCCAGGACTACACCGGAGTCAATCACTTCAGGTGAGAGGAACGCAGCCACGATGGCCTTGGCCATGTTCACAGCATTTGTAACGTTGTTGAAGCCAAGGTTCACGCCCCAAACCATGTGAGTGCCTACAATTCCGTGTGAACTAGGCAGTGCGTGTTCAGGAAGTTTGGACAAACCGGAAGGAAGCCACCTCGAGAGATGGTAGTACTCATTGCCGACGGTAATATTCGTTGCCTCAGGATAGGGTGTTATTGCGTTGGTTGGAGGGAATAAATCCTCGTTAATCTACGGTTCATAATTCAATAAAGAAACAGCGCCGTATGTCACCACTACACATACCGTGACCGTAGGGGACCACACAGTATGATCCTCTGAATCCGCACCAACGCGGATTTTGGGTGGTTGCCCAGTAAGGCGGGCATACGTACTCAGCGCGCTGTACGTGAATTCGTTACGCTCATCGATGCCGCTCCAATCAGGCCAGTTGTCCTGCTCAATTGAGAACGAGAGCAGAGTAGATGCGAGGGGAAGCGACTTGGTTGGGGCGACGACTGGAACGTCCACGGAAATGTTCCATGCACCCACGACAGAAGCCACACTAAGGACCACAGCGCCCGCAAGGGCTTGAGTGAACATCGCGGCAGCGAGAAGGGCGTCCGTCGACGACACTCCCCCACGCGACGTGACTCTATATACGTTCCTCGGAAAAGCACGGCGGGCGGAAGTGCGAGGCTGGGAATGGCAATTCAGTACATCACCTCGGGACGGGTACCGAGATCTGTTTGGTGATCCTCGAAAGAGTAGAAACGTCTGAGACCTCGTGGACAATGGGCCCTGCGATGCCGCAGGTCACGACGTTGGTCACCGGACCGGTGCGGAGGAACCCAGGTGCGAATGCTTGTTGTGATCTCCGCTGTCGATGCACATTGCACACAGTGAAAACTGGTACAACGCGCCATACCTGGAACCAACCTGGCATAGTCAAATTGCCTCTTGTGTGGTCGGCGGCGTGATGACGTTCTCGGGATCGGATCGCCTGCCCGTTGGCGTGGCATTGCGCTATCCGGTACCTGGGGGCGCACGCGGCGTTGAAGATACATGTGAAGAAATAGAAGCTTCTCTGTAATGCGAGGATCTGGAGGTCCCAATGCTCTAGATGTGGGATAAATGTGCTTCAAATAGAAGCGGATATACGTCGGACGAGCCAAAGACAGCCTCAGCTAGAGCACGAACTCACGCAAGTCCTCAACAATGTTCTGTGCCGGGACCATCACCGGGTCGGTGTCGTATACCGTAGGTCGCGTTTTAGCAATGTCGCGTCAATGTGCTCGATCACGAGCCATGATCCCGCAGTCACGTTGGCAGCGTGGTACGGACCGTAGATCCTAGAAGCGTACAGCAGTAAATCGAGCGTACCACCTTTGATGCACTGTGACGTCGATCCTGAGCTAGAGCTTGACAGCTGATCGGAGCCTTAAAGCCGGGGGTGGAATGTGTTCGGGCCGGCACACAGGAGTATGCAGAGTTGAATATCAACAGTCTGATGTGTCGGGCACGACGGCAACCCACAAGTCCAAGGAAACATCTAGTCAGCAAGGCAATCGTCGATGGAATTGAAGGTCGCAAACGTACGTAGAGCTTTGCGGGACCGCCCCCTATTAATCTGCGAAGCCTTCAACGGATGGGTTCAGAGTGAGGCGGCAGGTACTTGATTATCCTCCTGTCCAGCTGAGCCCTTGGTTGGCTCGGATGCCCGGGACGAAATGCAGCCAAACGAGATCGCTCAAGACAGGGGCGCATAGCCAGAATGCCTGAGTGACGTCAGCTCGGTGTAAAGACGTTAGCAGTTCATAACTGACTAGCATAGAGGGGTCACAAGGGAAACTCAGCAATGGCGGTGCTGTGCCATACCCTGCATGATGAGAATCGACACTCGCCGCGGACCAGCCAGCGCCACTACTCGAATCCCTTAGCCCTAACCGCGAGAAGCGTCATGAACTAGTTCGACAACAGCACATACATGGGACACTCACCTCATCGCCCCGAAGCATCCCGAAAGACGAAGGGTGCCTCAAGAATCGACACATTGGTGCATGAGGAGATGCATTCAGCTCGAGTATTAGATACAACGGCAATGTCAATGTCAAAGGGGATCGTTGAGGATCCATGCGATGATGATACACCAGCAACCACCACAGCAAAGCGCGCCAACCACTCCACCGTCCTATAAGGGACACATAACTTACTGTCCTACTGCTACAGCATGCGCTTGATTAGGTTCTGTTTTGGCGTCAGCTCGACACGCGTGGGGGGCTCAGACGTCGGTCCAGATCGCCTTCGCGATGTCGGTGACGAGGCTGAGTTTCTTCACGACGTCGTCCTCGCTGACGGGGTTCCCGTCCGAGTGGGACGCGAAACCGCACTGGGGGCTGATGCAGATCCTGCGAGTCGGCGAAATCCAGTCAGCGATACAGAATCACCGTCCACAGGGCTGTGAATCACGCACTGGTTCAACGCCTCCTCTTTAGGGCGCTTCTCTTCGCCGTTGGCGATGACCTCCGCGGCCGCATGCACCTTCTTCACCACCTCGTCCTTGTCCTCCAGCGCAGGGAGCTTGCTCGACACGATCCCGAGCACGACCGACTTGTTTGGCGGGAGCCAGCGAAGGGGCTCGAAGGTACCGGCCCGCTCGGTGTCGTACTCCAGCTGCGATACGTGGGGAGGTCAGCAGTCGAAAGCGAGGGAGAGCAAAGGACGCACATAGTAGGTGTCGGCGGCGATGTCCTTGAAGAGGGCGATGGCGATCCGGTCGTAGCCGCCCTCGCTGAAGTGACGTCCGCCCTGTCGACGTCATACCTATTAGCCACCACGGTTGCGCTTAGAGCGAGGGCGCGCGACGCACCCTGAAGTTCCCGCGGCACAGATGGATGCCGACGGTCATGTCGGCGGGATGGTCCGCGATGATGTCGTTGTATACCTTGACGTAGAGGGCGAGCAGCGCTTTGTGGTCGACGCCTTGCTCCTCCATGCCCTGCAGCATCTTATCGGAGCAGAAGTACGCGAGCAAGGGGTCATCGAACTGGATGTTGCCTGAGTCATGGGGTGGACTCTGTGAGATGGTTGTGTGTTACGAGGGATGGTGGTACGTACGGCAGCCCCGTTGGTACAAGTCCTGGATTTCCTCCCGGTAAGCCTTCACGACGTCCGCGAAGTACTCCTCTGTGACTGTGATGAATTGCTGTCTCACATGGGATACAGATAGGCATACCATCCGTCGGATATACAGACTTCGGGTATGCGTAGGAACCGTGTCGGAGGTGGAACCACTCCGGAGCGCACATGGTGATCTTCAGGTTCTTGTGCTCCTACACAGAGTGTCATCGGATGACCGGTTGGGACGATCGGCGGACGTACCTCGGGCTTCGTCAGAGCCTTCAGAGCTTCGTACTGGCCGACGTAGAACGGCTTCGTGCGCTTGAGCTTGGACTGTATCGAGAACGAATGAGCCCGCGAAAGAAGTATAGACGGATTTTCACGTACCTCGCAGATGTACGAAGGGGCGCCCTTGAAGTTGTGTTTCTTGAAAGCATCGACATCAGGCACGTAATCCTAGAGACTGCATGAGTTAACGTGCAGGACATACAAGCTACGGTGCTAACCATGAACCAGTCAATCGGGACTAGGCGTCAGGCATGTCAGGGTCAGTACGGCAATGAGTGCGGGTGAGAGATAAGACGCACCGACGGGGATGAACTTCATTCCATCAAGGTTGTCGAATACACCGTCGTAGAACATATGTCTAGACAGGTCATATGTTTAACGCCATCTCGCAGCGACACTCATACCAGGAGGGCGGGGCAATCAAAAGATACGACATACCTCTTGAACTCGCCGTCCGTAATCGACTTGATTCCCGCCTCCCTCTGCATCTCCACGATGGCAGCGATCGCTTCATCCTCAACGACCCTCAGCTCCTCCGCGCTGCACTTGTTTTCGTCAAACTCCTTGCGCTTCGCAAGGAGCTTGGCCGGCCGCTTCAATGACCCGATGTGGTCGGCTCGGAAAGGGGGGGAAAGATGGGGCTGCGAAGCGACCATGGCGGCGGAGCGATGTATGAAGTATCACAGAGAGGAGGGCGGAGGAAAATGGGCTTGGGTATCGGACGACCTCGCAGGCAAATCAAGGGCCGGCAATGGGATAACCATTCTGAAGATCAGTGACGCGGTTTAATGAAGGTCGAGCAACGGAAGGATAGTTTATCCAGCAGCCTCCGCTGAACGCCCTGCGGCACGCTCCTCCAGTCTTGTGGTCGACTGCATCCCGCCTGGTGACCCTGCCATGGCCGCTGACGGTGTAGCGGCTCCAGTAAGCGACATGTAAGCGAGGTCGAAGATGGAAGTCCTCCTACCACGCACAGAACGTCCGTCAGCTTCGGCCGGCTGCCTGGACAGCAAGACGTCGGAGACAACACCCAATCCCTCCCAATTCTCTCACCAACCGCGGCGTCATGTTTCCGGTACACAATGGTCGGATCGCCGCGTAATCGGGGGTCGACAATGAATAGCTCGCCAGGTCCTAGGGCCAGAGTGGTCACGCTGTCGTGGTGGCTTTCCAAGGTTGGTCGAGGAAGCAAGACTGGGTCGAGGAAGTTGGACGTCCCTGCGCTCGTTGTGCGGTACCGGTATTCAGTGAGTTTAGCCTATGCTCCCAAGCGAGTATATTTGTCAGGTAGGATGCCATACCGGCTTGTGCAGATATAAATTGGAAACCAGTTGGGCATCCTTCGGAGAGGCCGAAGAGACTTGGAGACGCCGCAGGTTGGCAGCTGACACAAGGCAGGGCATACTCAACAGGCCGGCAGTCAGTTATCGTGGGGAGTGGATCCGAGTGAGTTTGATACGACGCAGTGCCGACAGGTGGGGGGAGGGAAGAAAGGCGCAAGGTCATCGGTGACGAAAGGGACCCGCACCAAGGTGAGAGCGCGCCGGTCAATATACAGCGTATCGAACGCAATTGCGTTTATGTAAACGCTGTTCACGACGCTTCCACTCGCTTTTCAGCCGTAGGGAACATCATTGAATGTGCATGGGAATGGGAACACCCAATTCAAGCGCCATCCCGGCAGTCCAACAAGCTGCTCCCCATGCATCCCCGGTCCTTCGGGATCTGCATTGACCCACATGCTGGTACTTACTACTTATGAAAGTAGAAGTTCTTCACAATCGTCGATCTCGTGAATAAAGAACGTCTATGGATTGTCTCGCCGCTATGATGGCTACATTACCAGACTAGAGAGATACAGTACACCCTGTTTCAGTGCTACACTACAGGAACCCAGATATTATATATATATACACCCCGAGGTGATAAATTAGAATGCTGTCGTTCATCTATGCCGCACGCTTCCTCGACATCCCCACTTTTTGCATATCGCCCATGGCCGACCTGATCTTCTGCGATGTCCGCACGGTCTGCAGCAGCGTCTGCTCGTGCGTCGGTGCGTACCCCGCAGGGAAGCGCTCCCGCTCCCACCACTCCTTCAAGACGTCGTTCGGGACACGGCCGTCCCTATCCCCGAAGATCCCGAGCACCATCGACATCTCCCCGCGCGCGATCTCCTCGTGCATCGCGTCGAGCGGCGGGGCGCCGTACGCGCTCTCGCGCGCGACGCGCGCCGCGGCGAAGTCGCGCACCGACATCGTCGCGTTGTCGGACGAGTGCTGCAGGAGGTGCGCGAGCAGGCACTGGCTCGGCTCGTCGGGCGCGTACTCGAGCGAGCCGAGCGCGTCCCAGTGCCCGAGCGACGCGTCGTGCTCGATGCAGTTGTGCCGCGCGAGGTCCGCGAGCGAGAGCCCGGAGTATTGCGAGAGGAGGATGTGCCCGCCCATGGTTATGAATGCGGCCAGGGGGAAGGAGAGGTTGTATCCCTGCCGGAGGGCGCGGATGTAGTCCCGTGCTGACGCGCCGCGGCCGTCGTGGGGTCTGCAGGGGAGGGCTAAGGTGAGCGGGTGCTGGTATCATGTAGTGCTATCCTAGACTCACAGGAGACCGTGGTTTGCTAGTGTGTTGAGCGCAGGGCAGGGCGAGCGACTGTCGAATTCGCCGGGAGGGACGTATGGGTGCTTTTCTAGAGAGAAGGGCTCGATCGGTTCGTTGACAATGTCGTCAAGTTCCAATCTACCAGACATGATGAGCTCACTGTTTCGATACGGATGGATCATCGTTGCTACTCACAAAATCCTAATGGACATTGCCAGCGCGGCCATGACGAGTGCGCACTTGACGAGCAGCCTAATCGTGGACTGGCGCTTGTGTGTCATCTTGACAGGCATCGTAAAGGGGGGGAAATGTCTAGTCGTTGAAGATGAAGGGGGCCGCTGGGGCAGGCGGAGAAGGAGAACGACGGAGGGTCGGATTAAATAGAGGCTATCGGGAGAAGAGGTATAAGGTATTATTGTTGTGGAGGAACCTTCAACGCGCGGAGCTTCACTATATATGAACGAAGAGAAGGCAGCGCAACGTATCTAGGGCATCTCAACCCATATCAGCACAAGCCACGGTGCGCTGTCTTGCGACAGATTAGTATGATGATACGCTCACCCCGTCACCCGTAATGCCCAAGTCGGACAAAGTCCGACTGTCAGGGCTTCATACGGGCGCGCAGATCAAGCACAGCACATGGGTGACAGACGCTCTCGGAGAGCACGCTTCCGCGAGTGTACAGCCTGCGAAGACAAGAGAACACTGATACTACATCAGTCTGAGATACGCTCAGTACACTAGCGTCGGCGACTCAGCGCGCTGGGGCTACTGCTAGCCTGATGCCAAACGTTCATCACAACATAGCCGTTGCGTGGTGCTTCAGCATCTCTGCGCCCGCACATTACTGCCGAAAACGGATCCCGGGGCTCCATAGCGACCACGCACATTTTATTACAGAATCTGTCAGACGGTTCCGCCCAATCATGCTAAGGGACTCCGCGGCGGCGCTTCCCCCAGTTAATTTCGGAGGTCAGATGGTGGTGTCCGGACTTCCTCGCCAAATAAACCTATCGAGCAATCCCCTAGAGCCGTCTTGTGGTAATCATGTCACCTAGGAAGAGACTTCACTGCGCCTGGATGGGTGATCACGGGCATCAAGGTCGAGGCTGTACGTGTAGTATCGGCGTGCCCAATGTACCGGTGAGTTCCATTGCTGGTGTCAATCATCCCGTGTACCTTTCGTTGCTGTGACTACTGTGATATGTCTGTTGAACAATATGTTTGAATCAACCGCGGGCCCGTGGCGCATCATGAAGAGTGGGGGCGATACCGCGCGTCCGTTACAGCGCATACGATACAAACCGAGGGCGCAGCGTCAATTATCAGTGAATGCTCGACAGTGATGTCGGCGGGTGCCAATGCGTTCTCCATGGGCGGAATCTCGTTGCTGAAATACGCCGATCTTTTGTCTGACGACCATATACATAGAACGGCAGGGTGCTGTCGTTCGACCACAATTGAATTTCCTGCACAAGTCAGTCAGCTTATCAGAAGACGTGACAAGGAAGAGATCACATACGTGAATATACCCAAACTCACGTCAACACACTGGCAGACATTGATATTAAGGTACCAGAGACTTACGACTATCACCGCCCTACGTCGACGTCGCCTCCCAGCGTAGATGTACTGGACATCGTGATGCACGGTGCATCGTGTGCAATGGCAGTCTGAAGGCGGCGCTGTTCTTGTCAGTGGTTCCGTAATCGATACAAACACGCATGGCGATGCAATTGATTCGCATTGTACTGTGCGATGAAGATATCCTTCAGAAGCTTGGGAAACTCGACCATCCGCTACGCCGGTCAGCAGTTTGTCCCAACGTGCGGACTCGGATACGCCAGGCCACACAGAGAAGGAGACACAGATTACGTTGTCAAGGGTGGGGACCAACAGCGCTCAGCACGATATGCGGTATGATCCAAGATGCGAGACCTGGCGACGACCAAGGTTCAATAGAATCGGTCCTAGGATCAGCCATGTCGGCGGATAGAGGAGTGTCGTAGACTCATGAGAGCGACTTTTATCTTCTGAGCCAGATGCGGCACTCGTAGAAGCTGAGTCAGTTGCCTGCGGGCCGCATAAAGACCGCATCTACTTTCTGAGAGACATGAGAGGACGCCAGGGACAAGTGAATGAGTGAGAACAAGCCACGGTTCAGCGACGCCACCTGAGGGTAGTCTCCCGTAGGCAGACTCTAGACACAACCTTTCTGAGGGGGGGATGGGCGGTTGTGTATGAACCTGAGGGTGGCTGCAATTGTGGTGCAGCCACCGGCATTCCCCGTCGGCTCTCGGCCCGATTGCCTAGTAACTGTCAACTGTCCAGCGCTCCAAACCTCGGTCTACAGTCGTATTTGGGGCAAATAAAGTATGGAAGAGCTCGTCTAAAGAGTGGGCTTGGGCTCTCTGCTTTCGTCAAGCCGTTTTCTTGTCCGAGTCGAAAACATAGTCTCAACCCCCAGAGTGCTCGCAGCTACCGTGACCTGTCACCGACAAGCCAGAACACCCCTGCGCCAACCTCAGGACGGCCCAGGAGACGAGAGATCCATTGGCATCAAGGTTGGATCCGCGCATACAAGCAGCAGAGATACGGTGCTTTCTGGGTGAGTAGCCCGCTGCTATACTCTCGTATCTAGGTTCTCACTGATGCGTTGCAGACATGGAGAAGTTAGCGGCCGCGGGTGCAATGCAACCTGGGATGTCTGCCAACTCCGAGGTGCTTCTTACAGCGATGCATGTGCGTAGCGCGTTATTCATCTAGGCAACGAACTATTACGATCTCACAGAACACTGCTTCGAACGCAGGTGCCTCCATGAAAACCTCATTTGAAAGCCGCGACAGTCTCTGTCCCCGCCCCATGACGGCCGTGATATAGCCTGCGAGGATCCCCCAATATGCGTCTGCGAAGGACTATTTCAGGCGTATATGGCAATCCATTTCGCCAATGACGCCATGCAGTCCACGAGGACGTGATAAATGAACTTCTGCCTCACGAGCTCGTGGACAAAACGCTCGTCAGTCACCTTCGTGTGGTTGACGTCACTACCTCCGCCCCAATGACAAGTGCGTATGCCTATGCCTCCCAGCCCACTTACTATTAGCACCTGTCAGCCTCTCGCGATCGCCTCAGCGACACCTGGCGGCCCGTGGCGGCTGACCAGAGGCAGGTCAGCCTCCCTTGTATCTATAAGTAGCGCACTACCACCGCAAACCCACATAGCTTCTGTTCGGCACATCTTCCCATCCGCTCACCCCTCATTCACTAAGCCACAGCAATGCGGCGTAATGGCATCGCCGGCGACATAGACACCACAAGCCCTGCCACCTTCCAACTTGCAGGCACCATCCACGCGCTCTTCAAGGCCAAACGCCATCCAAGAGAGTACGTCATGATGATATGTATTCTCTATATCTATTTAACACGTCACTGCAGAGTTCGTTCTGCCATCACTGCCGGGCAGCTCGACGAAATCGAGCAAGCCCTTGCTTCCATGCCGGAGGTGTTAATGTACGCCAGGAACGCGCTTCCACCCATCAACACCATCCCGGTCGAGGTGCTCGCGCACATCTTCAAGATGGTCGTCGACCCCGCGCAGCGTTTCCCGCATTCGTACGCTGGACACCCGGACCCCGTGGATGGACTGCACGTGTCCCAGGTCTGCCGCCACTGGCGGGATGTCGCGTTCGGCTTCCTCGACCTCTGGTCGACGGTCGACACTGCGAGACCCATGTCCGTGAACGTCATGCTTGGTCGCGCGCAAGGGGCCCTACTCAAGGTTATACTGCGCGATCGCGTGAACGACGACTGCGTCGCCCCTTGCCTCAAGGACACGGGCGTTCTCATGGACATCGTCGATGAGACTCACCGGATTGAAGAGCTGCACGTCGAGCCGAAGTACTCGTATGGCAGCCTTCTCATCGAACGCTTTAACCAGCCCGCGCCAAACCTCCGCGCGCTTACTATCGACAACATCGACGGGGCATCCAACCGGGCTTACCTGCCAAGGCTGTTCGATGGCTGCACCCCACGGCTTCAGCGGCTCACCCTTGGTGGCTTCACCTACTGGAAAGGCAACACCTTTACCGGCCTGACGCACCTGTGTCTGCATGACCATTCTCCCGAGAGCCGGCGCCCTCTCTCGTCTCTGCTGCATTTCCTCCAGTCTTCTCCGTCACTTCAAGAGCTGACTCTTATCGCCGCGGACATCAACCTGGAGGTCGAACGCGACCAGAGCTTGTTCAACATACAGCTGCCACCGGCTGTGTTGCCCCACCTACGCACGCTGGATATCGGGCAATCGTTCTCGCCTCAGGCTGCCGCCCGCCTCCTCTCACATCTCATACTGCCCCCCTCCGCCGCAATCAACATCTGGGCCCCCGCGTCTTCACACTTCTTCGGGAAGACCAACGGGGCGCGGCTGGCCAACCTGATCCCCGACGACATCATCAAGCTCGGCCCGCTGCGCACGCTGCACACCGTGCGGATCCTAGACCACAAGCACGCCGCGGAGCTCGCCGGCGTGCAGACGCTCGGGACGAAGACGACGGACGTCCTCTCCGCGCACAACGGCGTCCTGCACCTGATCAGCGACTTCTGGAGCCTCGAGGTGCTCGAGGCCCTCCTCACGAAGCTGCACGCGCAGAACATCCGCGAGATCACGCTCGCCGTCAGCGCGGGCGAGCTCCTCTCCGCGGACGCGTGGACGCGCGTCCTCCGCCGCGCGGACGGCGTCGAGCGGCTCACCGTCCTCCCGCGCGCGTCGGGCGCGCTCCTCGCGCTGCGCACCCCCGGGGTGTGCCCGCGCCTCGCGGAGCTCGCCGTGCGCGCGGAGCGCTGCTGCACGGGCATCCTCCTGCTCAGCGTCGTGTCCCCGCGCGCGGACGCGGGGCGCGCGCTCGGCCGGCTCAGGGTCTTGCGGGGCATCGCGGCGACCCCGGGCTCGCCGCATCTGGACGACTATGCGGAGAGGCAGCTGAGGGAGTGCGTGAGGAAGCTCGAGTATAAGGTGGGTTCGGTGGACGGGAAGGAGTTGGCGCCGACGGCGTGGCCGAGTGATGCGTACCGATGGAGTCTGGCTGCACGAGCGGGCAAGTAGATACTATCAGGCATGCGGTCTGCGATGTCGTAACCGCACATACGTTCCCAGCTAGGCTCCTTCGACGTTGATTGGGGAGCTGGTCTGACGTTCACGACTTACCCAATACATTGTCATTCGATGAGTCTCTACCTCCATTGCTCTATACAGATACACCAGTCCGAGATACTTTCAACTAACTAGGGCGTGCATACTGGGCAACGCAGACTCGGTCACTGAGAGGCAGAACTGACAATCGGGGTCCCATGATAACTGTGAAGAAGATACTAAGGTTACATGCATGCGAACAACGATCAATGCTATCACTACTGTACAATGCTTGCTAGTGGAAACAAGACTACTTTTCGGCCCTCATTGGGTCCTTGTGTTACGATAAATGTCCTGTCCGTATGGTGGTGTATTGAGTACAGTACTTCCATTCCCCCATCCAGGGGCTGTCGTGCTTACGCCTCGAGCCCGCGGTACGTGGTGCTCGATGCAATTCAGCTCGTCCATGGAGCGGGCCCTCTTGAGAGGTTCTGTTCGGGTCCGGTCACAGATGGTGCGCGGCAATGTGACGCATGATTGTCAATGACGCCAGCATTTCTGGAACGCAAACACGATGAGCTACCCCGTGCTATGCGCGCAACAGCACAACCCACCGATCGCCAGATTTGTATGCGCCTCGTTGATAGTCAACATATTGCCCGAGGTGCGGAACGCAGGCTTGTTGGGAGATTTCAAAGTATACTGTGCCACGACATAATCGCGTGAGTCCGTGCACTGACGGAGAGGGCAACGTCAGATGACGACAGAATACTTCATGTTGTATCACTCACCGACCATGCCGAGTCCGAGTTGCTTTTGTATGTCCACTTATACTCCTCACCGTTAGAGGCGCAGAATTTGCGGACGAGAGACCTGCCATACGATGCCCATTAGCGATGCGAAGGAAGGCTACACCATTCCACTCACCCTCCAAATAGCGAGGTTTTCTTCAAGTACTGGTTCATGGGCAGAGCGGTGGACGCACCCACGAAGGATATTCGTCCCAGCGTCGCATTCTGTCCGAACTCGAGAACGACTGCCGGCTCACGTTGTATTGGACGGTTATCACGTGGGCTCGATGCCCGACGGCCAACGTTGTATATCATTAGGGAGGCGGGTGGCTCGTCCATGGGGCTGCCTGGTGGTCGTGCAACACGAAGGAACAAACGGTCGTAGATGTCGTCGAAGTCGGAACCCGTGTAGAGCCCGGAGCGGTCCTCGAGATAGTATGGGAGTGCCTTGTTGATCATCGTCAAACTTGAAGGCGCACTTTGAGACGACTTATGTAGACAGGAACCACTCGCGTCACTAGATTGTGAGGAAGGGGACACGGGTGAAGATGTTTGGACTGTGGGAGACGCACCAACGCACAAAGGTTATATATAAAGGGTGGGGGCCTGAACAGGCGCGCGGCCCACAAACGGGTGGCATCAGCGGTGCTGAGAGTACCGCAGTGGCTGCGACATCGAACGCGATCCCCAGTCACGGTATATGGGCTTCGGAAGATCCGTGCCACCAGATCCTAGGCAATCGACTGAATAGGCCTGCCACCAAAGAAGCTTCAAACTCTCGCTTTGGTTTCCATCTGCGCGCTAGCGCAAATAGGCCTCTTCTGCCGATTTGCCTCCGCGAAGGCGCCCCCGTGCCTCGCTGACTGGGATGAAAATTATGAAAGTCATTGCGATTGCGTCGCAGAGCTGGGCCTACATACGAGGATGCTCTCGTTCGCTGACACAGGTTCCAGCTGCGACCAGATCAAGAGTTGGTCGGCGAGTTTGCGCAGCAGCTCACCGAGCGGACGCTAGGCTATCGCAAGGCCATGGTGCGCTTCACAGGCGGTCTGACGCCGGAGCACGCACATATCTGCTAGAGGTCGTATAAGCTGGCAGCCTGTCACGAGCAGTCTCACACCAGCTGTGAGAATCTAGGGACTAGACCATATCGAAGCAGCGGTACCCACCCATACACCCCGCCGCAGCCATGCTTCCTGACCCCTCGTGACAACTTGTAGCTTGGGAACGATCTCGGTTTACGATGGCCGGTATACCGCAGGACTAAACATATCTGAGTTCTTCTACGACGTATCACGATTCCTGAGAGATTTTCGGAAGTTGAGGCCAACTCATGTCCTGAGCTTCGACGTAGTATGAGCCACCTACTGATTGAGTTGGATTGCGTGCTTCAATGAATGCTGCTAACATCTCCTGACGCTACGAGATCAACCTCGGGTTCGCATGTGCGTGTCATGGGTACCGACGCAGAAACGCACCACTATGTCGATGTGACTGCCGTCTAGGGCCCCGTATCAGCTAGACACAAACCAGGGAACACATTAGCCACACACCTTGCCCATCCGGGATGGCCAGAACAGTTCTGCCGAGCGGCGTTGACAAGGAGTCCACTGCTTCAGACCCACGCAGTCGACAACTCAACAAACGTGAGACCGCCCGAGCCAGGCAGCCTTGGAGGGCTGAAGGTCGACTGAAAATAAACAGCCACGCGGGGATCGTTGCATGTAGCCGGAGCATACTCATACACAGTGAGCGAGTGACGCAGAGCCATTTGAAAATCATGCGAATATTCACAGCAGCGAGGCGAATTACCCAGCGGCAGAATGAGCGCTGTCGCACGATGAAGGGGAACATCTGAATGGAGAAGTGCTCAGAGCGATCGAACGGGGAGCACAAGGCAACGCACGAACCCTCCTGACTTCGGAACTAGTGCGTCGCGGCAGTTTGATGGCATGGTGCGCTTCATTACGGTGCTTGAAATACGACCCAGGGCACGCAGGGATCCAAGAGAAGAGCGGATTTTGGTCAAGGAGTAGCAACTGACCATCGCTCCAGGCTAGAAGACCAGGAGCAAAATTTTTGAAGGGGCTCAGGTCACCGAAGAGAAGGCGAAACCCAATATGGCATGTAAATAGAGCTGGCCGATCACAGCAATGGCCACGCAACGCGACGCCTACGAAGTGCATGTCCGATGGAACGCTCGCCGCCAATTCAATACAGAAGGTCACGTTGGAGGCCTCGAGGATCTAATACATTGAGTATCAGTACAGACACGGCGGACTGTCGCATAAGGTCCGCAATTCATTTTGGTGGGCTGCCCTCAGGCCCTGTCTGCTCCAGCACTGTCGGGGTTCTGTCAGTCACCACGGACTTCGGATCGGCGGCGCCATGGCTGAACTCACTCGGGCCAAGAATAATATAGAAGGGACGACACGCAGTGGCAGATGAGCGCGATTACACAGTCTTGTCAGCGTCGAAGCCGCCTTGCGGACCGATTGCCTCCGCGCTCGTCTTTGCGTCCAGGAAAAGCTCGCCCATCTCGTTGATGTCTTCGAGCTGGATTTCTTTCCGACCCACAAGGCTGGCGAGTATGGACGCTGGGGTAAGGAGCTGCAGCGCGTAACTGTGACAGCTGGTCAAGGACATATAAAGGGGAAGAACGAGTAGAGGACTAACCGAAGCGAGCTTGTCTCGCCACGTTCTGCCAGCTTGTCAAGCACACCGGGTCCGAGCTGCAGACCTTCGACGGTAGCGCGCAATTGGACGACCTTCGCAATATCGGGCTTGTTATAGCGCTCTGTTCTTACGATGAGACAGCTGTGATCACGCGATATAGTTAGACTGCGGAACTCAAACGAGATGGGAAGCATCCGACACACATACCGATCGAGGAGATCAACAGGGATTCCATGGGGAGCGACAATGTCCGTGGTTCCACGAACAAGTGAATGCCCACGATTTGTCGCAAGAATTACCGTGGGTGCCATTGGCGACTCCAACAAGGCGTTGAGGTACGTGAAGCATTCAATGTCTAGCATGTGCACCTATGAGGACGTTTGTCAGAAGCCAAAGGCGCGTATATCGATAGGGAGAAGAGAGATGTACAAACCTCATCAATGAAGACGACACCAGGGACGACCTCCGCAACACCCTGATCTACATAGCTCTTCACAACTTTGTTGACCTCCTTCCGAAGTTTTTCTGTGACTTCAGTACGACCGGTTTTGACGAGACTTCCCATAACGCTCATGATGTCTTGTCCGCCCTGAGGTCGTGCGTTTGCCGCGTCGAGGTCGCCGAGCGTCACGTCCTGTACAAGCTCCTTGCGTTTGTGGACGTCGCCCTTCGGCAACGGAACATACGTTTCCGACTCGAGGTCGAATGAAGACGCATATGCGTCAGAACGTCCTACTCGCTGACTGCTGTGTGAGGATGGCTCGGTTGTCGATCCGCAGTGTGCGTACCTTGACTGCTCCCGTATTGGCCTCAACATAGATGACATCTCCGACTACAATTTTCTCCTTCAAGATAGCCTCGTATATGCTCGGATCCAGCCGGAGCTGCTTCGTGCCCTTGACTGTCTTGAGCCCAACGATGACATGAGAGACGGTCTTTCCGTACCCGCTCAGAGGGTTCTCGGACTCCGTCGGGGTGAGTTCGGTGACCTCGCCCTCATACACCTCTTTTGTCTCTTTGATTCGTAGACCTATACTCGGCAGTGAGCTTTGCTTCGTCTACCAAGGTGTCGAGACATACCGATGGCGCGGCGGAAAGCTTCCGCCAATACCTCCGTCTTCTTTACCTCGGTGGAGTACACCTCGGAGCCGACCATAGGACAGAAGGGTACCTTGGCACCTAGTTCTTGTGCGATGGCAAGGGCAAGCGCAGTCTTTCCAGTACCTGGAGCACCAGCAAGCAACAGAGCACGCCCTGAAAACTTGCGCGACTTGACCAGGTCGACTACGACGCCACATGCCTAGTCCAGTGAGTCGGACATTGGGAGACATCACTCAAAATACACACCTCTCGAGCGTTCTTTTGACCAATGAAGCCGGCTGCATCCCCGCTCGCCGTGCCTTCTGGTGTGAGACCAAGTCCCTTGATATGTGAGTGGGGCGCTATACGAGATGCTCGAGCAGCAGACGTTGTCGATGGGGGAGGAAGCGCATTGTGCGCGACAGGTGCAGAAGATGTTGATGCCGACATGAGAGTATGGCGACGAAGGATCAGTTGAGGGAGCAAGGGGGAAAGGGTAGTGTGAAGCGGGTACGAACGTCGGCGCGTCCACTGCAGTCGCGGCGGCAGCTCGCGTTCGAGGGCGTGCTACTTACGAATTAAAAATGTGACATCCCAGAGTACAGCCTTCAAAAAACTAGTATTGAAAATAACACAAGAGTAAATAAAGTAAGTAAAAAAAAGCCTACCGGTTTTCTGATACACTTCATGGTAAATCCACGTAAACGATGTGATTGGATCGCGCAGGGTGATCGAGCCATCTCCTGTGCCGCGATGTCCTCGTCCAACCAGAAACCGTTCGTCCAACCTGGCGAACCACTCCAGGATTTCCTTCGTTCTTTCTGGCAGCGCCAGGTCGATGCAGCAGAACAAGAAACCCCCGACTACAGGCACCCGCCGCTGCCCCTTGCACGCATCAAGAAGGTCATGAAAAGCGACCCGGAGGTCAAGGTGAGTTGTGCAGCGCGTTTGGCGATTGGACACCCGAAGCTGTACGCGATGCTGAAGTTCGAGATTGAAGATGATCGCCGCCGATGGTACGTACAAAATCGTATGGCGATTAGCGTGACGGCGACGCGTCTCATCCACCATCTAGCACCTATTCTGTTCTGCAAAGCATGCGAGGGTGCGTTCATGTTCTCATGAGAGCTGCCTCATACACTAAGCGTACACGTGTCCCAGTCTTCATCGCGGAGATTACAGCGCGCGCATTCATCATCGCTGACTCTAACAAGCGGCGGACGCTCTCGCGGGCAGACATCGCCAAGGCACTCAGCAAGTCTGACCAGTTCGACTTCCTCATCGACATTGTTCCCCGCGAAGAGCCGCTTGCCGGCGTCCCGGGTGCCGTGAGGAACGCAGGCAAGAAGGCGAGTGGCTTACAGACGAAGGCTGAAGTACGTGCTCTCCATCTGCCCGAGAGATATCCACGAACTTCGTCCAATCGTGTTATCGCATCCCTCCACGGATTTTCTCGCTCACGCATGCTTGCAGAGTGGGCCTGCTTCGCAGCCGGGCAATGGTGAAGGCACCTCTAACAGTGACGGTGTAACAACAGCAGTTGATCTCGAACAGGTGCGCTTCATCCCCCGTACACCTTGGGCTTGTGCTCACGACGACGACTCAGCTGCAATCCTTACTCAATCCAGCGGTCGGAGAAACCCGCAATGTTCAGTGACTATCTTTATTGATCACCTGCTAACTCCGTGTAGAAGTACCGAATTCGTTCGCATTGCTGTCCCGTTGTACTGCGTTACCTCCCTTTCCTGTCCAGCCCCATATCTTCCTTTGCGTAGAGCAATACATTACGGGCTTTTCCCCGGTGGACTCTTCTTCAGTGCGCAAGAATTCCGCAGGCACGAGATCATGTTTGGAGGAATAATGGAAGTCGACGAACTGTCACGGCGTCAAATTGGGCGAACCTACATAGCGTCTAGCAGACAAGTGAACAAGCAGTATTCCTTTCTCGCCATCCCAAACGTCAACGAAAGCTAACCAGTGTCCAGCCTCATTCAGCCTCGTGGCTGTGGGCGGTGCTCATTGTGGTCGACCTACACCGCCGCAAAAGCCTCGAGAGCGCGCAAAGTGCATCCGAGAAGTCGGAGGAATCGGTCACGAAGCAGCACGTTCGCTACTTCGTGGCCTGGACCGAGCGCGCTAACTTTGAACTCGTGGCTTCTCGTCGAGCACAGGCTCCAGCGAGGCTCTGCTGCGGTACACTCAGCATTGCGATGCTCTGCCCCTTCTTCCGGACAGTCTCGGGTACAACCACAGTTCGAAAATAGGTGCAAGCGAAGGCGAATGAAATGGCTGAGCAGTGATGTCTTTGTGCGACCCGGGGTCTCTGTTGAACCTACAGACACAGGAAGCTCCAAACGACATCCGGCCTGTGTGGCCCAGGCTCTGCGGCTTGGGAGAGCAGGTGTTTCCTGGCCGCGCGTTTCGTGCAGATATAAACAGGCTCGAGTGAACAGTGTCACGGTTCCCAAACACCCCTTGTTACACATCCTTCAACGCCTCAAAGCCTATCTACATATCTTACAGTTCCCGCCAGCGAGACTATGGAGTCGTGGTCATCAGAGCCGAAGTCTATGAAGGCGGACGAACTCGGGCCTATCAATGATGCCAGCGTACCTGAGTTCGTCATTCGTATTCACGTTCATACAGCGTAAGCGCATTGCTGACATCGTGCCACCGTCGTAGCTCGAAGGAGCATCTAGGAGATGCTATGAACAGCCCCCGCGTACCAGAGATCCCGCCAACCGAGGAGGCGTGAGTACTATCAGTCTATATCGTGAATAGGAACTCACGCAATTGCGGTGCCAGAGAGTGGTCCGAACTAGTGGACGATGACGATGATTGGCAGCCGAGGGGGCCACCGAAACAGACTGTCTCTGGCACCAAGTCCAAACCCAAACCCAAACCCAGGCCTAATGGCACTGACACCAAGTCGCAAAATCAGAAGTGAGAGCACGTTAAGGCATCGGCTCTTTGTTGCCGAACTTTGACCGCAGGTCTGACAGACATCATCGGTACGACGTGAAAGTTATTCACGATTTCGGGTGGCTGATCCGCTTCGTGACAGGGACATTCCACTCGTGCAATCCACACGTAAGATCATCATCGCGGAGAACCTTTGGATCCAGCGGTACTATCTTCAGATGGGCCCGCCCAATGAGACGATGTTAACAACTTGATACCGCTTCGATTCAATCGATGTACCGTGCACTGTGGTGAACTCCTCAGGCCCATGTGCGCATGACGACTGTTATACTTCCATCGCCCTACTTGGGACGCCGATCATCAAACAGTATGCATTTTGCACCCAGTTTGTTTCTGCTTCTTCTACGTCGACGTCGAGCGCAAATGCGAGGGAGCCCTCTGATATCGAACTCCGAAGCGTTCATACAGCAACCTCAGACTGCCCATCATTCATACCTTATCTGACAGCAGACTGAATAGACGAAGGGTCGAGAATCTATCTCATATCGAAGTCGAGGTTCCGGGATATTGGAGTGGTCACGGTGGAGCCTCCCCGGCGCTATAAATGGGATAGAGTGCATTGATAGTATCGAACGCTCTGAGGCTAGTTCTTCCCTCCCACCTTCATCATCCCCCATCGCGACGCGCACATCACTGTATCACACATACAGGGATGTCCGACACCAAACCGGTCGACGCAACGTCAGTGGATCCGAGCGATTGAGCGTGACTTGGGACTAAAAAATGCGGGGCTGCATGCAGGTCTGACTACAAAGAGCCGGCGACTGTCCCGGAACCGAAGCCGGAGACCCAGCCGCCTAGTTTCTCGTATGTACGCTACTTGCCCTATACAGGATGCCTACTGACTGCAGGAGTACCTCCAGATCTAACCCGATCAACGACGACGATGATGACGACGAGGACGACTTGGATGACTGGAAACCGAGAGGTCCGCCGAAGACGACTGTTGCGGGTGGCAAGGTCAGCGCCATCAGACGTTGAGCATAGAGTTCGAAGGTTGTTGTGATACTGCATCCATATCATTTGGGGTGGAACTGGGGAAGGAAATCAGAAGCTCAACTTGAAGAAACTCGTCGGACGGAAGGGAGGAGGCAGCGCGTCGTTGCCTTATTTGCAATTTCTACCAGCCGCCTCTCACGTGATACACCTTCTAATCCTGTATAAATGATGCCGTTCAGTGTCGCTGAATGTAGTCTCCATATAACGCACATCATTGAGTTCAATCTGTGCAGTTGCGACGCTAAGCTAGCGCTAGTCGTACGAGGGTGATCAGTGGTAGATAAGTAGGCAACACATTTGATGGTTACACTTACTAGCCAGTCGGAAGTCGCAGGGGCGGTAGTCTGTAACGGTGACTCGGCTTGGGTTCTAGCCCAGCGGTGATGACAATAGATATCTACACATGAGCCTGCATTCTGACTTCCATGCCGAAACGTTCGGGACGAACGATGCGTACTTATTGCTAATTGTCTATTCTCCGAAGGCTCAGTGGCACTGCCAGGAGCAGCATTGGCAGAGGCGCGAGTGAGTACGGGATGGAGACTGGTTGGCGCGAGAGTAGTGATAATCTATCGTAAGGTGACAGGCTGACAAATTCGAAATGCTTGTCTTTTACGGTGCCGTGTGGTGATGAGAGAGTCCTAACGACAGCTATTGTGTAAACCAACGGGCGCAGATTTCCCTACATACTAGTTTGCCATCTTCGCCGAAAGGAAGAGTCTGAGGCGAGCGCGCATACTAGTAGAGTATGGTCATATAAGCATTGGAGGGAAGGTGGTTCAGCGACCAACTCGAACCCCTGGCTTCATGTATTTCTTCGAGACAGCGTCAATCTCGGGATCCGGGATAGAGATGGGCTTCCCTCGGGCAAGCCACCAGCTCAACATCACCCCACCCTTTTACTTCTGCATCCTTCCCAAGTCGAAGGTTAAATTCATCTTCTGCGACAAACCATGGTCGTCCGACGGGTACACCAACCTGATACGAGTCTTAGAAGAGTTCGCCAGCCACAAGTTGAAGCAGAAGAAGGCAAGGAAGTACAAGATCACTGCTATCATGCTGTCGTACGCGTCCCTCCGTCGCAAATATACAGAGATGCGGCTAACACGTCTGACGGTGCACAGGGAGATTGCACACGTCTCCCAGGAACCTATGGAGCCCACGCATATGCTTCTCAAGCTGGTTTTGGCAGGCGAAACGGCCATCCCCAAGGCGGTGTCCGCGCATGTGTACCTCGTTGGATGGGTGCCAACAGCGAGATACGACACAGCAACGGTGGACTGGAAGGAGGCGGATGACCTTGCGGAGCATGAGATCTGGGCCATGCGCGAAGCGCAGGTGTTGCGCATAGATTCGATAGGTGAGTTCATGCGAGTCAACGCTGCCCCACTGCCTCACCCAAAGAATCTAGGAGAAGTGATTACGACGTCATCGAGCTAGGTATGGTATGTATCCTCATGTAAAACGCACCGGTAGAACATGCCACCGCGCGGGGGAGTACGCGGGCCAACATCAATACTGTTGCATCTTTTTTAGTGTAGTCAATGATGCTAATTCACGAATTCTCGCTATGAAAGCCTCCCAGCTTACGCACGAGCATATATCCGCAGGCTGAGTTTAAACTTTAGCGACTCGAACGTCGACACCAGTTCGGCATAGAGCGGCTCACAGCTGCGAGCTCCGGTTCCCTATGACTATCTGTGTCCTAGCGATTGCATCCGCGCGGAAACAGCTACAGTTCGCATGTGAGCTAAAGGAGGGTCATGAGGAGCAAACTTTGGTGCCAATCTGCCAGTCGGTGAGCGTGGCAACTGTCACTTCATGCAAGTTGTAGGCGGCGGTTCTCCGGCCTCGGCCCGGACGAGTGGGAGACATCGGCAACAGGTTGGGCGTCTAGAAAGGAACTCTACGCCATGCCAGTGCCCCACTGAGATCTACTGGACTTCCGCTGGTCCATGCAATGTAATCCAGGATGCCCTAGCAAGCAGCAACACTGCGCATGGTGCATGCATACTGTGGGTTGAAACAACAGAAGACGAGACACCAGGACATGAGGCTAGGACGACGGACCGTTGGTAGTGCGCACGTCACGGTATGGTACGCCTTTTATCTCCTCTAACTACATTATCAATGGGTGACATGTAGCAGTCTTCTCTGAGGCTCAGCACACAGGTTCGTACCGCCGCGTGAGGTACCGCCACTACTTCTTCCGCGTCCCGTGGGGTCCAAGAGCCAGCATAGCTTACCGTAGACTCCGGGCCCGAGCGCTTCAAGCGATCCTACTTAAGACTTGCATGAGCCGAACAGAGCCCAGCATGGAACACAAATTGCCTAGCGAACAGTCGCCGCTACGCACCCTTACGAATCAAGATATCATGGGGAACGACCCCCTCTCCATCAGTGCCGACGACCTGAACCTCACTACCACTAGGTGCGGCAACGTTTGCACGGTTGAAAGTGGACAGTGTACTGAATTTCCATCCATGACAGCGTACCAATCCCATGCGCAGCTACTGACGGGAAACAGCTAGTCGATGTCGTGCCTTCGGTGGAGGCTGAGAAGGCACAGGTGCTGTTGGCCCAGGTAGATGCGTACGTTGTCTTCACTATCGCTACTTCGAGTCTGTTTCGTCTGACCCGACGATCCTTCGTATCGTAGAACTCGGCAGGACATCTCGCCGTGAGCCTCTTTCACGCTAATCTATGCTCATCTGGTATGACCATTGTCTACAGTGACGAAGAACGTTATGACTCTGACAGCAGCGGAGACTCAGTTATGTGGGTGCCGCGAGCTCCAGGCAAGAAGCAAATGGCGTCGTCATCTCACAAGAAGGACCCAAAGCGGGTGCCTAATGGAAGCACTCCCGCTCAAAGCGACAAGGACTTGAAGGAGGAGGAGGAGGAGAAGAAGAAGAAGAAGGGGCCATCGTCTCAGGCTGCGAACGCACCACAGGGAGGCAGGGCCAAGCATTAGGCAGCGGTCGAAGAGTGGCAGTAAGCGTGCTGCATTGCGTATACCCTCTGCCATGTGTTTATATTGGCGAAAATGGATGGAGAGATGTGCTGAATCCTGATCCTCGCCATCCTGGAGGAGCGTACGGCCCTCGTGTGAAGCTATGTGAGAAGGCTGATGAAGGTTGACAACGTTGACAGCGGGGTCACTCCACAACCGCACAATCACCTCTGCTGCACGAAGCTGTCCATCCCTAAACCATCTCCCAATTATGTTCGATATATTTATCTCAGGTCACGCTGGACCACACGAAGATTTCAAGCAATTCAGTGAGTAGTGCGGTTTTCCAGGTTTTGTCGCAACGGATTCGCACAGGCTGTGCATAACAAATGCTATCTTCTATATCGCGGTTGTTAGCGCAACGCGACTTGGAAATTTGCTACGAAGTACCTGCCACAGTGATAGGGCCGTGCACCCTCTATTAGTGGTAGTGGTACCTCCATAACTTGGGTAGGATCCCGTAACAGCGCTTAGTCACACTATGCATATATGCGATAGTCACGTGGAAGCTGGTAGGCGTCTCCCGATTGGGGCGCTTCAAGGGACCCGGTCACCCGGCCCGACGGTGGCGTGCGGTGGTCTGCGCTGGCAATCGTTGCAATTGTCACTCTTCAGTATCTAGTGAGCGCTGTCACGCACCGCATGGTACGCGCGCGTGCGTGACTAAATGGATCCCCCCTCCTCCTCCTCCTCCTTCAAATCGCTTCACTCCTTACCCTGCATGATGATACTGCAGCATGCCCATAAGTACCGTTGTTGCAGATCAACAACAAGCGGAACGGAACATCTTGCGGCCAGAACTTCCAGCAAGCTTCTTCGAAGTAGCAGGGCTCGATGACGAAAAGTGGGTTACAGCGAATGACCACTATATTCTTATATCGCAACGGAGTCTACATTCGACTGTGCTTGCGCCGCTGTTTCGAATACCCCCATGAGGCTGCTGACTCTATGATACGACTGGCATACCCCTTCACAAGACTCACAGTCTCTACCAGAACGAAACGCCGCACGACAGTGTCGGGAGTGGATGCAAGCTCCGCAACATCATACCATGGTTTAGAACAACGGTCCGTTCTTCTTTGTTGTCGCGCTCTCGCCAGAAGCCATCTACTTACTCTAACCGAGTTACATTGCAGAGCGTCGTGCGTACAGCTGCACATAGCTTCCGGAAGCATATCACGCTCACCAAGCATGAAACTCGGAAGCGAACTATGCAACGCTGTTGCCTCCCGACTCCTCTGCTCCCGCGAATCCACCTTCATACAGGATGACGCAATGACTCAGGGATTCCCCGACCATTATCGAGTAAGCTGCAATTCCATCAGGTCATGATAAATCTAGCAATGTTCCCTCAGTTTGCACCATTTTGCCACATGCAAGTAGCCGCCGGAGCTGCAAGACCTGCTTTATGGCTTGACTTCAGTGCACTACGCATATGCCGAACTTGTTGAGGCATGGAAGTACGCTCAGACTCTTCACATAGTCGGTGTCCAGTAGTGCGTCTTGTGAGCATGACATACCGGATCATCGCGTGCGTGTGTCTCGCTCTACGTGTTGCACATGACCCGTATCTCATGCAACGATGGTATGTACCACCGGCTCGCTTCCAAGGTACGTACACTCGTCGCTCTGAGCCACCTGCACGGGCACATTGTGAAGGGCGGTACGTGAAAGAACAGGCATTGTATCCGAACCCCATCCAGGGTGGTGTGGTCGCCCTATGACGACTCAACGGTCATTTAGGTCTGTCTGCGATTCCGTTGTGTTTCCGACATCCGCATTTGGTTCAGAGTTTGTGTATCATGTATATAAGCGAGTGCCCTCTCTCAACGGGATGTGCAGCTTGCGTCTCACTGGCATTGCTTCAGCAGCCCGTCTCTGCATACATATACTAGCTCATCAGGATTCAGGGTGCGTGCCCACGTTGCAGCGACCCGAGGCGTATGCCATTGACGTATCGAGACATCACAGGTAGTCATGGACGTCCGACCTGCAACAGAAATACGGCGTCGACAACCGCATACGATATAGCCACATGATAGTACGTAGCGCTGATCCCTGCGCAACATTTTCTTGCATACGACCTTACTATCCATAGGAACCGCGCAGTTGGGGAATTTCAACAGGTTGCAGCTTCAGCAGGTGTCACAGGTTAGCACCAGTCTTAGGGCTATCCTCTCGTAACCCCAAGCTGAACGGCATCCACCAGAAACGCGCAGACCTTACTTTCTCTAACTCGCTTGAGAGGCCCTCTCTAGCGACCCCATCAGCTGTTGGTCCAGTTTTTATATGCCCATATGGCTAGTTTGACGAAGATTCCTGTCTATGAAAATGACGCGGTGTCTTCGCCTTCAAGTGTGCGTTTGTCGTACCGTAAAGAATATAGCATGATTCAATGTGTCACAGAGCCCAACAGAAAACCGAGATGTACTCGCGGATAAAGCTCCAAGAGCTCCTCCAGGGCCTGACGGAAAACCTATAACGGAAGTCGTACACAATCGAAAGGAGTCCTGGTCTGTTCTAGCAGAGACCGTATGGGATCAGATCGCACTCGCGCGGATATCAAACGGTGGTCGAGCGAGATCGCCTCTCTTCTGACCTTCGTACGTTTTCACATCCAACTCGAGTACTGAACCTGACCGTCTGCATATCCGTGGACTCCCTCACATGCTAGGCCGGTCTACTCTCCGCCGTCATCACCGGATTCGGAGCCCTCGCCTACACTACCCTGGCGGCTGCGAGCGACCCCTCCGACGCCCCCGTTCTCCATCGCTACGTAGACGATATGATCGGCATTCTCAATGACTTTTTGCAGAGCAGCACCAGTGCCAGTTTCGCGACGCCATGCTCGCGGGGTATTCCCACGTGTTGGTCCTCTTCTGCGATCTAGAAGTGGACGTGTAAGTTGCAAATCATGAAGATAGCTTGACACGCTTTAACGAAGTCTTGCGACGTCTTCTCTGGTTGCCGAGAGACGTGGAGCTCGGATCGCACGACCCTGACACCGGAAGAATGAAGGAGACTCGCCCTTACAACTTACTATAGCGTGTTAACATGCGCATGCGCTTGCCGGGGTCAGTGCCGTTGTTCTTATCGAAGGCTGGCTCTCACCTATTTTGTGCAGTGCCAGTTCGGAACCGATCAGTTGCTCTGATTCTCCCACACAGCAGCCTGAACAAGAACGTGTCAGCCAACATGGAGAAGCGGCATTGTCTCCCGGAAGCTCGAAGAAGGTCGATGATCAAAGACGGCGTTCCCTGTAAGTCAAAGTCCACTCTATACTCTACGTCTGTCGATTCATCATACCTCCGCAAAGACCCCGCTTTGGCTTCGTGCGGCCGGCTCACGTTGATGTCGCATCAGACATAGAGAAGCAGGCCGCAGGAGATCAAGGTAGCTCGCCGAAAACAACCTGAGATACGCAATCCCGACGCCATCTATGGACTTGCAAACATCAATGGGGCTTACATACGCATCATTGTGCCTTGCTGGTCATCTCAATGATTCAAGTTGGTCGCTCCCTATCACATAAACTAAAGCAGGTGTGTTGCGCTTTCGCAAGCTGGACAGTATTTGTTACTCCATTGTGCTCGAGGCTTCACATACGTCACACTTCAACTGCGCGCAAACGGTATGTAGTGCCATTGCTATCTGATCTCGCGCGTTCTCCGAGTCAGATGCATCTGATGTTGGTGTTGATCAATCCTTATCCCGTTACATTTCTCTCATCCATCCCACCGAGCTACGCACGGCGTCAGCCACAGTGTGTCTATGCTGTATCGAGCGATGATCGCGTCTACGTCGGGTGGTCTTTCGTGCGCTGACGTGGCCATCTAACCTCTGACGCATCACATACCGCGCAACGCCCCAGTTGCACAGCTGACTTCATCAACGTTCGTGGGACGCGTCGCATCAGCGGCTCTCACCATCGTGGCATTGCGATTGAAGTGTACCCAACCACCAGAGGGCAGCGATCCCGATGGGCACAATGGTGCGTCGAACATCACTGTCTTTACCCCGAGATGTCAATTCACTGTGTGCTACAGATGATCATTCTGAAGCATCAAATGAGATGGCATTGTTAGCATAAGACGTCTCGGTGCAGCTAAGATGAGACATGCGGCAGCATGAGCGCAATGGCAAATCAGATCGTGCGCATTCTCTCCACGGCTCTGCAACTCACTGTGGTCGCCGGTACGACTTGGACAACGTCAGGCCAGTGCTCTAGCAGTCCATCTCTGCTCACCATCGACGAAGTTGAACGGTTTTCCGAGACTACTTTCGACTACGTCATCATAGGTTTGTCGATTTCCATGCATACAGGGTAGCTGCCGCTGAAAGGTTCAGTAGGAGGTGGAACTGCTGGTGTAGCATTGGCCGCCCGGTGAGAAGCTGCTGCACATTTGACAGCCCATAGTCAAGCATTGACCGACTCGGCGTAGGTTATCCGAGAATCCGAACTTGCAGGTAGGGGTCCTTGAGGCAGGGGCATCTCATCTCGATGACCCTGTAGTCAGTACGCCCGGTGTGTCTCTGCATCTAAAACACTCTATTCCGCGATTGTGCTAATGTCTGACAGCTCTGTGGGAAGATGCGAATGGGCCCGAGTATGACTGGGGGTTTTCGACTACTGCGCAGCAATCTGCAGGGATGAGAAACATCTCCATTCCAAGGTATGCTAGATTCTCCGCCAAGACGCTAACATCTTACCTTTGTTAAAGGGGGAAAATGCTCGGTGGTAGCAGCGGTAAAAACCTCATGGCCTTCGATAGGGCATCTGCTACAGAATACGACGCTCTACGGGTTTTCGCAGGCGACAAGGACTGGTCTTGGCTCGGCCTCCTTCCTTTCTTCCTCAAATCCGAGCACGTCGCATTGGAACCGCCGGACACGTTTGCCGAGTACTCTGAAGAGAGTCCGTCCTGGAGTCAAGTCCCTTTCGATGGTTTCTCAGGCCCTGTAGCCGTGAGCCATGCTACTTCACGGTTCGGAGTGAGGCTACATTGACGCTCATCCGCAGGTATCCTACAATGCGATATACTTCGATACAGTCCCCAAATATGTTCGGACAATGAACAGGCGAGGCATCCCAACCAATTTGAATCCTGTGAGCTGTCACAAATGGTTCATGTCAGCAGGTCCCAACTATCATCGGTTCTCAGTTCGGAGGAAACACTACCGGCACCTACAACAACCCAGCCTCCGTCAATCGCAGCACAGGCACGCGGTCCTATGCGCCCACTGCGTACATATGCGATCAGGCGTCGAAGCCAAACCTACAAATTCTACTCTCAGCTCAGGTCTGGTAATTGCACACTGAACGGCTACTAAAACGCTTATACTCTGCCTTCAGGCGACTCGTATCTTGTTCTCGAATCTTACCAGTGGCGATTTACTTGCTACGGGGGTGGTGTTCGAGGTTTCCAACAAATCGTACCTAGTGAACGCGAGCAAAGAAGTCATCTTAGCTGCAGGGACTGTTCAGACGCCTCAATTGCTCGAACTTTCAGGTCAGTTCAGCAGACATGAGCGGAATTTTCAGTGTTTCACGGGCCACGGCCCACCGCAGGTATCGGGAACTCGAGTATCCTATCTAAAAACGGAGTGCGTACCCTCATCGATCTCCCTGCAGTCGGAGAGAACTTTCAAGTAGGTTGGAATCGCACAACTCACTTCGAGATGGCTCACTCGTATACAGGAACACCTATACGTCGGGGTTCAGTGGAAACTCAAGCCAGGGGTCGAAACATTTGGTACTAAACCAGCGCATTGTGAACAAATTAATCAATGACATGCCGGTCTTATAGATATTCTCAATAACAATGCCAGCTTTGCTGAGCAGCAGCGCAGCTTCTAGTACGTTTTCTCTCTCACCCGTTTGTTGAAACATTTTTGCTTACCAGTTGCACCCAGTAATGATACGGGAAAAGGCCTTTATGCGGCTCTGGACTCTGCCGTCACATTCATTCCCTTTGAATCGTTCACAGATTCGGATCAGCGGGACAAGTTGATGGCAGCATTTGAGTCCTCCGCTTCCAGTGTTGTCAACGAAACGCCTTTGAAGAGCCTACAATATTCGATACAACGCGACTGGCTCTCAAAAGGACAAGTGCCGCAGGCGGAGATCATCCTCTGGAGTAGAGGGGAGGTTGATCCGGTACCGAACGCGTCGTACATATACATACTGGGTGGAGCGATGGTATGTACCATCTTTACACCTGTCTTTCCGTTGCTGATACACCACAAAGCATCCAATGAGCAGGGGCGGTGTGGTAAGTACGAGTTTAGTTTCTTCGAGGCGCGTAGGCTTAGTATAGGACTATGGCAGCATATAGTGTCTTCAGATCCTCTCGCAGCACCTGCGATTGAGGCCGAGTTCCTCACCGAAGAGTTCGGTGAGTCCCAATGCAAAAGCTCTTCTTTTGTGAGTAAGCTCAGGGGGGGAACCCGCAGACGTGCAAGCCCTACTGGACATATTGAAGTTCATGATTGACCTCGGACGCCAGGAGCCCTTGTCATCTATCATTGATGTACAAACAACGCCAGACCCAAGTTTAACCGATGACGAGGATCTCGTTGCGTAGGTGGAGTCTTGCTTGCATAGTACCCCATACCAAGATCGCTGACATCAGGCACACTCGCTCAGGTATGTTCGCAACACTGCGACGGTAGGTTTCCTTGACGTCTCCATCACATGAGAATTCACATGACGGCTACTAGGGTGGCTCTCATCTCATAGGTGACATTACTCTTTCCGCTGACTGTCATCCGGGTGCTAGGCTGATGTGATTGACGAAGGTACAGCGGCGATGGCGCCCCGGGAGCAAGGAGGTAGGTCGTACACCACTTCCGTTTTCAATGCGCCATGACGAGAGGGCAGGAGTCGTGGATTCTTCGTTGAGGGTATACGGGACTCGCAACCTGCGAGTTGTAGATGCCAGCATCATCCCGCTGGAAGTTGCAATGCACATCCAAGCCACAGTATACGCCATAGCGGAGAAGGTGAGCCCGAAGTACTTACTGAACTGTCTGACATTGTCTGATGGTACAACATACAGGCAGCTGTGATGATCTAATCCGGGCTCTGAGCTTTCTTTTGTACCCTGAGCCGTCGCTTTCATTACTTCTGGATGCGAAGCGGCACTGGCGGCTGCCTGCCACTGGCAGTGGGGCAGTCTCGTATGTTCACTCGTCACGGAAGCCTTCTGTGAGGATGACGAGTCGACCATCTCGTGTTTCGTGTTATTCTCCGGAAGCTAAGGCGTGTAACAGGGATCTTCGTAGCCAATAGCGCGGATGTTGTGTCTGGTATTCTACGCGACAGTGAATCATTCGCGGATGGCCGTGAACTGGCACTCGTCCTTCGCTGAATGGCATAAGCAATAGTAGTTCACGAGACTTGATGCTTCCATCTCAAGGATGAACTTATCACTTCTCATATCAGGACCCGATTACGGCCTGTCGATGGAAGCTCGACTTTCGCTCACGATGCTGGGAGTAACCCACCATGATCCATTCACTTGTACTCACATGATAGCTCGAGAAGCTGTCAAAGCTTCCAGTGTCAGTGACTTCCAAGGACGCCTTCTTCTCCTTGTTCCTGGAGCCATCAGGCTTCTGAGTCGGCGTGGTGCTCTTTGCGTACTATCATAAGCAGCAGAATTCTCTCTGTGGCCGAGCTCTAACACGAGCTCTACCACTCCTAAATTGTTACATCATTCTGCTTGATGTTCTTGGTCCTGTGCTTGACTGTCGTCGCATTGGCATGCGCTGTGATCTTCCGCATCCCTGGCGCTGGTAGAAGCATGAGGTATCCGCCAGGTACGCTAATGATCACACTGACATTCTGATATGTAGAGAAGCTGACCAGACGTATAGGTCCTCCGTCCTCAGGATTTTCTGGGTCCACTATGGAGCTTCCCCGTCACGGACCGTGGAGGGAATATATAACGTGGTCAAGGATATACGGTAAGTCCGACGAGGAAAATGCGCGTGCACATGTCACTGACTCGTCACTCGGGCATTCTATGCCAACGAAGGCTGCATGACGTATCTATACGCATACGGGCGACACATCGTCGTTGTCAATTCACATCAGACTACTCTCGATCTACTGGAGAGAAAATCTATACTCTATGCCGATAGGCCACGCTGGTCAATGGCTGCCCTAGCAGGTCGTCAGAACAACCTGACGTTCATGGGTTACACGGAACGTTTGCGAAAGGCCCGGGCGATAATTCAGGCCTCAGTCAATCCACGCTCGCACAGAGAATGGGGCCCTATGTTGGAAGATGAAACGTTCAAAGCGATCGAGAACATCATACGTGACCCCGCTCCATGGCAAGATCACATCAACTGGTGCCTGCACTTTCTGTGTCCCACCACCCTATATTCCAACTCATGATCAGCATTAAGGTATCTAGCGACATTCATCAACCGTTTCACATACGGAACTGCTATGACAGAGGAGCGCCTCAAGCTAGCTGAGGAACTCGGGCTACAAACTCAGCAGGCACTGAGACCGGGATACTGGATCGTGGATTCTATTCCTCTTTGTACGTGTTGCAGATCGTTTGGTTTCTTGGTCGCTAAATGCCCCTCAGTAATATATCTGCCTGCATGGCTGCCCGGCATGGGCTTCAAGAGGTGGTGCAAAGATGCACGCGTGCAATTCAATACGTTCACCCTTGTTCCGTTCCTCGGGGCAAAGGAGAGCGTGGTGAGTGGCTTCAACGAGCGTATAGTAAACTAGATATTGACGTTTTCCCCCGTTCAGAAGAACAGTAACGATACAGAGGGAATGATTCCCCGTCGGCTTGGCCAACTTTCAGGCAGGTCATTGAAAACCGAAGAGGAAGCTGTCTTCTCGGCTGCGTGCAGTATCCATACAGGTCTGCCGGTTTGGTTGACTGTTCATTGAGCGCAACACTGAGTGACTTGCTTCATGAAGCGGCTACGGAGACGGTGAATGCGCAGCGCCCTATGCGGAGTGTTCGAGCCACTGACCCGAATTGTAGACATCCGCCCTCATTCAGAGCTTCATTCTGTTGATGACGGTACATCAGGAAATACAAGAAATGGCTCACAAGGAGATCGCTGACATCGTCGGGACGACCCGGCTACCTATGCTCTCCGATCTCCCGTCATTGCCGTACCTGACTGCTGTCATGAAAGAGGTCCACCGATTTCATCCTGTAGTCGCGACGGTCTCTCGCTCGCCAACAGAACATGACCAATATAACGAATATCATATTCCCAAGCACGCATGGATGATCTTCACCCTATGGTGAGAGCATGTCCTTCAGACCTGGGTGCTCGTGTCAGGGGTGACGTAGCTCGATCCCAAGGGCGATGGCTCACGATGGCGCGATCTATTCTGATCCAGACATCTTTGATCCGGGAAGGCATCTACGACATGTTGGGGATCCGACCTACATAGACCCTAGGGACATAACATTTGGGTTCGGGAAACGGTGCGTCAGAACCGCCGAATCGAGACCCGTTCGTACGCGTTGACAGTGCTCATGGACTGGGCGGGTGACAGCGCATGCCCGGGGGCGAACTTGGCCAACGCACAGGTTGCTCTGTTCATGTCACAGGTTATATCCGTCTTCATGCTCCTCCCGGGAAAGGACGACAGCGGTCGTGTGAGTGTCCCTCGGGTGGCGTATACTCCTACGTTTGTGAGGTGAATCATGAGACCCGGTGCATCCATTTGATTTCGAAGCCTATTGACCTGCGCGCAGTGCACCCGAGCAATTTACCTGCCTGTTCTCTCTACGACAAAATGACATCGCGCAGCAAATGCTGTCTCGGAGGCTTTGAAGAGCAACGAGATCGGCGATGCTCAAATCCCGAGACTGCTCAATTGCCTGGTTGGTCTTGACCACAGATTTCTCACGTCTTTAGGAATCCTCTGACAGTGTTTATGTCCACGCGGTAGTACGAGTGGCAAAGCCGTGATCGCGGTCGCTGGCACGGTGTACCTCCCTCCCAAAAAGGTCGTATTTTTGGTCTGCTTACTAGGGGAGAATACGGTGTACCTTGCTACGCAGCCGCCCGTGCCGCGACAAGAAATGCAGTGAAAGTATGTTAGTCTTTGTTTGGAAGGCACCAACAAAGCACGCACAGTGTGGACGTTGGATAATGATCGCAAGCCATGACCCTCCATGACCGCCGGCTTGGTGCCAGGTCGAGCGTTGTAGTGACTGACAAATATGAAAGCTTGAGCTAGAGTCGGGAGTAGGTAAATATTCTTGAACTTGCGAAGCGTTGAGCTGCGAAGGGGGCACCTTGTGGATCTGGGTAACTCTCGCCAGGTATCCATAGGATCATCGCTCGCCATTTCCAGTGGCCGCATACACTTTGCTTGGACTCTCTTACCCACGGAATGAACTTTGAGGACGGCTTACCACGTACAGGGATCATTGCAGCCAAAAGTATCAATACGAATGGATCCCTGAATCGCTGGACAGTGACCACATTACTCAAGCAAAGAGACTTTTCGTGTACCTGCGTCGACCTAGGGGATCAGCTCACGTTTCCGCAAAACAAACAACCAACTCACGAATGCGACCCATGAATCCCACCCTCGACCTGCCCACTCGCCGTACGCAGCTCGAACCTCACCTGCCCCGCATGCACGAATACTTGCATGTTCTTCACACTGATGTCATGGAATGAGTACTGCAGCCGCGCATACAGGTACCGCAAGAAGTGCTTCACGGAATCCGTGTCCTGGACTTCGCCCGGCACGCGCTGCGCGGTTTCCACCGCGCTCACCTTCGAGAAGTAGCGCGCCATCGCCGCGTTCTCGTGCGTCTTGCCCTTCCACTTCACGGCGCCCTTCAACACGGCGCCGTCCGTCGCCGCCGACGCCAGCCCTGATCTCCCCTGCTCGATCGCCTCGAGGCTCCCCATCCCACGGTACGCCTTCACACGCTTCCCCTCGTGTTAGAACTACTCTCCCGGCGCCTCCGTCGTCCCCACGAGCAGCCCGCCCATCATCACCGCATCTGCGCCTTCCCAATGTGCCCGACATTCTGGATATCCGCAACGACGAGTACGCCGAACTTATTCGCAAATTCGGTGACGGCGTAGTCGACGGTTGCCAGGACGCCCGATGGCTACGACCTCCGGCGTGATATGAATGGAGCCACAGCCCATGCCGACACGCCTGAGGGTACGGTTGCCCGCTAGTCCGAGGTTAAACGCCTCGCGCCACCGGCCTCAGCCACATCGTGTCTGGCGACGACCTCCAGATTCCTCGATGCCTAGGTCGCTCAGTATCTACCGCACATGCTCGGCAACTTCATTTTCATGTTCTATCGCTCAATAATGGTCTGCATGAGGTGTCTGCCGGCCGATACAAAGCTCCAGCATCCCCATTTCCAGGATCGAAGGCCGGTCGCTTTAGGCGCCCGTCCAGCTGGGCCTGCGATCTCCCCCGGATATGATACGGGATGGTACGAGTGGAATGCGGGAATGCGTGCTATAGGGATATGAGGTGGTGGTTGGTAGATGGCATGCAAAGTAAGTTCTCCTGACTTATACAACTCGTAGACTGCACCTTTAACTGCACATCCCAGTCTCCATACTCCAAGTCCGAGTGTAGCAGACGAGATGTATTCACACAACCACGCTGCGATATATGTTTTGATTCTATCAACCTATTGTGCTGTCTTGATCTACAAATACTTTATCTCTCGCATACAATGAGATTGCCGCAAGTACTATTCAGACCAAATAGAGATATAAAATCAACCCTTGCAGGTGTCCATGAGTGTGCCGAGCATCTGGGCATCTAATACATTAGGAAAACAATCTCTTCGTCGCTCAAGTACTCACCACCCACTACACATGCTGACAGTATGCCCAACCATGCCATTCCCAGTCCAATTCGAACATTGCGAGCCATTCCGCGCCAGCTGGACGGGCGCGCCTAAAGCGACCGGCCTTCGATCCTGGAAATGGGGATGCTGGAGCTTTGTATCGGCCGGCAGACACCTCATGCAGACCATTATTGAGCGATAGAACATGAAAATGAAGTTGCCGAGCATGTGCGGTAGATACTGAGCGACCTAGGCATCGAGGAATCTGGAGGTCGTCGCCAGACACGATGTGGCTGAGGCCGGTGGCGCGAGGCGTTTAACCTCGGACTAGCGGGCAACCGTACTGAGGGCGTCCGCCCTTGAGGCAATGAGGCTCACTGCCTACTTGCGAGTGACGACGTTGCCAGCAATGACCTCGAGCTTGGGGTAGCCGGCCTTGATCCACTTGATCATGTTGACCTGGAAGATCATGGAGTTGCCCTGCAACGAGTCGTGGACGACAATATTGATGTCCAGACCCAGCCCTCCCTCCCCTCGCCAAGGTCGTATTTAGGGTCTGCCTACGGGAGACTAGTCCAGACCAGCTATGTTTGACCGAGCGAGGAGGTCGTCGGCGCTGCAGCCTGCCGACGATCAAGAGTCTGCCCTTTTTCATATTGCGGAGGATTCACCTTCTGAAGCGAGCTGCTCTCTGACTCGGAAGCGGTGAAAAGTTCAGTAGTCATCTCAGAAGAGAATGTCCGAGTTGAGGGATCGCGAAACCGGATATGCCGGTTGGTAGCAATGCCGACAAGCTTGCCACCGTATCTGGAGGTTGGTATCAGTGTATGGGCGACCCGTATGCACAGAACCAGCGTTCATTTGGGCCAAATGAGGACAGTGGCGTCATAATGATGTCTTATGCCTCTGGTGCCAGGTAGAAGACGAGTAGGAGGAGGAGGGGGCTCCATTTAGTCAAGCCACATGAAAATTTCCCGATCGAGGCGCTCTCACAGTGGGCCGCCGGCAGCCGTGCGGCGGGAGGAAGCGCCTGTCTGCGCGCTGCACTCGCACTATCCAGTGGCGATTATTGAATTTGTTGTCGACTCTTATAAGCTCACAGGTTGTTTTGCTCCCTGCAAGGTGTTAATCCACCATGCCCCGTAGTAAGTTCCATTCATCGTCGCATATCAACAGCAAGCGGGGTAGAACATCTCGTAGCGAGAACAAAACCTTCAGTCAGCTTCTTCGACTCAGTCACTCGCCGATTACTAGAAAAGTGGGTTCCAGCGAATGACCACTATATTCTTGGATCGTGACAGACTCTGGATTCGCGTTAAGTGAGTTCACATTGCGCCGTTGTCTCGAATACCCTCACAACGATGCCGCCAGTTAATGACACGCATCACCGACTCGTAAGCCCATAATACCCCAGAACTTGAACCGAAAAAACTGCAGCATGATCGTTCTAGAACAATGGTCAGTCCTTCTCTCTTGTCGTACCCTCGACAGGAGCCATGCACTGAACATGCCTGGAGGGCATTGCAGATGGCCGTGTGTACAGCTGCATATGGCCTCCGGATGCATACCACGCCCCCTGAGCATGGAATTGGACAGCGAACTATGCAGCACCGTTGCGTCCCGGCTCCTCTGCTTCTGCGAACCATCTCGAATCAGATCGCGGGACTTGTACAGGATTACGGGTCGAGTCAGGGATGTCTCAGCTATTATCGAGTAAGCTTCAGTCTACAGTCTAGTTCAGACCATGCTGGATTCAGCAACGCTCTCACAGATTTCGCCTCTCTACCTCCTCCTCCTACCTTGTGCACTTGCCCCCTGACGATAGCCGCCGGGGATGCAAGACCTGCATAATGCGTATTACCATTACATGGATGCATATGCTGACTTTGCGGAGGCAGGGAACTCCGTCCAGATACCCGTCACATAGTCTGTGTCCAGTAGTGCGTCTTATCAGCATGGCACATTCAAATTACGCGTGCGTGTGTCTCGCTCTACGTGGTGCGCTATTGACCGTGTTCCGTGCAACAATGGTATGTACCACCGGCTCGCTTTCAAGGTGCGTTTCTCTGAACCATCTGCACGTTTAAACATAACGAAGGGTGGTACGTAAAGAACAGAGACAACATCCGAACTCGACCCTGGTGGTGCGGTTGTCCTACGACGACTCAACTGCCATTTGACGACCACTAAGATCCGTCCAGGCTCTTGCTGGCTTACGACTATGTGGTCGTGTTTTCGACCTCCACAGTTTATTCAGAGTTTGTGTATCATGCATATAAGCTAGTGCCCTCTGTCAGCGGTATGGGCAGCTTGGGCCTCACCTGCATTGCTCACGAAGTCCGGCTCTGCCTACGGATACTAGCTCATCAGAACTCAGGGTGCGTGCTGACGTTGCGACGTGCGACGGCTCGAGGCGTATGACATTGACGTATTGAGACATGACAGGTACCCATGGCCACCTCAGCTGCAACGAAACAGTCACCTGAGGGTACGTCGCGAGGCTGATCCCTGCGCAACATTTTCTTGCATACGACCTTACTATCCATAGGAACCGCGCAGTTGGGGAATGAACAGAAATGTGCAGACTCTGCTTCCTCAGCATTATCCCTCAAGCCTCCCGCTTTGGCGACGGACTCAGCTGTAGGTCCAATATTCATGTCTATATGGCAGAAATTGATGAAGTCTCTTGTATAGGGGACTGCCGATGTGTCTTCGCGCTCAAGTGTACGTTTGCTTGTTCTATATAGTATATAGCATGATTGAATGTGTCATGCAGAGCTCAACCAAAGTACAACTTGTGCACACGGGCGACGCACCTCCAGCCACTGCAGCGCCTCCAGCCACTGCAGCGCCTCCAGCCACTGCAGCACCTCTAGCGCGCCCAGCAGCTGTCAGGCAGCCTGAAAACGGAGGCGCGGAGGATCGACGGGATCACTGGTCTGTCCTAGCAGAGACCGTATGGGGTCGCATGAGCGCCGATATTGCACGGTGGACGAGCGAGATTACTTCTCTTCTGACCTTCGTACGTTGTCACATTGGCCTTGACAGAGTGCTGGGCCTGACCGTCTGCATTTCCATCGACGTCTAGGCCGGCCTACTCTCTGCCGTCATCACCGGATTCGGTGCCCTCGCCTACACTACGCTGGCGGCTGCGATCGACCCCTCCGACGCCCCCGTTCTCCATCGCTATGTCGCCGTGCTCTGGTTCGCGGCCCTCGTCTGTGCCCTTACAGCGGCATCGGTCGCCATGTCTGCCACTCAATGGCTCAACTATCTCCTAACCCCCGCTGGCCTTGTCGAGTTCGGCCCACGTCAAAAGCTGCGGATTTGGAACCTGCGGCGTTTGGCTTTTGAGCGCTGGCACCTGGAATTCGTGCTCGGTATTCCGTCTGTGCTTCTACAGGTGGCAGTGACCCTCTTCCTCGTCGCATTGGTTGGCCTCCTCCAGTCGCTTAGCCTGGACATCGTCCTCCCGATCCTCGTCCTCGTTTGCTTGGCGGTGCTCTTCCAGCTCATGACGCTGATCGTTCCGGCCGTGGTGGTTTACAGCCCATTTCAATCCCCGCAGGCGCAGTGGGCCCGTTGGATCTGGATCAACGTCCTGTACATGTTCGCTTTAGCTGCTCATGCCTTTGCATCCAAACTATTCGCATTCACAGCACAGCCAAAGCCGGCAGTGCCTCAGCTGACAACGGGTAGCGCCATCCATCATTCCCTCCATATTGCACAGAGCATTCGTCGGCTCCCAACTCGAGTATCGAAATTGGCACACTATCGTCGACGCCCCAAAGCATCGCACGGGACCAAGATGGAGCTCTTCGAACGATCTATATACTACTTAGGCGCGCTTCGCAAACACTGCAATTGGGTGATGAACGAGAAGCTCTACCTCGACAACCACACGTACACAGCGGACATTGATGCCTCCCTGTTCGCTGCGACGTTCGCCACCGCTGTGACGAAGGATGACAAGCCGACACTTGGGTACATCCGCGATTGTCTCCGCGACTTACCCGTAGACCTCGCCTGCATCAACGCGAGGGCGCTGCTGGTCGCGTGCGACAACGCCCGGCATGAGAACACGATCCGGACTGATGCTCAGGACGAACTGAGCATGTGGCAGTATGATTCCCTCGACGTACACGTCACTATGATGATGGCAGAAATCACCGTGGACGTAACGGAGCTTCTCATCGATTGGAAGCATCCGGAGCATATTCCATCACAAACTGTGGAGGACGAGTTGTTGATGATGATCGACGAGCTGGATAACCTCTTGCATTACTATCCCCACGAAGCGGACAGTATCTATCGTCGCCTTCTGCATCATCTCAATGACCGTAGAGCCGTCAGAAAGATCGAGACGCTCGCTCGAAAGCACATCCTCTCCGGAATTTGGAAGCACATCGCGTCATTCAAGTTCAAAGGTCAGTGCAGTTGTCACTCCTACTCTCTTGTTTATCATTGACGGGTATCTAGATGTCGATTATATAAAGAAGATACTACGGAAGATACATGAGGGAGAGAAGGACTACGGCACAAAACTAGAGCTGATCATCCTGGCCCTCCATATACATGAAACCCGACATGAACCTGATGACGATACGGTTCTCATCCTCAATTACTTCCTGAAGAACAGCACCAGTGGCCAATTTTGCGACGCCATGCTCGCCGGGGATTCCCACGTGTTGGTCCTCTTCTGCGATCTGGAAGCGGACGTGCAAGTTGGAAAACATGAAGATAGCTTGACACGCTTGAACGAAGTCTTGCGACGCCTCCTCTGGTTGGCGGGAGACGTGGAGTTCAGATCGTACGACCCCAGCACCAAAAAAATGAAGGAGACTCGTCTGGTAGACCTGCTACTGCGTGTGAACACGCGCCTGCCGCAGTCATGGTCAGTGCTGTTGTTCCCAGCAGAGACCGATTCTCACGTATTTTGTCCACAGGAGTGTTGAACCGATCAGCTGCGCTCGTCCCACACAGCAGCCTGATAAAGAAAGTGTTGGCCAACAGACAGAGAAGATACTGTCTCCCGGACGCTCGGAGAAGGTCGGTGATCAGAGACAGCGCTTCTCGTGGGTCAAGATCCTCTCTATCCGTAGCACACGTCTAACGATTCATCATGCCTCCGGGAATATCCAACCTTGGCTACAGGTGGCCTGCTCAGGGCGGTGCTATATCAGACATAGAGAAACAAGATCAAGGCAGCTCGCTGGAAACAGCCTGAGATGCGCAGTCCCGACGCCCTCTTCCTAAACGCATCATTTTGCCGTGCGATTCACCTCAATTACTGGTCGCTTCCTATACTCATAAGCTATGGCAGGTGTATTGGGCTTCCGCAAGCTCGGGGAGAGTCTGTTATTACTTTGGACTCGGAAGCTCCGCGCGTTGACTGCGCGTGGTACACGCCATTGTTATCTTATTGATCTCATGGTCAGATCCCTGTTGTTGATCAACACCTATTGTGTCATATGTACATATCTCTCATCCCACCGAGCCTGAGGACGACATGCAAGGCGCACTGTCAGTGTTTTTGTCGTATCCAGTAAGTAATACTAAAGTACTTTACGGTGACCAAATACCTTTTGTTATACTTACCTCCTGACTAAAACCTGACTATCCCTGCACTAAGGTAGGGGTCACAGTTGCACCCATTCAACCGTATACAACGACGTCCAACAAGCCACATATCTAAAATTAGTCTACATCGGCTGAAGCTGGCTGCAACTCCAGATATGCCAAGGAGAAGTTGACCAGAAGTATTTTCAGGTGTACCGAGCTCGGAACCCTCTTGCGTGCATCGGCCAGGAGCCTCGAGTTCTGCAAGTCCGAAGCGGCGAACCACGCTACATTGGCGATCAGATTGCCCGCATACATTGCCCGCAAGACAGGGCCGCAATTGTAGGGCGAGGGGCGAGAGCGGGAGGCGGCAGGCGGGAACGGCGGGAGGCCAATTGCTACGCACTGACCAGCACTGAGGGCCCGGGCCATCAAGCTCACGCTTCAAGAACTGGCCAGCGGCGCGTTCCGGAAGACGTGCTATGGCTGTAGTGCGTGATCAGTAGCTGGTCATGGGAAACCGAGCGGGCTACACACTAGACAAATTGGCCCAGGCAGCCTCTGCTGATTGTAGCTTAGGAGGGCACGCAACGGCGGTGATGTGTGGTGAGTGGCTCATCGGTGGCGCAAGCAGCCCTCTGGGGCTTGTGCGGGGGCTTCCCTCGGCCCTCAATTGCTGCATCGACACTCCGCGGCAGCGCTCGTGACGCGGCTCGTCTCGCCACCCGGTATTGACGGGACATCACTGCATTCGCGGTTTGAGGCCGGGCAGTGGCGTACCGAGTCCAATGCGCGAGGTCACAGTTGGTAGTCAGCAGTAGGTCAGACAATTTGAGGTCGCGGTTGAGTACGGTACATTGTGCCCGAGAGGGCAGTGGAGAAGGAGGTATCCACAGTGGAGGTTGTAAGCAACAGCGACATCGACGGCTTCGCATTGGCCTTCTGGCAAGCAGAGTGACACTGACTGGCATCGAGACTCGTCAGCGCCTCGGAGAACTCCGGAATGGGCGCTATCTCGTGCGGTACCCTGCTGCCAGTGACCACTTGGTCTCCATGACTAGTGCTGTGGTTAGCACGTAACTTAAGTACTTACCGTGAGCCCACGGCGGTTTCGCCGCTCGGGCACTTCAGAACCAATGTTGCGGTCTTGAATATCGAACACCTCTCAAGTGGCAGCTGAGTCTCGACGTAGCCACTGGCATCGGCCGCGAGTACGCCGGCTCTCGCCAAATGTAGCATAACTGGGCGTCGTGCAGGCAACCATGAAGACTACTACTCTTCGTCGCCCGTCGAGTTATGGCATGTTCTCTGGGACTGCCCTTGGCGTACTGGACGGCAGGTCCTCTGGGACTGCCCTCTGCTGCGCGACTGGACTCCCGTCTCGGCCTTCTGTGTCGTCTCGGGGTGGGAGTGTCTCTGGGTTGTCGAGTTATGGCATGTTCGCTGAGACTGTCTCGGGGTGGGAGTGTCTCTGGTTTGTCGAGTTATGGCATGTTCTCTGGGACTGCCCTCGGCTGCGCGACTGGGCTCTAGTGCTTGGCGACTGTGTAGTCTCGAACTGCATCATAGGGGAAGGAAGAGACTCTGGTACAGCTATGGCATGTTCGCTGGGACTGCCCTCTACTGTGTGACTGGGTGGCCTCCTCAGATGATCATTTGAGTCTCAGGCGATTGGCCTCGTGGTTCTCTATGGCCCCGCCCTAACGAACATCCTGCAGAGCCCGCCGCTGAGCAACTGGCCCGTCGAGTCTATCTGCGCGATCCTCCCGCTCTGCACGGCCCTCCGCGCGCTCGCGATCAGCAACTTCCTCCCGAGGAGATCTGGTGGCGGATCAGCGAGCAGATCCCCCCCAGCGTCGAGGCCACTTCGGTGCTACCGTGGATGGATGGCTGCAGTCGAAGTCGGATGACAGTGTCTCTCTATGGGCGCTTAATGTGACAGAGGAAATCGCATGTCCTCTGGATGCTCCGTTGGCCGGATTTCAATGCTATACTCTGGCCGCCGGCCACTGGGAAGGGGGCTTGCTCACGCCTGACGAACACGGCTAGGGATTCTCATTGAATGTACATCGCGTGTGCTATCAATGGAATATCGCACTTGGTGACGACTTGGAGTCAAGTTTGGTGGCGGTGACTGGTGGCTGATACTACTGTAAAGGACAACGTCAGCCACAAAATCCCACAGACGGCTTAGTGTTCTCACCTCCGACTGCTTTCTGGAAGAGCGACCACTACCGCTGATCTGTCCCCATATGGTCTCATCAGAGTCGGACGACTTCCCCTTGGCCACGTTGGCTAAAGGTCCCGCGAATAGTCCAGGTCGAACACGGTCGGTCTCGCCACAATTGACGCAGACCACGGGCGGTTCCCAAGCGTATGAGAATGTCGCCAACTTGCATCAAGTGACGACCGGCGCTGAGGTGGTCCCTGCAAACGCAGACAGCGTAGATGGTGCGGGAGCGGTGAACGTAAGTGGTAGTGACTCCGACAATGGTGCACTTATCACAACGTCCGCCGCCTGTCTACAGAAGTCCTTGATGGTTGTGGCTCAATTGCCAGAGGCGGACTCAGAACTCCTAGACGGCCTCATGCAACCTGCAACCGCGCCACCCTCGCCTGAAAAACGCTTGACACGGGCCCAATCGACGGCTACGATTACCCTCGATGCCGGCAGTGCTGGTGCCACCCCCAAAAGGCAAGCTCGAAAGACGCAGACAAAGCCGATGGATTTTGGTGGCCGCAACCTCGCGGCCATGACTACAGAGAGCTATGCGAAGAACTTGCCCGCGCTCGTCGACAATCTCATTCGCATTTACGACCGGATTGAGGAAGTGCGCGCAGATGCGCAGGCCGACAACTCTCGGTTAGACGACTCCCTGAAACGGGCCCTCCAGTCGATCGAGGGACTCGACACCACGGTCTCCTCGCAGGTCGCTACGCAGGTTAGGACTGCGGTCAACAGTGCACTTGTCAGTCGAGCCGCGCCTACCGTAGGGGAGCCCCATCTGCGCGCCCTACAGAACGCGCATAACACACTCGTGGCCACAATGGGGTCTCGACTTACCGAGCTTGACAGTGCAACTCAGGCGCTCCGGTCTGGTCTCGACGGGCTGACCACGAAGTTAGAGGACCTCTCGATTGCACACTCCGCTACGGATGAGGAGGTCGCCTACCTGAGGGGCAGGGTATACGAAGACGGGTATTACAACTCGTTGGCCCATCTCCAACCAAATCCACCTGCACTACCTCCACCACCAGCTCCAGCTCCTGCGACGATCACACCTCTGTCATCCGCTACCCATGCTGCCGTGCCGAGGGCGATGCACGGAAATATCAGCCAAACCTTTGGCGCACCACCACCCGCAAAACGACCGCGTTACGAGAACGGCCCATCTAGTCGTTTCCGGAACTCACGCGATGGGCCCGCAGTGCCGTCTGGGGCCGGCTCGCCGTCGACAAGTACCGCTGGTAGTGGTTATGCTGGTACCGGGGCGAAGCATGTGCGTTTTGGGCCACACCCGTGGAAAGAGGGCGAGGATATCAAGGCACAATTTTTGCGCATCACGGCGGCAGTGCGCGAGCCTGTGTACATCAGCCAGAAAGCGGTCGGAAACGTGTCGCTCGATCGCGATGGACACTTCGTCCATGTCACGTTCAAGAACCCCGGAGAGGCATCCAAGTTCGTATCTGCATGGGCTCGGGATGATGGATCGCAGAATGGTACCACCGCATCCTTAGTCTCCATGTAGGCTTTCTGGTACATGTAACGGATGCATGCTCTAAGTGTGTATGTAGGGACGAGACCCAATCCCATCTGCTGCGTGTTGCCAGTTGGAATGTACATGGAAACCTCGCTCTAAAAATGACGAGTAGAGACCTATGCCAGGCGTTCACGAACTTCGATGTCATCTTGCTTCAGGAAGCCCACCTAAGGCCCGGGCAGGATACCCAACTGCCGGAGATTGATAACTTCGATATCTTCGCCAAGATGCGAGACAACATGCCTGGTATGGGTCCGCCTGGCGGCGGTGTCGTCGCATACGTCCGTCGATCATTGCGAGCCGATCACCGTGCAGACATAGGTGGCCCGGACGTGATGGTACTCCGTATAGGTGACCTCATAATTGTTAATGCCTACATTCCCCCCGTCCAATCGCATTGGTACCAGCTTGCCCGGCTGGGCCCTCATCAGCAAATGGCGGAGGTATTAGTGGCAATGACAGCAGAGACCGACAGCGAGGTCCTCCTCGTAGGCGACTTCAATGCCCGAACGGCCGAGCTATCCCCATTCCCAGATGTACATGGGGCAGTCAATCAGCATGGACGTGCTCTGCTGCAGCTCTGTGACGACTATGACTTAGTGATAGCAAACGGAACACGTTGCCAAGATAGGGACACAATGGATCGATATACGTCCTTCCAGGCAAATGGTCAATCCATCATCGATTATGTTGCCGTGTCGCGAGGAATACTCGAGCGCGGAGACCTCCGCATGAGGGTACTGCCACGGTGGGCGAACTGGTCGGATCATAGCATGCTGTCCGTCACTCTACGACTACACACCTCCCATGCCCCGGCCGATATTGACGCCCACATCCCATCAGCTCTCGATGCCCCCGAAGGCCCTGCAATGCCGCCATCCCGTCTCGACATTATGGTGACAGATACATTGGCAAGGGCCTTGTCGACGAAGGAGGCACTTGTTGCACTGTACGGTCCTGTAGAGTGTAAGGCATCAGCAGCAATGCATGTCTACACGGATGGCTCCAAGGTCAACTTACCGGACGGGTCCGAGCGTGCAGGAGCAGGTATCTATTGGGGTTATGGGTCGAAGAATAACCGTGCACTACTGGTGCCTTCTCCAGTATCAAACAATCGGGCAGAGCTGTATGCTGTCCTTATGACCGTCGCCGTCGCGGATCCGTGCCGAGCCCTGCGAATCTACACGGATTCAACCTACACAATCCATGCAATCTGCCACTGGGCGCCGAAAAATGCTGCCCTCGGTTGGCGCAACATGAACGGGGATATCTTGCGCAACATCGTGGACTTGATCTGTCTGCGTGCTGCCCCCATAACGTTCGTGTGGGTGAAGGGGCATGCCGGCAATGCGAACAACGAGGCCGCAGACGAACTGGCGCGGATGGGGGTGACGATGCAGGGTCCACTACACCCTTATGTGACCGTGGGGGAGGAGTGGGTACAATCTACATGCACCACGATCACCGAACGACAGACAACTGCAGGGTCCGCCGAGTGTGCGTACCTCAAAGTCCATACAGCACTACCAGAGGTGAAGCCGCCACGGTCGGACTTGGAGGTCGGATCCGTGGTCAGCGGCAGGGTGGTGGTCGTCGACAGCGACGCTGACCACTCCCCGGAAGCCGTGAATCTTCGTCGCCTAAGGGAACACATCAGGAAAACCTCCCTTTCACAATCATGCACTATAGTTGATAATAGTCAATGATCATACAGAATAAGAGCTAATAACCGTGGTTCACGATTATTGGAAATTAGAAAATTTTGCTTTAGTCCCAATAGCATTAGTGCAAATAACAGACTAGTAACGACTTATTGTGCTGTAATAACAGAACATTTAGCAATTATTCTGACTGTATTGTCCCTTAGTTGGTCCGTGAATGCACACAGCCAGCCACCAATTGATTCCAGTTGAGCAGATAGACATCACATATATGATGACATACAATACAGGGGTGTAACGAGTACCACACAAGTGCTATGCTATGGTGTTCGTAGGGGACATCATATCACAAGTGAAAATAGCTCGCAATCCTACTCAACCTGTCACCGATTAGAACGTCGAAGGTTGGCGACACCAATATGCTGTAACAGTTTGCGTCCGACGCAATTGCCCGGCGTGCTCGCAGTCAATGTGTGCTGCCACTCGCACACACTCCCGCTTGTCTGCTCGCCGGCGCCCGTTCATCAGCTGTGCGTGGACCCGGGGCATTGGGCCCCGTGTGCTTGCAGTCGTTGTGCGTGTCGTGCAGCACATCCGAACCGAGCTCTGTAGCTACAGTTAGTAGGCTCACTCACGCAGATTCACACTCACATGCAGCATCTGGCCCTCGCCCGTCCGCGCTCTGCCATTCGCTCATCATCCGCCCCTGTCACCCGCTCGTCGCTGTGCACAGGCCTACCACAGCAAATCCATCAGTTGTAGTTTGCACTGAGGGCAAGAGCAAGGGGCAAGAGGTGAGGAGAGAGGAGGGAACAGCGGGAGGCAGCGAGAAATCGCCTTGCCAACGCTGGCACTGGGCCTTCGTGTGCTGGTTAGTGGCGCGCTCCGCAGGACGCACAATGCCGGTGATGCGTGTTAGCGGCTTGTTGTGCTGCGGACGAGCGAGCGGGCTACATACCGTACTCATCCGGCACGGGCGGCCCTGAACTACTTGTGTCCGCCCTCGAATCACGATTCCGGTGGTAGCACTTTGCGACAGCCCTCATCTTGGGTGTGCGTGCATGTGTGGCCACTCGGTCGAGGCAGACCGCCACTTGACAGCTAGCCTCCACACGCGAGACCTTCATAGGCGTTGCCACCACCGCACCACGCTCGCCCCCTGGAAGCATCTTGAGATTTTGCACGGCCCACACCCTGAGCGGCTCGTCAAACCTCGACTTGTACCCGACGCACTGGAGGCCTAGCATCCTGAACGGGAGCATGCCCTGCGTGTACGCCGCGACCACCACGTCGAACGTGCTCTGGTCCCGTCCCGCAGCCGCCTCGAGCGTACGCCGTGCAAGCATATTCATGGTGTTCACCTGCCCTCGCGGCGCTGTGCTTCCCACTTCCGCACGGGCACATCGAAGTCCTTCATGAAGCCGATGCACTGTAGGCTGAGCAGCCCGAAGGACAGGAGTCCCTCCGCATACAGACCCTCAATCGCTTCCAACACGTCTTTGTCTTTGTCGGGGAGCAGCAGTGTGCAGAGCGGTAGATTCTTCGTTACGTGCACCTGCCGTTGATATATCAGCCCGAAACTAGGGCGACGTGTGGGGATCCTGCGCTTACAAGCGGTTTGCGGCGGGCGACATCACACTTTCTCATCGTGAACGTCGAGCTGACGGTGATCTTGTACGTCCCAGCGTAGACTATCGACTCTTCCGCGGTGCGATAGAAGACCTCGCACACGGTCTCGCAGACGTCCTTGCGTAGCATGTTGAGCATCCACAGCGCGCCTAGCGTTGGACCCCGTTTCGTGTACGTATAGGCGGGCACGGCATAGATCCCGTGCATGCGCTTCGGGAACCACACGGGAACGTTGTCGAGGTACAGGACCGCCTTTGCGCCACTGTGCGACAGTCAGCACCGTACAGTTTCGTAAGGGGAACGACTCACTAGAGTTCAGAAAGGAGCTGCTCAGGAGTGCGGTCAGGTGTGGTTGTACGAACGGCTGACCCAATACGTACTTCAGAAACGCCGGAGAAGACGTTGGCGCACATGTGCGTCGCGCACGGTGTCCTGTTGATACGAGGAGCGCACAAAGGTTCGGGAAAGCCTTGGAGCGTCGCCCAGAACGCCTCAAACTGTCCGTGTTGCGGAATATAGTGAATGTCTTGTAGACGAGTCGAACATCTGTACGTACCTTCCCATCATTACTGTACTTCTTGACGAGTTCATTGGACTTCTCCGCTTCCTCCTTGTACCGCTCCGACGAGGCCTTGTACTGAACTAGCTCCTATAGGCGACAACGATGAGTCCCGGCCTACCGGCTCTGACAGTGTGTCGTGGATTGCTTAACGTTGTGATGCGAGCAATCTTCGCCTGGCTCTTATCAAAGTTATTGTTCTTTGCGCGTGCGGCGTCTCTCTCTTTCACAGCGCGGATCATTGTGTCCTCCTTCTCGAAGCACTTCTCCTCCAAAATGGTGATGAGGGCATTCTTGCTGCAAAAGTTGGCGTCCCGGGAGTGAGCTTCCTCGCGCAGAGCTGCGAGGTCTATCTCCAGCTGTTCGTTTTGAGCCGTCAAGCTCTGTGCAGCCAATAGTCAGTGAATGGAAGGACAACCGCGAAGAATAGTACGCACGACAACAGTCTCCTGGTCTGTGCTAGCCTCGCGCTCGCCTAACTTGGCGTCCTTCTCAGCGAGCTGCACGCGCATCGCATCGAGCTCGTCCGCCTTGCAAGTGAGCTCTACATCGCGGGCGCGGACCCTGTCTCGGAGTTTGGTGACAAATGTGTTGCTCGTTGTTTTCCGGGGCATCACCCTCTCCCGCAGTCCTGAGTTTGTTGCACTGTGTGTACGTGAGTTCGTACTTGTGCTTGACTAGGGTCGAGGAGCAGTTACGTTGCAGCTGCTTGAGGCGCAATGTTGTAGCATGTGCCGGCGAGACGAGGGGAGGTGATTTCCTGCACCCACCACTGCGGTATTTGCCGTCCTCGTGGACGTTCGTGCCCAGGACCATGGGGACGCGAGTACTCACTCACCTGGGTTTGCCCTGGCCCTAGGACTATGCAGCACTCAGCACCCGTCTATACCCACTTGCCAGCCTACCCATTGACTCACCTTCTCCCTTTGTCACCCATCCAGTTGCCGCCTACTCACGCATCCGCCCGCCCATCCTCTTCCTGTTCGCCTACCCCCCCATGCACCCCGTCTGCCCGTCGGCTGCATTAGTACGCTGGGCATTTGCCCGGCGCGCTCGTGGTTGACGTGTGTTGTGCTGCGCGTCGCTGACACCTGTACTTACAGTCAGCTAGTTGACTCGCGTGCGTTTGCACTCACTGCGCCTGCGGTCTGCTCTTCCGCCGCGTCTGCACGCAGGGCATTCGCCCTGCGCGCTGGCAGTCGGCGCGCTCTCGTGTGCTTTCCATCCGTCAATTGGGAGTGTTCACGTTCCGGGCACTTGTCTTGATGCCGCTACACATCTGAGCCCCATCCTCAATGTCGTAGGGGGTGTAGCGAAGGTAGAGGAAGGATCGAGGGAGGATCGGGCGCTGGCAGCAGACACGTCAGCGCTTGTGGCGGCATTCCGGGAATTGCCGGACCGACTTGCCTTGCTGCCAGTGCCTGAGTCTCTCGAGTCCACTCTTGCTTTCTCGCCTCCCCGCCGCCATCTTGCCATTGAAGAGCCGCATCATACCGACAGAGTCCACGCGCTCAACGGACAAGCAAACACGAAGTGTACATCCATACTCCACACCGCAGCTACTCCATCTTCGTTGCCACGTCCCTCATTACCTACGCGTCCGAGTCTGCCCACAACAGCCGCGCCCTTGCCATCCACCCTCCCGTTCCAATTCAGCCACGCCAACTCGATGGCTGGACATGCCGGTCAATGAGGCCTCTATCAGCGCATCGCCGTCGGTTCGTGCTTCCTGCCCACTCTGGGCTGTCGTCAGCGTGTGCAAGACGCCGTATTGCGTCGTCGACACATGAGACCTTGCGGACGCATGCCATGTGACTGAGTGCAGGACAAGGTACGCCACTTGCTGTACGTTCCCTCTCGGGCAAGCTCAGAATTTCTGCTCACCATTTCACATGCACGCGCATGTAGTCGCCGACCACATTCCTCTCACGGATAGTCCAGCCCGCCACGTCAACATGTTGCCGCGAGCGCACTCAGGTACGGTGCTGCCTGGCCCCTGCGAGCTCGCTGCAAGACGAGCGTGCTTGCTGGCTTGACACTGAACGAGCGGTGCCACTCAAGCAACTGATATGTGGGTACACGAACTCCGCCCTCTGTCCTCGCTGTCACTGACTGTTCTCGACCTCCCCTCCACCGTGCACAATCATGGTGATGACAATGCCTGAGTTGAGTGCACTGTCAGTGTGGAATCGGATGTGGACGGATACGGCGGTAGACATCGTGCTTGAGCATGAACTAAAGCTTTTGTTGGATAAGCTGTGGGTCTTTCTCTGTCTTCCTGCCACCAGTACACAGTGACCTATGAGAATGTATGTATATCGAATACAGTCAGTAATTACATGTTGTTCTTTATACACTACCTCTCTACCACGGCTTATGGTTGGATGAAAGGTATACAAATGTGTTATGATGTATGACTCCCTTGAGAGCATCTGGACCACCATTCCTCTGTCCGTTGTAACATACATCCGTAACAACTAATGGGCATTGTGTGATTGCCCATAATCATGAGCAATAATAGTCAGTAACATCTGTAACCATGATCATTGTGGATAATTGCTGTAATCCATTATTATACATTCCTCATTCACAATAACCTCTAACTTAGGAACAGGGGATTTTCCTGATGCAGCATGTTCGCGACCTGCTTGACAGTGGCCGAGCAGATGCAAGTTTCTGGAAGACGTACCGTGCCCTCATCAGGAAAAAACAGGATTGCTAAGTAGGGATAGATAGCCAATATAGTGCCCGTAGCGCCATCGAAGACCCCCGTGTTTATAGTCGACTGGGCTGCTCCATAGCGGCTTGTAGCACCTCATAGAGCGGTTAGCATGTAACATAGCATACTGTATTTTTGTCATAGATACTCATAGCTAGGTCATATGTACTCATAGCTTGCACGGACACCCATATTCGCGGTAACGAAAACATTTTGATTGTGATTGATACAAAAATATATTGCCTCGATGTACTACTTGCAGTATGTAAATACTTTGCATCCCGAAGGTGGATGATGCATTGGCTTTCTTGGAAAGGGGTTGTCACAGATCACAGACCGACACGGATGGCATACACTTCCCCGGTGTAGGGCTGCCACACTAGCATGACGAGAAGTTGCCCTTTGGTGGACCTGAGTTTCGCTGAGAATGAACATCAGCTTATTTGCGTGAATGGGAAGAAGAGACGGTGAGGACAGCACCTCTGACCACGGCAAGCCCGGCGTGACCTCGATGCTGACTTGGCGCATGAGCGCGACGGTGATCGTCGCGTCGAGCACGATCTTGCGTGCGAGCGTGGGCGAACGCGGTGTCGTCGTAAACTCCGGGAGCACAACCTAGAAGCAGGTGTGTGAGGTCTCCGCGTCCCCAGGTCGTCTCCGTTGAATCCACACGGGTCAGCGTCGATGCACACGTCTCGCGCGTCAGCTAGAGGTCGCAAGGCCAGCTCGTGAGCTACTCACCGTCCATTGCTACCCCTCTCGAGCCTCGTTTCGTCCCACGTCACTCTCCACCGTCAACGTCCTCTCCCGCTGGCGTGCGCTGGCACGTCCCCGCCGTCCTCTGCATTCAGCTCCCTGATGCACGCACTCTGCCCCGGTACACAGCCGCGCCCCGTACACCGACACCTCGCCATCCCGTCCCGTTGCGTCTTGCGTGTCGGCACACTCACCTCCTCTCTCACTCCCCTCGCCGTCGCAGGTCGCCACCGAACCCAACATCCTGCTTCCCCGAAGACATGTCGAAGGGATCGACCAGGTACGTCCGACCCTTGCTTGCCCTTGTATCGCGCACCGTTGACGTGGTCTGCAACTGGCCGGTCTTCGACAGCTTGTAGATGCGTGGGTAGAACGTGCGCAGCGAGACGGCAGTGGTAATCCATACGGTACGTACCCCGTATCCCGCTCTCTGTCAGCTTTTGCTGACGCCGTTCGCTGTGGTGTGTGCCTAGTACGACGTGCGCGTCCGTGCGCAACGTGTTGTAGTTGTCGCCAGGGTAAGTCTCCACCCCGCTCCTGTCTTTTGAACCTTCGCTCATGCCGTCCGGCAAGGCATGTACGCCGTGTTGTAGTGGTCACCGAGGTATGTGTCCACACCACCTCTCTGTGTCCAGCTCACGGTGCACCTGCCGCATCGTTGTGCAGGGCGTATCCGGCGCTGACCAGCGAGAGCCAGCAACTGGTACAGCATGCTGGACGGGCATGTCAAGCTACCGGCTGGCAGCGGGATTAGCATCGTGGATGACGAGGACGAGAAGGAGAGGTACGTGTGTCACACACCTCTCAGACGGCTGAAGCTGACTGTTACTCCCCCGCCCCCACTGTGCACGCTGTGCGGTGATCGACAGCCGGTACAGCCGCTCGTGCTTGGTACGTTCGCCCAGTTGCATCGATGTTCGTTGATGCGGGGTCGTGCACGCTGACAGATGTTGTGCCCAATTCGCGGAGCGGCGACAGGCAATGCAAAGAAGAGGGGATATAACTGCAGACGTTCTCACGGCACAGACCTACGATGCGAGAGTAGTTGCAGCCGGTCACTCGAGGATACACAGAAAAAAGGAAACGCACCAGCGAGACGAACCCACCCACGACCGACTTGTTCAGTTTGTTGGCGAAGATAGGTGGTACATCGATACGTGGCCACTTGTTGGGGGACTAAGACTCCTGAGGAGCTGGCGATGCCCTACCTGAATTGAAGGCGCTCCGAGTCGGGCATCTCAACGTCGGCGAGATACCTCATGACGTCTGCCTTTCGTGCTTGATAGTCTGCAGATACACGACACAAGAAAAGGGGAAGGTTCCGAGTCGGCAACATGACCCAGCCTTCGGAAAACTCCGGATTTGGCGCTTACCAACCGCAGACCCGCCCGACACTCACCACCAACTCGCCACTTCGCATCTTGCATCCTTTGCCTGCCACCAGCGTGTTGCACTCTGTCAGGCTCAACTGACCGGCGCTGGCACAATCAGGCTCGCGCCCGCCGCATACAAGTCGCGAGAATGCCCGCCGGACTATGGAGGTCATGCCTGGAGGGTTCACAGGAGGAGACGGGCATGCGGAGTTGGAAGATGAAGGTGAATGCAAGCAGCGGAGAACTGCGCGCACCAGGTGTGTGGTCAGCTCCCGCCGATTATCAGCCACTAACAACACACCATACCACTACTTACCGCCAAACCGAGCAGCGGCCGCTGGCTAAAACGCGTCATGCATCTCAGCCTCGACTCCCCCATAGCCTAGTACGACACCTTTGAGGAGGACAATGACCCCAGAAGCGACAACACCACTTCAGCCATTGGTGTTCCCATGCCCCACACTCCCCCATCCATCACTGGAGCACGCTACTATCGCTGGGACCGCACTGCTTGGCTTTGGCTACAAGTCTCCTGGCACCTCGACCAACACCTTGACCGGCGCCTGCCTCCTCCCCGCAATGCCGCCTGTCTCCTCAGCTGTGCTACCCATCCCCACCTCTGCTTCTGTCCTTGACGCTTGACGCTCGGCTTCCCCCTGTTCTCCGTGGGCCGCCACCCTCTGCAGTCGCCTGTGACACGTTGGAGCCTGCCAAACTCACCCTCATCAACATTCATGCCTTGATTGTGCGCAAAGGTGACCATCACCGGCGCCGACACCTCGCGCCCATACCGCATTAATGCATCGCTCATGACACCCCGCATGTCCCACAACTTGAACAGCATAAGAATATCGTGGCCCATCCCTTAATATGCTACAGACACCCCTGCCCGTAGATACGAGAGGGCCCCACCTCGTGCTCAACAGCGCGCGAAGACTACTGCGTGCTGCCCAACAGCGAGTAGACACCCCAACCGCGGCCTGGAGTGTGATGGGGCTGTGATGGTAGCCGGGGTAGTAGTACTTCACTTGGCGATGTTGAATGGTGCAGCCCTGGTAACGAAAGTGAATTAGTTCTGTATGTACTAGTAGTGGCCCCAACTCCTGGTCCAAATCATCATACTTCAAATCCTCACTGGCCAGACAGTTTGAACCCAAGTGTGATCCTTGTGTATGCTGTAGTATCATGTATCTAATCTTTTGTCTACTTGTGGATACATATATTCTTTCCACTACTAACAACTACAGCTCTCGGTGAAGCTCTATGAGGTGCTATGTATGCTTACATACGGTAGCCTGGGGACTATGCCATCAATATTACCTATAACGGAAACTATAGTTCCAGTGGGCGCTATGAGCCTGAGAGTTTTTTCCTGATGAATGCTAGCGGAGCCAAGGAGGCGCTTCAGCGGACAGGTGCTAGCCGTGCGCGGAGACCTACGCGTATCGATGGCTATCACACCTCTGTCCTTCTTAGCGGAAGTCGTACGGGATGCGGACACGGTCGGACATCTCGCCGAACTGGCACACACGGTGTTCGTGCTCTGTGAAACTGTCCCCATGGTGGTAATCACCTCAGAGGAGCAGCTCCTGCAGCTCTCATAGCGAGCGTCGATCAGGACTGTCCCGCGCGAGACTACATCATCGCTACGGCTTATGGAACTACCTGCCTACAATGCTGTCTTGTGCTACTACACCGCGGATCACTACTGCTCTACACGGTCGATCTCAATCCCACGCGCCACATGCTGGCGCCTTGTCGGGGACCTCAGGACAGTCGATGACGGCAGAGTCTATGCCTGGAGACGTGTGAGTTATGTCAGATGGTCGGGGGACCGCCACTGACGCCTGGAGGTTTTTGCAGATTTTTCCACCCAGGTTTTAACACGTGCTTCCCGCCCAACCGGGAACGGTTAGTGGGCCACGGCATTACCAGCGTGCCAAAGTCGGAAGAGGAGGACTCGGGGATCGATGGTTGTGCGGAGGCGGACACGGAATGCGGGTACGATAGGCAGTAGTGTAGTCGGTATTTATATGGGTTGTAGTGTTGTAATTAGTGAGCGCTGTCACTGTCAAGACGCCGAGGATCATGCCTACGGCCGGTGGCTAAAATGGATACCTCCTCCTCCTCCTCCATGCTGACCAACTTTGGACCTCACTTTTTCCCCGTGCCAGGTCAGACTTGGGTCAGACGACTGGCACACCAAGCGGCTCGATTACCTAACTTAGTAGGTTTACCTCAGGAAGTCCACATTCGAGGGAGCCTTCGCGATCGGGAGTCTGCTTACGTCCACGCAGTAAGCAGTATCCCCAATGAATATTAATGAATAGTCAACGTCAACCCTTGATCACGGTCCGGGTCACTGGCCGGGTGTGCCCCTGCCATGCAGCCTCCAGTGGCCGATTTTTTTTCACGACGAAAGACGCCATGAAACTATGCTAGCCGAAACGGACTTGGAATTACGCACAGCGGCCACATTGAAAGGCTAGATCATGAGCATCGCAGACCATAACCGCCATCCACCAACAGCCTGCTTAGTGGCAGGGGGAGCATTGCAGTGACCCACCTTGAATTAGGGTTGAGAGGACGCCAATATGCTTTCAGCTTCGAAGGGGGCACCTTGTGGATCTGGGTAATTCTCGTCAGGTAGCCGCAGACTCGGAATCATCGCGGCTCGCCGTATCCAGCAACTGCATACACATCGCTCCGACTGTGTCGTCACGGTATGACCACGTACAGAGGTCGTTGCAGCCAATACCATCCATACAAATGGACCCCTAAATCGCTGGCTGTACAGTGACCAGATCCTCAAGCAAAGAGACACTGCGTGTACTACCTGCGTCAAACCAAGGGGTCGGGTCAGCTCACATTTCCGCAAAACACCACTGACTCACGAATGCGACCCATACACCCCACCCTCGACCTGCGCACTCGCCGTACGCAGCTCGAACCTCACCTGCCCCACATGCACGAACACCTGCAAGTTCTTCGATTTCATGGAATAAGAGTACTGCAGCCGGGCATACAGGTACGGCAGGAAGTGCATCGCGAAACCCTTGTCCTGAACGTCGCCCGACACGCCCTGCACGACCTTAACCGAGCTCGCTTCCGAGAAGCAGCGCGTTGTCGCCGCGTTTTCGTGTGTCTTGCCCTTCCTCTTCGCGGGGCCCTTCAAGACCACACCGTTCATCTCCGCCGATGCCGGCCCTGGTTTCCCCTGCTCCACCACTTCGAGGCTCCCTATCCCGCGGGTGGTACGCTTTCACGTGCTTACCCTCGTGGTGGAAGTACTCTCCTCGGTGATTCCACCGTCCTCGGCCTACACTGTGACGCAGGGCGTCCGCGCCAACGGCAATGAGGCTCACCGCCTGCTCGTGCTGTGACGACGTTGCCGGCCACGACCTCGAGCTTGGGTAGTCGGCCTTGACTCAGCAGCCATGTTGATCCTAAGACGGAGTTCAAGTTGCCCTGCGACAAGAGGTCGTCGTCGCTGTCGACGACTGAGAGCTGGCCCTATTCGGGTTGCGGAGGCTGATGTTCGTCTCCTCAAGCGTGGCGCCCTCTAACTCGGAACCGGTGACAAGGTCGCCAATGTTTGTGACCTCAGACAAGGATGTCGTAGGATCGCAGAACTAGATATGATCCAGGATTCCAGATTGGTGATAATACCGACGAGCTGAAGCTTGCCGCCGGCCGTATCTAGTGAAATAGCATCAGAGTCCGAATCCGGATGGCCTGTATGCACGAAAAGTACCTACACTTGGGCCGAAATGAAGGCAGCGGCCTCATGTTGTCTTATGTCTCCAGTGTGAGGTGGAAGTCGAGTCGATTGGGATATCCCGATTTCGGAGGCGCTCTCGCAAGTAGTACTCGCATACGGTTGCCCGCTAGTCCGAGGTTAAACGCCTCGCGCCACCGGCCTCCGCCACATCGCGCCCAATGACGACCTCCAAGATGACCGTGCTTTTACTCGCTCAAGCACTATTCTGGCGGCCTTAAAACCTCAACAATGTACTCCTCAAGCTATGTACGACCTGCTGAAGCTGTCTACAAGGCCGCGGAGACACACAGACGTACAACTAATCGACGTTAAAATCCGGAGGTCGCAAGCGCCCATGCCAGCTGGCACAGTGCTGACATATGAGGAGATATAAGAATGAGGTATGGTTCCACGGGAAAGGCATTCGGGACGTTTAGTGGAGCGGAGGAAGAGATGGGTGTGAGGGTATGCAAGAGTAAAACTGAAAGCTAAGTTGCCTGCCTCAGCCTTGGTTTACTTCGTGCGTCCAGTATGTAACTGCGCAACTGGACTTGGCCGTCACCATTCCCTCTCCTACGCACTTAGTAGAGCTACAATACCTATGCTACCGCAGCCAGCACCGGTGAGCGCGGCTAGAATCATCCTCTCACACAACCGGCATCAACAACAGCTACTGATTAGCTGGATGAGCATTCGTATAGTCAATCAACCGCAATATATTTCTTTCCCGCAGTATACAGCCGTCCCTATTGACATGCAATAAACACACAGTGTGTAAGTATTCAATATTTCAATAGTTCGATGCTCCGGCCTTGCGAAAATATCGCCGGGCACTGCCAACTGGCTTGGGCGCTTAAGACCTCCGGACTTCAGTGTCGATTGATCAATATCTGTGTAGCTCTACGGCTTTCAAAAGGCTTCAGAAGGTTATATTTAGCTTGAGGAGTGAACCAGTGAGGTTCTCAGGCTGCCAGAGCAGTGTTTGAGCGAGTAAGAGCCCATGTAATCTGGAGGTCGTCGCCGGACGCGATGTGGCGGAGGCCGGTGGCGCGAGGCGTTTAACCTCGGACTAGCGGGCAACCGTAACTCGCAGCAGCGCCGCTCCGAGTCGGCGCGTGCCACGGCGCCAGCGGTCCACTGGCAGGTCTGCGCTCAGGCTGGCAATTGTTGTTGTCTCTTACTGCCTCACTCCTCACCCTGCCCAATGCTACTGCAGCATGGTCACTGGCGTAAGTGCTGTTCATAATCACATGTCTACGACAAGTGAACTTGAAGTCGCTCGATTACAGGTTCCAGCGAATAGCGCGTAGCCCTTTAGGCTTCTCATGAGTCAAATTGTGCCGCTGTTTCGAATGCAGTACCCTCACGGAGATGGTATTGATCCATGAGTCGCATCAGCGACTGACATAATACCTCATAATGAGATACCGCAGGACAGCAGCGTGGCAGCAGCAGTGGATGCCAGCTTCGCAGCACTATACCATGCCAGTGGTCTAGAACAATGGTCCGTTCATCTCCTCGCCAGAAGCCATGTACTAATTCTGCCTCAATTGCATTGCATATTATCGTGCGTACAGCTGGATATAGCTTCCGGAAGCATATCACGCCCACCAAGCATGGAACTTGCCAGCGAACCATGTAACGCTCAGGCTCAGGCTGTTGCATCCCGACTCCTCTGCTCCCGTGAACCTACCCACATTATACTTGTATAGGATGACACGATGATACGGGATGCCCCGACCATTATTGAGTGAACTGAAATGCTCATCAGGACATGATAAACCTCGCAACCTTCTTTTGCACCATTTTACCACCTGCAAGTAGGGGCCGGCCGCGGAGCTACAAGACCTGATTCATGGGCAGGTTCCAGCGCACTGTGCATATGCCACACTCGCCAACGCAGAAGACTACGTTCAGACTCTTCGCATAGTCTGTGTCCAGTAGTGCGTCTTTTCAGCATGGCACATCGGATCAACGCGTACATGTGTCTCGCTCTATGTGTTGCGCATGAACCCGTCTCTCATGCAACGACGGTATGTGCCACCGACGCGCTTTCAAGATGCGTAGACTCGTTGCTCTGAGCCATTTGCACGTTCATTAAGCTCAATTAGTCAAGGGCGGTACGTAAACGGACTACCTTCATGTCCGAACCCCATCCAGGGTAGTGTGGTTTTCCTGCGGCGACCAGATTACCATTTGTCGATGACCAAGGTCCGTCAACTTGAAGGCTCCTGCTGGCTTACGCCTGTCGTTGTTCTCACACACGCATTTCGTTCAGAATCTGCGTACCATGTATATAAGCAAGTGCCCTCTGTCAGCGGCATGGGCAGCTTGCGCCTCACTGGCATTGTTCAAGCATACCGTCTCTGCCTACATACACATCACAATCCAGGGTGAGTGCTGAAGCTGCGGCGGCTCGAGGCATATGATCACGTATCAAGACATCACAGGTAACCATGGTCTACCCATCTGCTGCTACGGACCAGCCGCATGAGGGTACGTAGCGCCGATCCCTGTGCAATGTTGTCGCAAACAAACTTTCTCTTCATAGGATCCGCGCAGTTGACGAATGACCAGAAACGTGCAGACTCTGCTTCCTCGTTATCCCCTAAGTCGCCCGCTTTGGCGACGGATTCAGCTGTAGGTCCAATCGCTATGTCTCTATGGCCATAATCAATGAAGGCTCTTGTATAGAGGAATGCCGCTTCGCCTTCGCGCCCAAGTGTGCGTCTGCTATTCCCGTAAATCATATAGCACGGTTGAATGTATCATGCAGAGCCCAACAAAAGGACAAACTGTGCACACGGGTCATGCACTTCCACCGGCCACTCCAGCACCTGGTCGCCAACCTGCAAGCGGAGGCGTGTGGTGTCGAGAAGACCCCTGGTCTGTTCTAGCACATGGAGTATGGAAACGCACGCACGAGAATATCGAACGCTGGTCGAACGAGATCGCATCTCTTCTGACCTTCGTACGTCACATTGGCCTTGTCAGAGTACTGAACCTGACTATCTGCATTTCTATCTAATACTATACATGTCCTAGGCCGGTCTACTCTCTGCCGTCATCACCGGATTCGGTACCCTCGCATACACTACGCTGGCGGCTGCGAGCGACCCCTCCGACGCCCCCGCTCTCCATCGCTACGTCGCCGCGCTCTGGTTCGCGGCCCTCGTCTGTTCCCTTGCAGCGGCAGCGGTCGGCATCTCGCTCAATCAATGGCTGTACTACCTTTTTACCCCCGCTGGCCTTGTCGCATCCGGCGCGCAGCAAAAGTTGCGGGTTTGGAGTCTGCGGCAGCGGACCTTTCGTCGCTGGGACGTAGAGCGCATGCTCAGCATCCCGTCCGTGCTTCTGCAGGTGGCGGTAACCCTCTTTCTCGTGGCATTAGTTGGCCTACTCTGGTCGCTGAGCCTGGATATCGTCATCCCGACCCTCCTCCTCGTCTGCTTCGTAACGCTATTTCAGCTCACGACGCTGATCATTGCGGCCGTGGCTTCTTACAGTCCGTTTCAATCCCCACAGGCCCAATGGGCTCGCTGGATCTGGCTCAAACTGCTGTACATGTTCGCTTTGGCTGCTCATGCCTTTGCGTCCAAACTATTTGCGCCACAAGCACGGAAAAAGCCGGTAGTGCCTCCGCTCACGGCGCGCAACGCTGGTCATCATTCCCTCCATATCGCACGGAAGCTACATCAGCCCCCGCCTCGGATATCGATGTTGGCACGCTACTGCCCACGCCCGAAAGTCCCCCACTGGATAAATATGGAGAACCTCGAACAACATATGTACTACCTGGACCATCTCAACAGACAGTTTGACTGGGCGAAGAACGAGAGTTTCTACCTCGAAAGTCCCACGTCAGACAACGACTTGTTCCTCTTCGCTGCTGTGTTCTCTTTGATGCAGGATGACATCAGGACTCTTGGGTACATTCGCCAGTGTCTCTGCGACCTACCCGCCGGGCTCGCTTGCATGAATGCAAGTGCGCTGCTGGACGACAAGCTGTTCCGAACTGGAATTCAAAACGAACTAAGTACATGGCGTTATGACATCTTCGACAATTATGTCGCTGCCATGATGGCAAACATCATCGTGGACGTGACGGAGCGTCTCATCAATTGGGAGCATAATGATGATACGGGGCATATTTCACCAGACAAAGTTGTGCAAGACGAGTTAATGAAGATGATCAACAGGCTGGATGAACTCTTGTATTTCCTTCCCCAAGAAGCGAACGAAGTCTACCATCGCCTTCTATATTGTCTTCATGACCGTGAAGCCGTCAGCGAGATCGAGATGCTCGCTCGGAAGCAGATTCTGTCTGGGATCTGGAAGCACGGCGTCGCGTCATTCACGATCGAAGGTCAATGCATTTGTCACTCCTACTCTCGTGTTCATTTTTGACGGGTATCCAGATGCCGAACATATAATAAAGGTTCTCGAGAAGGAGGAGGAATACGGCATGAAATTAAAGCTGATCATTCTAGCTCTCCATATACTTGAAAGCCAACACGGACCTATGGACAATATCCTTGACCTCCTCAATGGCTTCCTGAAGAGCAGCACCAGTGGCCAGTTTTGCGACGCCATGCTCTCCGAGGGTCCCCACGTGTTCGTCCTCTTATGCGATCTAGAAGCGGACGCGCAGGCTGCACATCATGAAAATAGCTTGGCACGCTTGCACGAAGTCTTGCGACGCCTCCTCTGGTTGGCCGGAGACGTGGGTTTCAGATCGTACGACCCCAGCACCAAAAAAATGAAGGAGACTAGTCTTTCCGACCTGCTACAGCGTCTTCACATGCGCTTGTTGGAGTCAGTGCCGTTGTTCCAAGCGAAGACAGACTCGCTCTGACATATTTTGTGCACAGTGCGAGTATGGAACCAATCAGTTGCTCTGATCCTCCCGCACAGCAGCCTGCAACAGAACTTGTCGGCCAACAGACAGAGATGACACTGTCTGGCGGACGCTCCGAGAAGGTCGATGATCAGAGACGGCGTTTCCTGTAAGTCAAGGTCCACTCTACACTCTACGCCTAACGACTCACAATACCTCCGGAAAGACCCCACTTTGGATGCATGCGGCCGACTCACGTTGCATCAGATTTGAGCACACTCGAAGAAGGTCGATGATCAGAGGCGGGGCTTCCTGTCAGTCAAGGTCCACTCTATACATTATGTCTAACGACTCATCCTGCCTCTGGAAAGGCCCAACTTATCTCCACGCGAGACGTTGATGAACCAGACTCAGAGAAACAGGCCGCGGGAGTTCAAGATACTGGAAACAACTTGAGATGTGCAATCCAAACGCACTCTTCCTGACTTGAAGGTGCAGGGCGTACAAACATCTCATCGTGCTGTTACCGTTCATGCCAATGATTGGCCGCTTCCTATGGTCATAAGCTATGGGCGATGTGTTGGGCTTTCGCAAACTGGATAGCATCCGTTACTACATCTGACTCGAGGCTCCGCGCGTTGACTGCGCGTATGTACACGCTGTTGCTATCTTATTGCTCTCATGGTCAGATGCCTGATATGTTGTTGATCATGCATATCGTACCATCATATGCAGTACATATGTATCATCCTACCGAGCCCGAGGACTACATACAAGGCGTGGTGTCAGTGATTTTGCCCTATCGAGTCGCGGGACGATTATTTCGCGCGTTCCGCCGTCGACGGGGCCATCCAGCTTTCAGCGCAGGATTATGTTTACGCATCATTCAACGTCGTCCAAGCTACGAAGCTACTTATCTTCAGCACCTTTCGTGGGACCCGTTACATGTTGCGAAGCGTCCCCACACTCCGAGAAGATAGCCGTCCCGGCATCCTAGTGCGTCGAACCGTGACATCAGTGGCTTTACGCCGAGATGTCAGTTCACAGATTGCTAGATCGCCTAGTGGGCCCTTACCTCGGATTGTTCACATTGCTTCGAGAGTTCGCTTACGTCCACGCAGTAGTCTCCCCTGTGAGTAATAAGCGTTTCAAACTCTTGATCACGGTCACTGGCCGGGTGTGCCCCTGCTACGCACTGGTCAGCTTTCACGACGACAGGACACCGTCAAGTTATGTTGATCAAAAAGAGTACGCGCAGCGAGCACGTTGATTGGTGAGTTGCAAGCATCGCCGCAGACCTTAACCGTCATCCACCAACGGGCTCAATGGCAGGTCGAGCGTTGCAGTGACTAGCCATGATGAAACCTTGAACTAGGGTTGGGAGTAGATCGCGAAGCTTTCAGCTGCGGGAGGCACCTTGTGGATCTGGGTAATGTTCGTCAGGTATCAGTAGAATCATCGCTCGCCGTATCCAGCGAATGCATAAACATTGATCACTCGGAACCCACGGAATGTTTGTTGACGACGTCTCGCCACGTACAGAGATCGCTGCAGCCAAAACTATCGATACATATAGATCCCTAAATCGCCGGACACGGTAACCAAATTATTCAAGCAAAGAGACGCTTCGTGTACCTGCGCCGACTCAGAGATCAGCTCACGTTTCCATAAAGCGAATATCGACTCACGAATGCAACCCATGCACCCCACCCTCGACCTGCGCACTCGCCGTACGCAGCTCGAACCTCACCTGCCCCGCACGCACGCCCTCCTGGAACGCCTGCAAGTTCGTCACGCCAATATCCTGGAACGAGTGCTGCAGCCCCGCATACAGGTACGGCAAGAACTGCTTCACGGAGCCCTTGTCCTGCACGTCGCCCGACACGCCCTGCGCGACCTTCACCGCGCTCGCCTCCGAGAAGTAGCGCGTCGTCGCCGCGTTCTCGTGCGTCTTGCCCTTCCCCTTCGCGGCGCCCTTCAAGACCGCGCCGTTCGTCGCCGCCGACGCCGGCCCCGGCTTCCCCTGTTCCATCGCCTCGAGGCTCCCCATCCCGCGGTACGCCTTCACGCGCTTGCCCTCGTGGTAGAAGTACTCGCCCGGCGCCTCCGTCGTCCCCGCGAGCAGCCCGCCCATCATCACCGCGCCCGCTCCGAGCGAGAGCGCCTTCACGATGTGCCCGACGTTCTGGATCCCGCCGTCCGCGATGACGGGAACGCCGAACTTGTTCGCGAACTCGGCGACGGCGTAGACAGCAGTCGCCTGGGGCCGCCCGACGGCCATGACCTCCTGCGTAATACAGATCGAGCCGGAACCCATGCCCACGCGGAGGCCATCTGCGCCTGCGGCAATGAGGCTTGCTGCCTGCTCGCGCGTGACGACGTTTCCGGCAATGACCTCGAGCTTGGGATAGTTGGCCTTGATCCACTTGATCATGTCGATTTGGAAGACGGAGTTGCCCTGCGACGAGTCGAGGACGACGATGTCAAGACCAGCCTCCGCCAGGAGGGCGAGGCGCTCGCGGTCAGCTGGGCGCGTGCCGACAGCAGCGGCAGCGTACAGCTGCTTGGAAGACGGGAGCTTGGACGCAAGTGGGTAGTCCTGGTTCTTCAGCAGGTCAGACCGGGCGAGGAGTGAGGTCAGGCGGCCGGCGCTGTCGACGATCGGGAGCTTGCCCTTTTTCGAGTCGCGGAGAATGGTGTTCGCCTTCTCAAGCGTGATGCCCTCCGAAGCAGTGACAAGGTCGGTGGTCATGACCTCAGACAAAGAAGTCGAGGGATCGCGGAACTGGTTATCCCGGTTGGTGACAATACCTAGGAGCTTGCCACCAAGCGCACCCGTGTCTGGAGAACAGCATCAGTGTCTGGATCACACAAAAGGAGGAAATAGAGGTCAGATGTGTAAACTAGAAGTTTCCGCAGATCACACGTGTAAAACGCGTTTGCTCGGAAGAACGAAGGTAATGTAAAAGGATAATCATCACGTAAATGAACGCGTTCCGGTGTCAAGACTCACCCGTAATCGGAACACCAGCAAAGCCAAGACGCTCCTTCAAGTCAAGGACGTCCTCAACGCGGTTTGAGGGGGAGAGAACGACGGGATCCGTGATGAAGCCATTCTCGTGCCGCTTGACGCGGCGCACCATCGCCGCCTGCTCCTGCGGAGGCTGATTATGGTGAATGACACCGATTCCACCGAGGAGCTACACGCCAGAGAGAACCGAAGACGAGTCGGCCAAAGCACAAGATGCGCAGAGCGAAGGTATGCTCACCGCCATGGCAATGGCCATGTCGCCCTCTGTGACAGTGTCCATGGGGCTACTCATGAACGGTGTTTTGAGGGTGACATTCCGGGTGATGCGACTCTCCGTTATGACTTCGTGGGCACCGAAGTCGATCTTGCCCGGCAGGAGGAGGAAGTCATTGTAGGTCAGGCCTCCGTGGACGGTCGAGTCCATGAGCTCGTCGACGGAGAGCCCATCGGACCGCTTGTACGACTGGAGGACATTGAGGGCGGTAGAGGGGTTGAGGAAAGTTTTGGAGGCCATAGCAGAGAGGAGGTGGGCACGAGTGTGGTGGGCGTTCGTGCCAGAGTCATGTCTGCCTCGAGCCCGCAATTTTTGTTCAGCGCACGGGCGCTTAAATGCGACGGTTAACATGAGTTAATTTGTCAGTGTTTATTAGTCAGCACCTACTACGTACTTCGGCGCGTCTGTTCAGTGAGCCTGTGTGCCTGTAGAGAATGAATTCGCACTTTTGGCTGCCACCGCTGCTCTGAGGACACTACGAGTAACAATCTCCGGTAAGTTACCTGGTACGGACGGATTGGCATCTGTTTCTGAGCGGTTGTAGCTGATCGCAACCTGACCAGATCTTGTTCCGAGCTCTGACGCCCAGTGCGCCTCTACTATATATTATCGCCCGCTCGAGCAGATGTCCGTTGCTTCGTCGCCCCCATCTGCACCTCACTACTGAGCGTTAGACCGGCATGCGAAAGACGTTCCTTCCCTTGCTCTGCGCCGCACTGAGCGCGCTCGCCACCGAGCATAACGTTGACAAGAGTCTGGAGGTCTCGTTTCGTCCACAGGATCTCCCAAAGAAGACCGCGTCCTGTAAGGCGCTCAACCGCGTCACAGACGAGTTGAAGGACATCGACATCGGTAGGTACAAGTTCACGTCGCAACCGTGAAATAGCTGAATTTGGAGCGTGCGTAGAGTATGTGGACGTGAACCCGGATGCGGAACGTACGATCCTCATGGTACACGGATGGCCGAGTCTATGGCACAGCTGGAAGTACCAGATCGAGCAGTTCAAGGTGTGTTGACAGAGTTTTGCTTGTATTCATAGTCACCTTACACCCTCCACACCAAGAATGACTACCACCTCGTTGTCCCGAACATCAGAGGTTTCGGCGGGTCGGGGCACCCGGATGACGTGAGGTCGTCTGGCAACTGGGCAGACATTGTCGGCGACCTCGTCTGCGTCCTCGAGCATGCAGGCGTCGAGAATGCGATATGCTTGGGGTACGTCCTCCCCGTGCCTCCTCTTCTACTTCCCCTCATCCTGCATACGCATACAGACACGACTGGGGCAGCCAGCTGTGCTTCCAAGCCGCGCGCCAGCGCCCCGACAAGATCACCGCCGTCATAGGCGCCGCTGTGCCCTACCTCCCTACCAACTCGCCCACGTTCAGCCCGGTCTCCGCGCTCGTCCCTTACTTCCCGCACCTCGCATACCAGGTCTTCCTCGGCGAGACGCCGGACCTCGCCCGGGTGGAGCTCGACGCGGACATCCGCCGCACGCTCCGGGCGACCCTGAGGACCACGGTCGACCCCCCGCCGAAGGCGTTCTTGACGAGTACGAAGGACTTTTTGGGCGCGTGGGATGGCGTGAAAGAGGTATGTGCCGTGAAGAGAGCAGTGTGCGGTGGGTGACGGATGTTGCGGGTAGATTGGATCTATCCCATTTTTCACCCCAGACGAAGAGGACTACTGGGTGGAGCAGTATAGCAAGCAAGGATTCAAGAACAGTACGTCATATGGCATTTGCGCTCGTTATAAAGCTTACCTTTTCGTCGAAGCGCTGCAATTCTACACGCCTGAGGTAATTTCACGAAATATGTCAACGCTCCGTATCTGATCCTCTGATCCTCTGTAGAACCAAAAAGGGTCATGGGAATTTATTCGCGATCAGGGTAACTACACGATCCCCCAGCCCGTGCTCAGCATCCTACCCGAATCCGTACGTCTGCCCTCTCACCGCCCACTTAGTGACTCACGTGACCGCGTACCAGGACCCCGTCGCCGACTGGGCGAAAGTCTACAAGCTCTTGGGAAGTGCAGACTTCCTCCCAAACTCTGATCTACAGGTACGACTTTGCGTTCTTCCTACCTCTGGCGCCGCTCATGTTGTGTATGGGACGATAGCTAATGCCGGGGGGACACTGGCTGCACCTCGAGCATCCCGCGACGTTCAACTACTTCGTCAAGAAGTGGCTGCAGGGGCTCCCCAAGAAGCTGGAAAGTTCGGCTTCTGCAACCGAAGTTAAGAAGGCTGAAGAGACGGAGGCGCACGCGCGGCCCAATGATGAGCTATGACAACGTCTCACTCAGTACACCTTTCGATGTCCATGTACATCTTGGTATAATCGCGGCTACGGAATGCATCTCTTTAATGCGGTGCGTCTTGTACTTGGAAACAACATCTGGGGAATGGCGGGTGCGGTGATGATTAAATCTCGCTCCGACTCCAAGATGCCGCATTATCGGTGATGTGTTCTGTGGGTCCTTCGGTTCGTTCGTGCCCTACGGATGCCCATCTAGCGACGCTCAACGTGAAGTGTTGCAAGAGCTACATCAATGCTGCGCGACGCAATCGCAGCGCGTTCACCATGCCACGATAGCCGAGGGGTTCGCATCGTTCCCAACCTCGCCATCTATGAAATAATCATACGCATATTCCCATGTCTCATGATAGGTTCCTCGTGTACGACATACCAATACATATCAGAAAAAATCGCGATATCATGAACTGGACAAGGCAGTGTAAATGGATCACAAGAAGATGATATCACGAACCACCGCAGCTACGTGGAGTTGGCGTGAACGACGCCCTAGGCTGTGATAGATGTCAGTCGTGAGTGCGAGAATTCACACCCATGACTCACACTGCCACGCTAGATGCAGCAGACCTTCAGGCATCGTACGGAAACCCACGGGATTGAAAGTCTAGTTGCGCCATCTCTTCGGTACCATTCCTCGATGTGATATCATCCGGCTGCTATATACCCTGTATTCCCACTTCGGCTCGCGCAGCTCTAGTACCCTCCTCGAAATCCCGCAAACGAATTGGATCGTCGGGAGGACGGGAGTCACCACTGTGGAACAGTAAGTTCTCTCGGAGCAGTATGGGCATAACAAGTTGACGGCACAGCTCACATCCATCTCCGCGCGACGGAACGAAGCCACGTCGGCTTTACGTTTCGACTCCGAGCTATTTCTGCGGCCTCAACCTCGGGTGCACCTGATGCTAGTGAGGCATAGTCATTTTCCGAGTTGCGGTGGCTAAAATGGGGAGTTCTAAGCGAAATCACCCGATTTGCATGGCCTCTCCGCCTACCTCCACTGCCTTAACGCAACGCTCCTTTTCGACCTCTGAACCTCATCCGCGGCTTCCTTGAATGACCAATATGTTCTAGCGTTACTCGCGAAGTCTGTCTCGCCAAGGTGATCCTTGATATGACCTAGGATAGTCTCCATCAGTAAGAGCACCTCCGACCTTTCTGCCACTGAATCTGAGTTCCCGGACGTAGGCGATCCGGCTAGGCGAGCTAGACCTAAGATGCTTCTGGTAAAGCGAGACTCGCCCCAGGACGGAAGGTCCCAGGGCGCGATACTCCGATCCCGTCTACCAGTAGAGCGAGCTTCGGGTAGCCGGTAGGTCTTCAACTTCTGAAGCATGTTCTTGACGTGGCGCCATCGCTGAGTCCGAGAGCCACTCGTCATTTCTAAGAGACACATCAACGTCACCGCCGTGTAGGTCATGACCACCTGAGCCTGAGTGGTGCCGGGGTAGTCCCAAGACGTGATGCGCCTGAGATCTGTGGGTCGTTTCTGTCAGAATGCGCGACCCAAAACCATGAGAGGTAGCTGAGTGACACCACCACTAACCATGTTCAGACCACTTCTGCATGTCGTCGCTGTGGCGATATATGACGTCCAGTATCGGCATCTCCACATCCCGTCTGCCAGTCTCTCTCAGGAAGTCGAAAAGCTGCAAGTACACTGCCCGCCCCGACCGATCCGACCGAAGGGCGGTCAGTGCAGCATCATAAGCCTTGACGGCTTGCATCCTGAGCGCATACAAGCTCGCGCCATCGCCGTCCAAGTTGAGGACCTCCACGGTGCTTACGCCCAGGAAGCGCCCCCGCGAACCCAACGCCCGCCGCGATGAACTGGTTCTGAGGTTCGCCGCTGCGCTGCCACGGCGTTTCCTCATCGTCCGGGAGGCTGAGAGGCCCGAGTCGCTGGCACATGACGATGACATTGCTCAGTGCCTTCTGGGGCTGCATCCTGTTGAGAAACGCCACCATGAAGGAGGCCGCGTTCTCGTCGTCTTTGATGACGGGGAGCATATTCGTGATGATGGTCTCGTCTGACGCGTGGCCTGCTCTCGTCGTCAGGTATGTCGCCTCTCCGGCGGCCCAGCTGGAGGATCCTCCGTAGGCGTGCACGGCTTGAAGAGTGGCCCTTCGAGCGTCGATATGACGGAAGAGTCGTACGGCACCGTCCACTTCGCGGGGGCCTGGCTTGGCGTGATAGGTGCCATTTGAGGACGCGGAAGGCAGTACCGTACGATAAGAGCTTCAGGAGGGACAGCCAGCACAAGAATTTCGACTGCGGCGATATGAATGGGGTGTACCGCGCGAAAACCGGAATGCAGGTCGTTGCGAACACGAATAGGAATAGAAGGAGGACTAGGATTGCGCTAGGGATAGCGATCTCCGCGTTGAGTTGCCACAGGTACCCCACCAGTCCGATGAGGAATAGCAGGAGAGCAACTTGGAGGAGTACGGACGGGACATCGATGAACGCTGCTAACCGCCACGTCTGGAAGGTTTGGTGGCGGAGGTTCCATATACGCAACTGCTCATGGGAGCCGTTTCCAGACAACGCGGTCGGCGTCAAGAGGTTGTTCAGCCACTGGTTGACCGAAATGGATGCAGCGCCAAGCCCGCAGACCAATGCGGCGAACCATAGGGTGGCGATGTATGTGGGTGCTGCAGCGGGAAGTGGGGTAGAAGCGCTCGAATACGCGGGAAGGAAGGCTGGGGTAGAACTACCAGTCGTATAGTTGACGATGACCTCCAATTCACGCGAGATTTGTAGAAGGGTTTGCATACTAGGATCCGGAGGAGGCCGTAAAATGCCGTAATACTGGACGCCGAATCCAGTCACCACCGCAGAGAACAAACCCGCCTAGAATATCAGCGAGGTAGTCAGAAGTGGCATCCCCCGAAGGAGACGGAGAAGGGGAGCTTACAAATGTGAGCAGCGAGTTGATCTCGTTCCTCCACCTTTTCACGCGCTCGCTTTCATGTTGCCAGACTTGCGCTGTCAGCTTCTTGCATTCCCCTGACTGTGAATCGACGCCGGAATTAGTACGGGACCCGACGCCCTTTGCGCTGATGACATGAAATATTGGTCTCACTGTTCGAGGATCAGGAGGTATAGTGTTTCGCTGCAAGTCGGAGCCGCCGTACTCTGCCTGGGTATCACGGCCAGTGGCCGACCTGACGGTAGGGTCGGGCGGGGCATGGTAGCGCGGGTCCTGAAGTCGTGATAATATCCCATTAGTACGATTGCGATCCTCGAGTTCAAAAGTATAGGTGCTCACCAATGCGGAGGGGTGTGCCAATGATTGATCCCCTGCAGTCGGACGGTCGCTCACAGCGATCTCACTGACAACCTGTATGCTGAAATTCGACAGTGATGGTTGCGAGGTTGAACTATCTGAGACAAGCGATGCTTGTGGGACCTGCTTGAGCACCTCAACGACGGTACGAAGGTCATACCAGATATGACAGTACTGACCTCAGTTAGGTTGACCGGGGCGGGCTTTCCTCCGTAGATTGGCGCAGGCACAGAGGCTTGGCTAGTAGAGAGAAGCGGGCTCCCTTTCACTCGATAGGTTAGCCGTCTCGTTTGCCATATTCTCAGAAGGACTATGGGCTACACAAGGTCCGCCAGTCAGCCTGAGAGCAGAGAGGGGAAGGGTGTGTGCTTACTTGATAAAATTCTCGGTCGCTGGAACTCACGGTGGTGGATCACTTATGAGGGAGTCAACTGCAGTCATCTTTATATGCGGAATACCACCATGATGCGAGCCATGCTCGTGCATCCACGGAGCGATGTGTTGAGCGGGCACACATTCCACATTAATTCATTGCTCCCTATAGCCGACTTCGTGTCTTGACTCCTCCCTATCACATTAAATGTCAGTGTATCCCATAATACCGCGTGTGGTTCGAATACTGCCTGTGTAGATCAATCAGCCTGGAGAGGCAACCCAATGCAAGAACGACTGCTCTATGAGCCGATTTGCGAGTCTGAGACCGAGCGGCTCAACAAGGTCGCGTCAACCCGACGCGATAGTATGCTGTGTGCCGGCCAATGAATGAAACTGCGACGTATGAAAATGATAGCAACATACAGCAATTGACAGGTCACGAGTCGGGAAAGCTTCGATGTTCCGGATAGGTAAAGTATCGACGTCTTGAGTTTGTCCAATCCAGCCATAGTATCGTATCACTGGCAGCGGCACTGCACTAGCATGTAGACGTTATGGCGGTGTCAGAAACGGTATCTAGAGGATTGGTGACATTGAAGACACTTCCCGAATCCCTTCTGCGTCCAACGGTTAACGTTCACGAAAGCATCTCAAGAAGAAACGGCGGCGGAAAGGGCCATCATACATGTTCCACTTGCCTAAATGAGCTTTCGGGAAACGACGGGAAAGCAGGGTTCCCTTGCAGTGAGGTCGAGGAGCACTAGCTGAAACATGCTAGCCGTCTGCACAATGGGCCGCTTGCCATGTACGGCCTCCGAAGCAATCCGTTTAGGAAGGTACCCCATCAGAGGGTCCTAATGGACTCCCACCGGGAGGAATTATGACTGTACTACCGAACCAAAAGTGAGCGAGCACTCCTTCTTTTGTGGACTGATATGGGCTCAGTGATTCTCTTGGTTTTAAAACACGCAATTGGCTTGGATATGATACAGCAGCGGCCACGATGCAGACCACGCTGTACTAGGGCATTAGCGTCACGGCGCGGTACAGAAATGAGTGGACACACGACTAACCACCCTTGTGGCAGATACATATGCAGCACTTCCAGCGGATTACGGAACGGGGAAGAGCGAGTTTACCAGAACTAAATCCAAGGAAATTCAGGGTAGCACATCATTGAGAGAAACATTGTTGTGCAACGAGTCGGGAGGATACGAGTCGGTGGCGGGCTGTGGCGGGACCGGGGGCAAAAATTGCGGAGATCGATTTCGCGATCAGGCTCCCGATGTCAATCTGAGAAAGAGAAACGCGCCCATTGAATTTGAAGCAGACGCCTACGCCCCACCCCACTTAAGTGACCTCGCAGCTGGTCGAGCATGCCCCGCCCTGTCTCCTTCATACCTGTGTCTCCCCGTATCACAGTGAGTGCTCTACTCACGTATATCTTTGCTCCCCCGGCTCTCCGTCGCTTCACCCGGGGAATCCGGCGCATATGTGCAACCACACATGCGTCTGGGCCTTGGAGCCCATGACGAGCCTTCAACCAGTCGGCTATTCGACTGGGCGGTTTGCGTAGCATGAAAGCAATGCGAGAAATCGCATGGCCATATACCTTGTCAGCAAGTGCGCGTACATGCACGCGCACAACTCTCCATGCAAAGACGACCGCGGTTGTGGCTCCGATAGAGCGTTGGTGCGAAATGCACCGATTGTGCTTATGTAGCTTTTGCTTATTTGCCTCCTGTAGGTCCCTTGATTCAACCAAAGCAACTCAATACCTACCCTCAGTTGCATACACGTCCGTTATCTCCCGATTCCCTGTGACAACTCTCCGCAAAGCGACAATGGGCCTGTGCCTGCAACACACCAGATCTAGACAACGCCCGTATCTTGTACATCTCCCGTATCAGACCTCTATTTCCATCCATAATCTCGGCAAACGCTACTCCAACAATTGCTGCCACAACACCGCCCCTCGGGCCCGATGCAACAGACAGCGATGTATACGCACTGACACCCCACACTTGGTGTCCATCGGGGTGTCCTTCATCTCAACCATCCCAATGGAGCGCATCATAGTATGTCTCCTCAGCGAGGGTTCATCCCCCCGGACTCGCGCGTCAGCTTAGACAAGGAGCTCCCGCAGGCGTCATGCGGTTGGGTAATAGTCTCTGCTGAACTGGATTGAAGGCGTGCGCTTCGCCGGGCAAGCAGGACCGACCGCGCGTCGCGGGGGAGCGTGATGCGCTCAAGGCGGATTGCGACACGCTGATAGCGGGCAAGACGATCGTGCTCGCGGCCGCGGAGGCGGATCGCGAACCGCAGCGCACGTGGCGGAGACGGAGGCGCGGGTGAATCTAGTGAAGGACGAGCTGGAGGGATTCTGTGCGGGGCGCGAGGGTATGCGCGAGGAGAATTGGCAGCTGAGGGAGGTCACGGCGAAGTCGTCGTGGACCCTACATCTGGGTGAACGGGAGCGAAGGGATACTAGTAGCGTGTCGAATTAGGGGGACAGCGTGCTTGACAACGGTGCGTGTGCTCGGGATCTTTCGGGGTGTAGAGTGTGCTTATGATTCGTTCTGTAGTGCTTGTGCAGGCCAAGGACGAGCAAGAGAAGTGTAGCCGGCTGAGCGGGAACTCGCGGGGCTGAAAGCGAAGGTCAGCGAGAGGTCGGTAACTCGCATCATGCATATCTCGTACGGCTCGTCCCAACGTGTCAAGGTCCTCTACAATCCATAGTGAACAGCGACACCTGGCGCGACGTATCCTCTGCGCTGCTAGAGCTCGAAGAGTACCGCGCGTGCTTCGCGGTCTCGCAGTCTCCTATGCAAAGCGAGACGCCCAACCTGCAGAGCAACAGACAAAAACCCTCGCTTTCGGGGCTAGACGTCTTCGCCACAGGGCACTGTGGATGACGAGCCCGCGCAAGCGGGCAACGTCCGAGGCTGTCGATCTCACCAGTCAGACTTTGGGGTGGACCTACCCGTTGCAGCGAGCCGCTCATGCTTAGACAGCGATCGGGTGTGCCGAAGCGGCGGAGGATGCACGATCTTATTACTGGCGGCGTGCGTTGTTCGACGGAGCAAGCCCTTGGGAGCCACCCGCAGAGCCCCAGCCCTAGTCTCAGCCTCAGCTACACTCACCGCCCACGACGCCGCCGACCATCGACGAAATCGGAGGGGCTCCCGTACTGTGGGACGGGCATCCCTAGTGCTGCATCCGGAGCAGCTGTTCCTGACGATCTCGTAGAGTAGGACCTGCCGAGCCTGGTACGCTTGATCCATGGGCAATGTGAAGATGGACCAGTGCCTACCAAGACTGACTACGCCCCAAGATCAGAGGCTTCGGTGGGTCAGCGACCTTGTCTGTGTACTTGAGCACGCAGGCACGGAAAACGCAGTTGGCTTGGGGTGCGTCTTCCCCACGCCTCTTCGTCTACTTCCGCTCATTCTACATATACATATAGATATGACTGGGCTAGCTGGCTGCGCTTCCAAGCCGCGCGCCAGCGCCCCGACAAGATCACCGCCGTCCTCGGCGCCGCTGCGCCCTGCCTCCCTACCAACTCGCCCACGTTTAGCACGGCCTTCGCAACCGTGCCCAACTTCCCGCACCTCGCGTACCAGGTCTTCCTCGGCGAAACGCCGGACGCCGGCGCTGAACCCGACGTGGACATCCGCCGCACACTGCGGGCGACGCTGCGTTCAAGAACAGTTCGTTAGTTTGATTCTGCGCCTGCGGTCTTTGAATATGACCTGTTCGTCATAGGGCTGCAGTTTTACGTCCGAGGTAACTCTATGAGACATCTCTCCATAGCTGATACTCTGATACTCTGTAGAACACGAAATCGAGTCCTGGGCATTCTTTCGCGACCAGTGTAACTACACGATACCCCAGCCGGTGCTCAGCATCCTAGCCGTAGGTGCTCCCGCTTCCTCTCCCTCTTAGTGACTCACGCGATCGCGTACCAGGATCGCGTCGCAGACTGGGCGAAGGGCCTCAAGCTTTTGGGAATGCGGACTTCTTTCCGCACTTGAGAGTACAGGTACGTTTTTGCGCTTTGAGGCCTTTGGCGCCGCCCAGGACGATAGGTGATGCTGATAGGACACTGGCTGCACCTCGGACATCCAGCGACGTTCACCTACTTCGTCGAGGAGTGCCTGCAGGGGCTCCCCAAGAAGCTAGCAAGTCCGATTTCTGCAACTGAAGTGATGGAGACAGAAGAGTCGGAGTCGCAAGCGAGGCCTAATGATGAGCTATGACAACGTCTCAGTCAGTGCGCCGTGGATCGTCCATGTTTATGTTGGTACGATCGCGGCCACGGAAAATGTATCTTTGATGCGATCAACTGTGCACTGAGGGGGGAATTTCTGAGGAAAGCGAACATGATGATGCCTAACTCTCACTTCGACTCTACGACGTCAGTTCATCGATGCGGTATAAGCTTTTCACTCACTGTGCGGCATGTACCTACTGAGAACAAGATCGCCGCACGCCCACTATACTACGCCGGATCGCTCCTGGACCTCGTCATGTATGAAGCAACCACGCACATAAACTCGTGTCTCCTCATGACCAGCATCAACGCATACAGCCTAAGGGACAAGTAGTGGTGGATATGACAGACTTCACAAGAAGGTACAGACGATATCATCATGATCACGGCCGAGCCACCCGGCGCGACTACGTGGACTTGGCAGCCCCTTCAGACGCTCGGAATATGAGCTAGAGCATGGTTAGTGTCAGCCATGGATGGCGAACTTCAGAACGACTCATACCAACGAGCTGGATGCATCAGATCCTCAGGCATCGGGTGGGGTCCTAAGGGGTTGATAGTCCAGCCGTGCCACATCTTCCGTACCCTCTTCCGTGATGCCACCCAACGGGGTACTAGTAGCCCCCGTTTGTCCTCTAGCTTGCACAGTCGCAGAAGCTTTCTCAATATCAGTATCAGAATCTTGACTCCGCGGGCTCGACCGTCTACAGCGGAGGAGCATGTCAATTGGTGATCGACAAGCTCATCGGAGGGTGCGTACCTCAGGTGCCGTAGGGGGGTCCGAGTCAAGAAGGATAGTGTTTGAGGCAGGGGGAGACTATCAGTGGGACTGCCTTGAGTTTCGCCCTCCGAGTCGGGTACGCCTTGTGAAGCGGGGCCACTCGCTTCCGTAGGTCTGACATACGCAGGTACTGTATTAATACAACAAATCGTCATGCATGGTGTGTCGCTTACGGCCCTTGTGCCCTCCGCTCGGGCTCAAACGTACGCTTCGCCTCATGAGCCTTATCCATGGCCTCTTTGAACGACCGATAGGTTCGATTATCGCTCTCAAACTCAACATCACCGATTTGGATTTTGACCTGATTCAGGATCTTCTCCAATAGCAGGACCGCATCCCGCCTTTCTGTGTCCGTATCGGCGGAGCCTGATGGCTGTTGTCTACTAGCTAGGCGTGCCAAATTCCACATGCTTCTTGTAAGAGCATCTTCACTCCAGGACGGAAGCTCCCAGGGACCGGCCCAAGGTGTCATGCCAGTGCTACCCTTGCCCAAATCACGGCGAGCTGACGGCGGTACCTTGTGGGTATCGAGCTTGTTGAGCACATTCTTGACGTACAGCCACCGAGTCCACGATCCAACCTGAGAGGGATTCTTCAATTCTCCGAGTAACATCAGCGTCACCGCCGTGTAGGTCATGACCACACAAGCATCAGTTGTGTCGGGGTAGTCCCATGACGTAATGTGCTCGACATCTGTGGGTCCTCTGATTCAGAATGCGAGACCCAAGACCACGAGGCATAGGCTATAGCTGAGTGGCTCACCATCTTCAGACCACTTCTCGGTGTCGGCCTCGTCGTCATTGTGATATATGCCTTCCAAGATCACCATCTGCATCTTCACTAAGTTTCCGGTCACGCCATGATTTCCTTCTCTCAGGAAGTCGAAAAGCTTGAGGTATACTGCTCGCCCCATCTGATCGGAGCGAAGAGCAGCCAGTGCAGCTCCATACACCTTGATAGCTTGCTGTTGGAGCGTAAGGCTTTCGTCATCACCGTTAGCGACTCCGTTTGCGTCCGCACCCCGCAGAAAGCGCCCCGCGAAGTTGACACCTGCCGTGATGAACTTGTTCTGAGGTTCGGCGCCATGTTGCCAGGGTGATTCCTCGCTGTCCGGGAGGCTGAGGGGTCTTCGTTGGCACATGGCAACAACATTTTTCAACGCCATTTGAGGCTGCATCACGTTGAGAAATGCCTCCATGAAGGAGGCCGAATTATCGTCATCTTTGATGACGGGGAGCATATTCGCGACAATGGTCTCGTCTGACACATGGCCTGCTTTCGTCGTCAGGTACGTTGCCTCTCCGGCTGCCCAGCTATAGTATCCCCCGTAATCACGTACAGCTTGAAGAGTGTCCCTTCGAGCATCGATGCAACGATAGAGTTGTAAGGCACTGCCTTCGTCCATGATGTATATATCGCGGACCATGGCCAGGTCTGATAGCCAGTCAACGAAGTGGTAGGCAACACCATACCACATGAGCTTCAGCAGCAGGGACAGCCAGCAAAAGAACTTTGACTGTGGCGATATGAATGGGGAGTAAGGGACGAAGACCGGTATGCAAGTTGTTGCAAGCAAGAATAGGAAGAGCAGGACGAATAGGACGGTTATGGGGATAGCGATATCCGTGTTGTTCAGTTGCCATAGGTACCCCACCAGTCCGACAAGGAATAGCAAGACAGCAATTTGGAGGAGTACTGACGGGATATCGATGAGCGCTGCTAACCGCCACGTCCGGAAAGTTTGGTGGCGGAGGTTCCATATACGCAACTGCTCATGGGAGCCGTTTCCGGATAATGCGGTCGGCGTCAACAGGTTGTTCAGCCACTGATTGACCAGGATAGCGATGGATGCAGCGCCAAGCCCGCAGACCAATGCGGCAAACCAGAGTGTGGCAACATAGGCAGGTGCTGCAGTGGGGGGTGGTATTGAAGCGCTCGAATGAGCCGGAAGGAAGGCTTGCGAAGAACTACCAGTGGTATGATTGACGATGACCTCCAACTGACGCGAGATTTGTAGCAGTATTTGCATGTTCGGATCCGGTGGAGGTTGTAATATGCTGTAATACTGGACACCGAACCCAGTGATTACCGCAGAGAACAAACCCGCCTGTAATAATAGTCAGAGGCCGCATCCCTCAATCGAGACGTTGGAAGAGAGCGTACAAACGTGAGCAACGAATTGATCTCGTTCCTCCACCTCTTCACACGCTCGCTTTCATGTTGCCAGACTTGCTGTGTGAGCTCCCTCCATTCCCCTGACTATGAACCGACGCCTGAGTCAGTAGGGGTTTGACACGCTTTACATTGATAAATATTTGTCTCACCGTTTGAGGACGAGGCGGTGGCGGCGGTGGCGGTGGCGGTGGCGGTGTTGATGGTGCTTGTGGTTCCGATGCTGGTGGCGGTACTTCTGCTGCTGTTGCTGTTGCTGTTGACGGCAGCGGCGACAGTGTCGTCAATGGAGGTGTAGTGTTTGGCTGCGATCCGGAGCCGTCATTCGCTACCTGGGGGTTACGGCTGGTGACCGAACTGACGTTCGCGTCGGACGCAGCAAGGTAGCGCGTGTCCTGAAGTCGTGATAGGGTTCCATTAATACCATCATGATGCTCGAAAGAGAGATACCCACCAATGGGGACGGGTGAGCCATTGACTCATCCCCTGCAGTCGGACGGTCGTTCGCAGCAAGCTCACTGGCAAGCTGTGTGCCGACTTTCGACAGAGATGGTTGCGAGATGGAACTATCCAAGACAGGCGATGTTTGTAGGACCTGCTTGAACCCCTCAACAATGGTACTCAGGGCATATGAGTTATGGCAGTACTGACCTCAGTGTTCTCGGTTGAGGCGGGCTTTCCTGGATCAATCGGCGCAGCGGCTTCGCTGGTGGGGAACAGTGATCCCTCCCTTTCATTCGATAGATTGGGTGTCCCGTTTCCCATATTCTCAGAGGGGACACAGGCTACAGAACCCGCGGTTGGTGTGGCCAAGGTCATAGTTCGAAGGTCTGCGGAATTAGCCTGAGAGCAGCTTGGGGCAGAGAGTGTGCTTACTTGATAGAGCTCTCCGTCACTGTCACAAACACGGAGGGTGGAAGAACAACCATGACAAGAGACAACTTGAGCCAGCTTTATAGACAGGAGGCGAGCTATGCATCCACGAGAAAACAACGTGTTTTTCATGGAGTGGACCTGATATCTTCCCTGTAACTGTCAGTGTGTCCTGCATATCATGCGTTTTGTGGTTTTATTAGTGCGGCAGCTGGCAGGTATGCCCCCAAGAGAAATGGAAGGAAAACCGCGATCGTAACGCGCGCTCGTCATTGGTTCCATCATTGCCATACTCAGAGGGCGGGCTGCATACGGACACCCTCTACAAGCTCTACAGTGTTAATGAGATCAATTGATATATTGGCACATCACATTCTATCAGCCAATGAGGCCGAGCGCCCCGTCAAGGTTGCGTCAACTTGAACTTGAAGCTCGCGAAGTGCCCAGTACGGGGATCTATTCCATCGAGGGTCAGTCAAGGGAGCGATCCTCTGGGGGAACGATAAGTAGCATCGCACCGAACTTCAGTCTATGCTAAACAGAGTGAGATTCACTGAGGCTCCCAACCGAGATGGAGTCCCGGACTCCCATCCTAGACAGTATCGCGCGCCGCTAGTGACAGAAGATTCTTGTCACGTGAACACGCATTGCATATCTGGCCTCTAAGAGTCCGCGAACCCATCAACTAAGAACGAACTGGCCTTGTACACCCCTGACGGTGCAGACCCCGAAGCCGGTCTCACACACGCTGCTTGAGCCAGTACACGGAGGGCCTGACACCTTCGACGCACGACTCTCGACCATCTGTCACGCATCGTGCTTGCGATGCGATGCGAGGAGCCATGATGGGCTTGAGCTGGGAAGTGGCTCCACCCAATACAGCTCTGATTGCGCCATCGACCGCCGCAGTGCCCATCGCTACTGACAGGGCTTGCGCGAAGGTCGTGCCTGCAATAACGAAGCCTATGGCGGACGGCATAGCGGCTGCGGCGGAGCCTGTAAGTTGCACATGAGTACAGGAACGTTGCGGAGGGTATGAGTATTGAGTACTCAAAGTGCACGCCTATGGCAGTGAAACCTACGGCACCGAGCGCGCCAGGGAGGATAGTCTTGAGCTTTGTGTGTCGTACTTAGGACCGAGATGAGCGAAGACTCCTTCCTTTGTGGGCTCATATAGGCCTGCATATCCTCCCTTCCCAATGCGCAATCGGCTTGACACAGCGGCAGCCACAGTGGAAACACGCTGCGCTAGTTTCATCGAACGTAAATGAGAGGGTACATGCAAGACGAACCCGGGTAGTAGTCGGTCTATGGTTACCGTACGGAGCTAGGCTAGATGGGTAACAGGAGCAAAGATGACCAGGCTTTAGGAAAGTCACCCTAGGCGTTGGGCGGGTCATAACGAGGATACGAGTTGGCAGTTGGGTGGCGGCGGGATCGGAGGCGGGAATACGGACATCGTGAGATCGCGATCCTCCCGATGTGAATCTGATATTCAAGCGGGAGACGCGCGCAAAGCAAATTAGACGCCTACGCCCATCCCGCACTGTCCAAGCATGCGCCCTGTCCCCTTCACACCTGACTTGCAGACACACACAGTCTATTAGCCGGCCGAGTGTGTCTCTCAGCCATTCATCAGAAGTCCGCGCCAACAGCCTCACCTTCACATGCAGGATACTGTGCAACCCTTCCGAGGTTGAACATAGCGGTGTCTGGACAAACACCGTGACGTGTGCTATTGCCGACACCACCTGTCCTCACCTGTCTCCGCTAGTCCCCCGCAACACTAGTGAAGTGCCTTCATGGCTATGTATCACAGTGAGTATTCTGCTCAAGCCCTAGTGTATCACCGCTCCTCGAACTCGTCATCTCTTCGTATAAAGGATCCAGAACATGTATGCAGCCACGGCTTCGTCTCTGTCTCGGAGTCCCTCAACCACCGGACGGACAGCGAACAACCGATTGATGCGTGCATGGTGATTCGGCGAGACGTGTGTAGCACGCGAGCGGCGCGGACGCTCGCTCGGCCATGCGCCTTGTCACCAAGTGCACGCATACTTATGCAAGGACGTCCGGGCGGTTGTGGCTTCAATAGGGCGTTGATGCAGAATATACCGGTTAAGCCTAGATTCTGCTGATGAAATGCGTAGGTCCCCCGATTCTCACTCCGGTGTCTACTTTCAGGTGCGCACACGTCCTTTATATTCTAGTGATTCTCGATTCACAGGAGCACCTCCCCCAGAACATGATAATCAGGACCTCGCGCGCGTCGCAGCAGAGTGGGATGCGCTCAATGCGGAGTGAGACACGCTCAGGACGGGCAGGGCGAACGTGCTCCGGCGCGCGTCAATCTGATGAAGGCGGTTACGGCGACCACGCAGCTCGATGCGCTGTGCGGCGAGAAGTGAAATAGGCTGCACACGGTGCAGGCGGAGCTAGAGGCGCTCCGTGTGGAGCACGAGCGCATGCGTGAGGCAGCTGGAGGAGGTCGTGGCGAAGCTGTCGCGGGGCGTGCGTCTGGACGCACAAGAGCGAAGGCGGAGCAGCATGCTGGATTAGGGGGACACCCTACTTGACAACGGTGTGTGTGCCCGAGATCTTTGGGGCGTGGGGCAAACTTATGACCTGTTCTGTAGTGTTTGCGCAGGCCAAGGAGAAGCAGGAGGAGCGGATCCGGGCTGAGCGGGAGCTCACAGAGCTGAAGGCGAAGGTCAGCAAGAAGGTCGGTGGCTCGCTTCACGCACATTCTTCTCGTACAACTCATGCTGACGTGCGCGTTAGGCGCATATCCAGTCCACAGTGAACAGCGACACTTGGCGCGACGTATCTGCTGTGCTGCTAAAGTTCGAAGAGCTTTGTGCGCCCTTAGCGACCGCGCCGCTTGATAGGCAACGCCTGACCTGCAGAGCAACAGATAGCCCCTGCATTTGGGGCCCGTGGCTTTCACTGGTTCAGCGACCCCAAAGTTGCGGGTGGATACGGTGGATGCCGAGTCCGCGCCCTCGGAGCGGGGGTTGTCCGAGGCTGTCGAGCACACCATGTCGGATCGTGGGGCCAACCTACATGCTGCGGGGGGCCTCAAGATATCGGCCGTTCCGTCTTCCTTGGACGACGAGCAGAGTGCGCTGAAGCGGCGGATGATGCACGGGCTCATGTCTGGCGACGTGCATCCTTCGACGGAGCAAGCTTTCGCAGAGCCACCCCGAGCCTGAGAGCTTCAGCGCCAGCGTCAGCCTTCCAGTCGCCCCCGCTGCCCCAGCCGGATGAGGTGAGGTCTTCTAGTAATTGGGCAGACCTTGTCAGCGACCGCCTCTGCGTCCTTGAGTACAAAGGCATCGAGAACGTAATTCGCTTGGGGCGCAACTTCCCCACGCCTGCCATTCTACTTCCCCTCATTCTGTACACGCATACAGACACGGTTGGGGAAGCCGGCTGTGCTTTCGAGCCACGCGGCAGCGCCCCGACAAGATCACCGCCGCCATCGGCGCTGCTGTAGCCTGCCTCCCTACCAACTTGCCCACGTTTAGCCCGACCTCCGCCCTCGTGCCTTGCTTCTTGTACCTCACATACTAGGTTGTCCTCGGCGAGGCACCGAACTTCGCGCGTGCGTAGCTCGACGACATCTGCCGCACACTCCGGGCGACGCTGCGGAGCACGGTCGACCACCCGCCGAAGTCGTTGCGGATACGATCTTGGGCGCGGGGATGGCTCGAAGCATGCATGCACTATGAAGACGGCGGTGGACGGCGGCTGACGGTTGTTGCGGGCAGATTGTACCTATCCCGTTCTTCACCCAAGGGAAGAGGACTACCGGGTGGGCAGTATAGCAAGCAAGGCATCAAGAACAGTACGTCAGTTTGCAAACGTTAAAGGCGGTATGTGCTCGCGATCTTGGAAGCTGATGCGCTCGTCATAGCGCTGCAGTTCTGCACGCCTGAGGGGATGTTACAAGACATCTCAGCATGAGCTCCATAGCCGATTTTGTGCAACTACGTCAAATCGAAGAGCGGCATGAGACTTCACTCACGACAAAGGTAGCTGCACAACCCCTCAGTACCCGGTTCTGTACGCGTTCCCTTTTATCCCCACCTCCCTCTTTCTATATCTGTGATCGCGTACCAACACCTCAAACAGTTCGGCCACCTCGTCAAGAAGTGGCTGCAGGGGGTCCCGAGCGGAATTGACTTCTGCGACCGAAGCGAGCAAGGCAGAAGAGACAGAGTCACACGTGAGGCCGAGTGATGAGGTCCAAGTCAGTCCGTCGTGCACCGTCCATGTTCATGTTGGTATGATCACGGCTACGGAGAATGTATCTTTGATGCGATGAATCGTGTACTGAGTGTGACATTCCTGAAGAAAAGCGAACGCGATGATGTCTCAATATCATTTTAACTCTACCATGCCAAGTCATCGGTGCGATATCAGTCTGTAGGTGCTTTGTCTTGTTAGCGCAGCAGGGGCATGCTGAGCATCATTCAGAACGGATTGTACCAGAAGCTGCATCAAGAAAGTGCGACACAATCACCGCATTCGAGAAATCTACATTCCCTTGTCGTGCACCAAGCAACCCTGCATATAACCCCCCATGTCTCCTCCGAGTCGTGTATGACCAACATCAACACATACAGGAGCGAGTAGCGGCAACTATGGCAGACTTGACTAGGTAACGGAAACTATACCGTAAAGCTCAAGAAGGCACATGTATCATCATGATCGCGTTTAAATCGCCCGCAGCTACATGGACTGGAAGCTAATACCGTAGCCCGTTCGGACTCGGAATGCGAGCGAGGACGCGCTAGGCTGTGGTACGTGTCAATCGTGGGTAGGGAAATTCTGAATGACTCATACTGAGAGCTAGATGTACCAGATGTTCAGACATTGGGTGGAGTCCCAAGGGATTGATAGTCTAGCCGTGCCATATCTTCCGTGCCCTCTTCCGTGATGCCATCCAGCGGCGGAGCCTCAATTTGTCCTCCAGCTGGCGGAGGTGCAGCATCTTTCTCAAGGTCAGGATCACCTTCTTGACTCCGAGTGCCGGACCGTCTACTGCGGAGGAACAGGTCGGTTGGAAGGTCATGGTTTGGAAGGTTATCAGAGGGTGCGTACCTCAGATACCTTAGAGGTGTCAACAAGGACAGTGGCCGAGACCGGAGGAGACTATCAGCCCGAGGTCTGCCTTGAGCTTCATTCTCGGGTGCGCTTTGTATAGCTAACCCACTGGCTTCCGTGGGTCTGAGATACACAGGTACTGTATTAGTACAGGAAACCGGCATGCATGGTGTTCCGCTTACGGTTGTACCTCCCCCTCGGGGTCAAACGTATGCTTCGCCTCTATAACCATATCCAAGGCTTCCTTGAAAGACCACGCTGTTCTGTTATCGCTCGTAAACACTGAAGGACTGACTTGATCTCTGACATGAACCAAGAGCTTCTCCATTAGTACGACCACATCCCGCAGCTCCGTCTCCGAGTTCCCCCTATCGGTGGTGCCTGAAACCTGTCGTTCATGAGCCAGGCGTGCTAATTCCCTTAAGCTATATGTGAGAGTTTCTTTGCTCCAGGTCGGAATCCCCCAGGGGGAGTTATCCTTGTCCGAACCAACGCGGCCTGCCGGTACCTTGTAGGTGTCGAGCTTGTCAAGCGTATTCTTGACGTATGGCCATCGAGTAGGACTCTCCAGTCCCCCGAGTATCCTCAGTGTCATCGCCGTGTAGGTCATGACCACGCAAACATCAGTGTCGCCGGGGAAATCCCATGACGTAATACGCGTCACATCTGTGGGTCCAAGTCAGCATACGCGATCGAAGGACATGTCATTTAGAGACAGTGACAAACCATCCTCAGACCAATTCGCAGTGTCGAGCTCGTCATCATGGCCATCTATGAGCTTCAGGATCTTCATTTGCATATCCTTTCCGGCGGCAGCTCCTTCTCTCAGGAAGTCGAAAAGTTCCAAGTACACTGGTCGTCCCATATGATCGGGCCGAAGAGCAGTCAACGCAGCGTCATACACCTCGATAGCCTGCCGTTGGAGGCTTTCGTCATAAGCGTGAGCAATTTCATTTGCGCCCGTGGTACCCAGGTAACGCCCCGCGAATTTGACACCTGCAGTGATGAACTTGTTCTGAGGGTCAGGGTTACATTGCCAAGGCGATTCCCCGTGGTTGAGGAGGCTGAGAGGTCTTCGCTTGCATATGGCGAGGACATTATCTAATGCGACCTGAGGCCGGAATTCCTCGAGGAGTGCCCTCATGTAGGAGGTCGGATCCAATTTAACGTCGTCCTTGATGGCGGGGAGCATATTCGCTATGATGGTCTCGTCCGACCCTACTGCTTTACTCATCAGGTAGATTGATTCCCCTGCAGCCCAGCTATCGTACCCTCCGGCGTGTATGGCCTGGAGAGTGGCACGTCTAGCACAGATTTTGAGAATGAACTTGTATATGGCGTGGCGGTCATATATGATATGAATTTTGTCGAGCACGCCATGCAAGACTAGCCATCTCCCGAAGCGAAAGGCAATATCACAACACAAGAGCTTCAGTTGAAGGGATATCCAGCATAAAAGCTTTGACAGTGGCGATACGAATGGGGTGTAACGCACGAAGACCGGTATGCAAGTTGTGGCGAGCAAGAATAGGAAGAGCAGGAGGAATAGGACAGTGATGGGGGTAGCGATCTCCGCGTTGTTGAGTTGCCATAGGTATCCCACCAGTCCGACAAGGAATAGCAGGAGAGCAATCTGGAGGAGTACTGACGGAACATCGATGAGTATCGCTAGTCGCCACGTCCGGAAGGTCTGGTGGCGGAGGTTCCATATACGCAATTGTTCGTGGGAGTCGTTCTCAGATAATGCGGTCCGCGTCAAAAGGTTGTTCAGCCACTGATTAACCAGGATGGCGATGAACGCAGCGCCAAGCCCACAGATCAATGCGGCGAACCACAGAGTGGCGATGTAGGCAGGTGGTGTGGCGGGGGGTTGTGTGAAATCGCTAGAATGAGCCGGAAGGAAGGGTTGGGACGAAACACCAGTGATCTGATTGACAATAACTTCCAATTGACGCGAGATTTGTAGGAGAATTAGCGAGTGGGGATCCGGTGGTGGAGGTTGTACTAAGCCGTAGTACTGGACACAGAATCCAGTGATCACCGCAGAGAACAAACCCGCCTAGAATAATAGCGGCGGGGTAGTCAATAGTGGTGTTTCTCGAAGGGGACGTGAAAGGGGATCATACAAATGTGAGCAACGAATTGATCTCATTCCTCCACCTCCTTACACGCTGTTCTTCGTAGTCCCATACTTGTTTTGTTACGTTCGACCAATCCACTCGCTTCTAGTGAATGTCTATGTCAGTACGGTGACCGATGCTCTTTGAGCTTGTATTATAAAGATTTGTCTCACCTTTTCAAGTTGAGGGTCAGGCGTCATAGTGTTTGGCTGCGACCCGGAGGCGACATTCACTGCCTGGGTGTCACAGCCGATGACAGACCCGACGTTAGCGTCGGATGTAGCGCGGTAGCGCGGGTCCTGAAGTCGTATCAGTACTCCGTTCATACGATTGCGGTGTTTGCTAGTGAAGTATGATACTGACCGACGCGGATGGGTGTGCCATTGACTGATCCTCTGCAGTCGGCGGAAGGTCGCTCGCGGAAAACTCGCTAGCAATCTGCGTGGGGGTGCTTGACAGCGATGGTGGCGAGCTTGAACTATCTAAGACGGGCGATGTTTGCGGGGTCTGCTTGAACCGCTCAACGACGGTATGCAGGTCGCATGAATCGTGGCAGTACTGACCTCAGTATTTCCTTGACCGACCGGCGTAGAGGCCTTGCTTATGGAGAGCGGTGGGCCCTCCCTTTCGTTCGATAGACTGGGTGTCTCGTTCTCCATGTTCTCAGAGAGAAGATACGGGCTGCGTTTAATGTCACATCAGTAAGGTAACGGTACGAATGGGACGCAATACAAACCTGAGAGCAGCTTGAGGCGAAGAGTATGCTTACGCGATAGACGTCTCGGACACCGGTAGTCAGGGTGGGAGAACGACGATGAGGAAAACAAGTTCGCCCAACTTTAAGCCAGCAGACGATCGCGAGGCAAAGCATGCCTCCACAGAGTGACATCTTGATCAAGCGGCCTCTCATTCGAGCCACAATGATTGGCATGGAGTTGTGGATAGGTTGTCGGTTTACATTCAATTAAGGCCGTACCACGTCGTCGCAGTCTCAGAAGCGGTACCTAGATCCTCGTAGCGGAGCAAGTGCCATACTCAACCGCTTGCTGTGGACTACTAGCAGCGACGGGAATCAGTAGTTGCCTCCGAGTCGGTATTCCCAGAAATTCAGTACCACATTACTCACAATCCAAGGACCGTGGTGCGCACTGGCAGACGCGAGGACCTGTAAAGCCAAACCTCAACGTTCAACGGCTACCCTGCCGGAGAGTTCATGCGGCGTTCACTTCTTCGACCGCACTGAGTGATTCATGAGATGCTGAGGCGAGAAGGAACTGACGTGGAAAAAGGGAAGATCGCATTACAGCTGATGAGGTAAGCTACGTATGGTACGAATATTAATGACTCTACTTTGACCTCACTGTACTGTTCTACCGTTCTCACTGACAAATAGAATTTGAGAAACACAACCCCAAATAGATTCCAGAGTGTGTACAGTGTACTGCGGGTCCTTTACCCAGACGATCGAGACCGGTGTATGACTGCTTTCTATGGGTACCGTTTCCGGCACTATGAGCGGCATTCAATCGCTCATGGTCTCAGGTATTGTGGTGAATATTTTTTGGTTACGAATGTGTCGTTCAGTGCTGCTATTGCGAAAACATTGGCAGCCACAAGGTGTCACGCACTTCTGCTCCTTTACCCAGCGTTAGCGCGCATCGATTGGCGGAGGACCCAGGTCACACCTTCCTAAAGTAGACGGAAGCACTTCTGTTTTGTCACACCTGGTTGTTCCTCACGACAGAATCTAGTTTTTTCTCAAGCAAGTGCCCTCCTCGGGTCAAAGCCAAACTATCTCAAAGCAAAGGCTAGATAGATTGCTACTATACTAGAAAACCAGGAGAGCCCAAAAGCACATGTACCCGTACTGGAACACTCCAAAGATCTTGATCTTACCGAAATCACCAGATTTCCGAAGAAAGTGATTTCTTATGACAGAACGGCCAGTCTGCTTCCACCTTGAATTTATTCTTGGGAACATATCATAGCATGGGTTCATGCATGATTATCTCAGAATTTATGATGCAGACATCGACGTTCCACAAGTCAATGGGTAAAGGAACCCCCGTGGGTAAAGGACCCGCGGTATACTGTATTAGGCGTCGGGCCCGACTTTTGAACGTGTTGCCATTCTTTGTTCAATGACTCGCGTTCGGAAGCCATACGGTGCGTGCGAAGGTGCGAGATTATTGATGGACGTAAAAGATCCGTAGCCACACTACAACGATACACTCAGACCGATGCCAAACGGCAGGACAGCGATCCACACTATTGGAAAATGAGCAGTTCTCTCTAGGTTCGACACAAACCCCTCACGTGCGAGGCGCCGCGCGGAGGGTCTTGGTATGAGACTACAGTTCTCTCTGGAAAATCGGGCCATCTATACTGAATTGAGTAACAGTCATTGATGGTTTCGACATAGGTGAGTCAACTGATCGATGTGATCCTGTACTATACCACATTGCTCACGATAGCTTATGAAAGAGACCTTCAACAACGGCAACATGCGTCGCATAGCCTGCTCCAAAATCCCTCAATCCCATCGCACTTCGGATGAAACTTGCATCTATCTGTCCTTGTACTCTCTGACATTGCACATCTCGCAGGTCTAGGATGCCGGATCTTCCAAGCCAGCCTTACATGCGACGCTTGACCCACGACGCGAAGCGCCTGACACCCTCCACAGCACGGCTCTCGGCCATCTGAACCCCACGCATCGCACTCGCAATGTGAGGAGCCATGACGGGCATGAGCCGGGCAGCGGCTCCGCCCAGCACACCTCCAACAGCACCACCGACCGCTGCAGCGCCCAGCGACCAGGCGATAGGAATTGCGCCGCCCATTGCCACCGACTGGGCGAGCGCAAAGGTTGAGCCCGCACTGACGATCCCTATGGCGGAATGCGTAGCGGCGGCGGCTGAACCTGTAGGTTGCACGTAAGTACAGAAACATCGCAGAGATGATGAGTATTGCGTGCCTAGCTGCACGCCTGTGGCGGTGAAGCCTGCGGCACCGAGCACACCAGGGAGAACGGCTGGGAGGATTATGAGCGACGCGATTGCGGCGCCGATAACGATACCGCCGACGATGTACACGGCAGTCGATCTACAGCGACAACAACCGACCGGTCAGCGGTGTAGCCAAACTGAATGTTATGCGTGCAGTGTACTTTCGTATCCTGAACATTGTGAGGTTGTGGGTGAGGGTATCGGAGGATGAGGGATAAGGTTTGCTGCGTGCAAGCGGTCGTCCTTTTATATTCGATGGCGGCGCGCCCCGGTCTCTTCACGCGCTTCACGACGTAAATAGCCACGCACATGCCTCAAGTAGCGCAGTTAGATCGCACGCCTGTCGTAGCCGCCATCCAGAGCTGTGTCTAGGTCTTCCGGATTGGGTACGAAGTTTGCTAGACGGCGTGCAGCACGGCGCGGTGTTCAACCGGCTGTTCGGTCTTTATGGATATTCTTGGCCCGATGATCACCAATAGGGCCAGGTCACCGAATATGTGGCTGCTTTCTATTATTTGTTGGTAAGTATGGCGAGGCGAATTTGTTGGTAAGTATGGCGAGGCGAGGGCGTGGTAATGAAACACGTACAATGTACTGCTGTGTGCACGACCGATGGAGTGAGTTGATCTAGAAACGAATGCACGCTGATTCGCGTCGAACGAGTGCGGTGGCTTGATTTCGAGACCTCGGAGCTTTATGAGTCAAACTGCGCTTCGATCACAGCAACTTCAAATTCCGGGAACGCTCCGCTCCGCATGGATCATGACTCAATTTTCAACGTTCAACTTTCAGCACGCGTGTACGACTCCACAGGGAGACTCGAATAAGCCCCGGGACATGTCTGTTTGGAACAAAGGAAGAGGTGAGCACATGTGCACCACCGAAGTGAGCAATCACTTCTTCCTTTGTGGACACATATGGGCTTGCAGATCCTCAGCCGCGACGCGCGATGGTCTTGGCTTTACACCGCGGGGCCACGATGCAAACACGCTGTGCTAATTCATCAGGGACTGTGACTCGGATAGCGCACGGGAATGAGAGCGGCGAAGCCTCACTGGCAGAGCGTGCATACGACTAACCAACCTGGGTAGTACGTGGGTAAGTAGCATTTCCCGCGGACGAGAGTGCGCCGGGGCCGGGTGAGGTGGGTGACAAGGGCGAGATTATTCCAAGAAAAGTCAGCCTAGGAAACCTTGAGCGGGTCATCGTTGTGGCACCGAGTCGGGAGGATACGAGTTGGGCCTCGGCGGTCGGGTGGCGGGATCGGAGGCGGATTGCGGAGATCGTGTGAGATCGCGATCCCCCGATGTCAATCTGGGAAGCGGGAGACGCACCCAAAGCAGGTTAGACGCCTATCCTCAACCCGCTCTCAGCGACCTTGCAACTGGTCGAGCATGCCCCACCCTTGTCCCCTTCACACCTGACTTGCGCTCACCCGAACACACAGTCTACGCACACCAACCGACCTCGCGTCCTCAACGTGTCTCCCAGTCCTTCATCAGAAGTACGCGCCGAGAGGCGTGCCGAGAGCCTCACTGCAAACGGCCCGTCGTTTGCTACCTACTTACTCAAACTTCCCTCCCTCCTTACGCACTTTTCCTCATCGATCACATCTTCAACCCTATCTCTACGCGGGCCTATCAACAGGAGCACATCCGTGGTGGGATCGGACTACGCAAAGTATAAAACACGCGAAGCATTTCGCCGGCGCCCCTGTCCCCCTCCGTTCCTAACAGAACATCGACTGACGCAATGCAGGCACCTCAATATGCAGCATACGGTGCAAACCTTCCGAGGTTGAACACAGCGGTGTCTGGACAAACGCATTCGCTACTGCCGACACCACCTGTCTCCGCCAGTCCCCCGCAACACCGGTCAAGTGCCTCCCTGGCACCGTATCACAGTGAGTGCTCACCTCATTCTCCCTAGCGCATCTTCGCTCCCCGAGTTTTCCATCTGTCTATCTGAGGGATCCAGCGCACAAATGCAGCCACACATGCACTCCGCTGTCGGACTGCTTTGCGCACAAGCGGACGCACGGCGATCGACGGATTGGTCATTCCGCGGGGCGATTTGCGTGGCATGCGTCTAGTGCGAACAACATCGTTGCCATGCACATGCGCTCGCATGATTTTTGGCGCAAAGTCGTCCGGGCGGTTGTGGCTTCAATCAAGCGTAGCGTTGATGCGGAGCACACCGATTCTGCTTACATTCTACTGATCCGCGTCCCTGTAGGTCCTCCAATCCAACCAAATCAATACAGTGCCTACCCTCAGGCACATTCACGTCCGTCATCATCCGGTAACCCCCGATTCCCTGGAGCACCTCTCCCTCAATATGATAATGGGCCTGTACCTACAACACACCAGGTTCAGCCCTCCTCAACATCTCGTGCATTTCCCGTCGCAAACCCCAATTTTCATCCACCACCTCAGCAGTTGCCACTCCAGCAACTACAGCCACAACATTCCTCCATGTATGCGCATCAACAACCCGCGCCTAGTCTATATCGGGCCCCTGTGTCCCATCCAGACCACCCAAATGGAACACCTCATAGCATGTCTCCTCAGCAAGGCTTCAATCCAGTTCAACTCAGACCACCCAGTGGCATGACACTTAGGGAGTTCCTGGAGAGGCGCGGCAGTGCACAATCCCAATCGTCGCTGTCCCCAGTGACTCCTCACGAACCTTCCATGGACCCTTCACGAGCACAGCGCAGGCAATCTGAGGTCTCTAGCGCTCCCCACTCCCCCGATGTTGCTAGGCAGCTCGCCAACTCGGCGGTGAACCCCATTGTGATACCATCGGAACCGTCATCGCCTGTACTACAACAGCAACCGCCAGCACCTCCAGCCACTCCGACAGAGGAATTGCTGCGCGCGGCGCTGGAGCAGCAGCAACAGCAGCAGCAGCAGCAGCAGCAACAACAACAACAACGACAGCAGCAGCAGCAGCAGCAGACATCATCCCAGCAACCACGCCCGGAGCAAGAACAGCGTCGGCAGAGCGGCCGCGCCAGCCCGCGCATCTCGAACTGGGACGTGGTCGGACATTCCCATGTGACGTTCGGCACTATCGGGAAGCACTTCGCGCAGCTCATGCGCGCCGCGGAGATGCAGCTCACGCGCGAGCTCGGGGAGGTGAAGGCGTGCGCGCTGCGGCACGAGCAGGACCTCGCGCGCGTCGCGGCGGAGCGCGACGTGCTCAAGGCGGAGTGCGACACGCTCAGGGCGAGCAAGGCGATTATGCTCGCGGCCGCGGAGGCGGAGCGCCAGGCGGCGAACGCGGCGCGCGCGGCGGAGCAGGAGGCGCGCGGGAACCTGGTGAAGGCGGTCGCGGCGACGCAGCAGCTCGGCGCGCTGTGCGGCGCGCAGAAGCGCAGGCTGTGCGCGGCGGAGGCGGAGCTGGAGGAGCTGCGTGCGGAGCGCGAGCGCATGCGCGAGGAGAATTGGCAGCTGAAGGAGGTGGTGGCGAAGCTGTCGCGGGACGTGCACCTGGGCGAGCGGGAGCGGAGAGAGAGCAGCGGGCCAGATTCGGGGGACAGCTTGCTTGACAAGGGTGCGTGTGCGTGGGACCTTTCGGGACGACGCGTGCTTATGATCTGTTCTGTAGTGCTTGCGCAGGCGAAGGAGGAGCAGGAGAAGCGGATCCGGGCTGAGCGGGAGCTCACGGAGCTGAAGGCGATGGTCAGCAAGGAGGTCGGTAGCCCGCATCGCGCACAATCTCCTCGTACAGCTCATCCTGACGTGCGCATCAAGGCGCTTCTCCATTCCACAGAGAACAGCGACGACACCTGGCGCGACGTATCTGCTGCGCTGCCCAAGTTCGAGGAGCTCTGCGCGCCCTTCGCAGCACCGCGATCCGACGGGCAACGCGAGATGCCTAGCGCGCAGAGCGACAGACGGACATCCATGTCTTTGGGGCCTGAGGCTTTCGCTACGGGTTTGGCGACCCCGCAGTCGCAGGTGGGCACGGTGGACGCTGAGCCCGCACCCTCGGAGCGGGCGACGTCTGAAACCGTCGATTTCACCATGTCGGATCCCGGGATGAACGCAGCCGCTGCAACGAGCCTCAAGAGATCGGCGAGCCCTTCTTCCTTGGACGACGAGCAGAATGCGCTGAAGCGCCGGAGGACGCAAGAGCTCATGGATAGCGGCGTGCACTCTTCGGAGGAGCAGATCGTTACAGAGTCGCCTCTAGAGCCACAGCCCCAGCCTCAGCCTCAGCCTCAGCCGTACCAGCCATCCAAGCCGTCGCGGACTGTTGACGAGTTCGGGGCGGCTCCCTTGCTGATGGGCATCTCTAGTGCTGAATCCGAGGCAGCTGATCCTGATCAGACGCTCGTTGACTCGCCTGTCCTCATGGACGATGTGAAGATGGACCAGCGCGAGGCCGCAGAGATCCCACTGGCTGAAGCCAAACCCGCTTTCAAGCCACCCGCGACTGCCCTGCGGCCTCCCGAAACGAAATCGCGGAATACACGGCCGCCGCCAGAGCGGCCGCCTAAAGACGAGCACAGGGAGATCAAGCAGGAGGTCCAGTCGCCCCAGCAGCTCACCCCTGCGCTCTCGCCCGATCAAGCCACTCGCTCTCTACCCCGGTCGAATACAAACACGACAACTTCCTCGGGCTTGCTGCCTTCATTGATGCGCAAACCGAGTGCTGGAACGAGCTTCAGTCGCCCAGCGCCTGCATCAAGGTGGTCGGCGGGCGCGCCCGACTTACCGCCGAAACCGGCAGTGTCAGCTCCTACCCCACAGCCTGCTCCTACCCCGCAGCCTGCCCTTACCCCACAGCGCCCGCCTCCCCGACGGTCCCTAACCATCTCACACATTAGCCTTGCTTACAATCACGTAGGCAAGCGATATATCTGCGTCATGTGCAAGTGAGTGTCCCACTTCTGTGTTGTCTCTGTTTCGTGACTCACGGTGTGCTTCATACGTAGGCACCGACATGACAAGGACCCCACGTTCCGTGTGGCGTCGTTCTTGGTCGACTCGTCTTGGGAGTTGCTGAATGGCCATGTTGAACGCGAGCACCCGGTGGGCTTCGACCGGCTGGTCAATATGTCCGCAGGAGAGATCGCCGAAGCTGTATCCAGAAAGAAGTAAGAAGTCCTGTCGTTAATCTTTCCCCCTTTCATCTCCTCGTATGTTTGAATCGAATAAGTCCCTCGTTTACGTAGCTTTGTATCCGCCTGTAGTCTCTTAGCCTCTCTTATCACCAGATAGTATCTTCCTGGGCTTCTCATCAAAATCAGATGTATTCCTACCCTTGTTCCCTGTATCTTTCATCCATACTATATACTACTCATTCTGAGCTATCTCTTGTCCAGTAGTCGCTGCAGCCTCTTGGATGACGCCAGGGCGTTTGCGCGAGATACGATCTGATCGTGCGGTAAATTGAAGATCGCGGGAGATCGCGTGCTTGAATAAATCCTCATCATGCCTGAATGCTCGTACCAACGCTCTTTCCCCGACTCCGCCTGTCCGTCCTTGCAAGACTCACTCCGAGGGTTGTTTCTCGACTCTCTTACTCGTCTTGCTCGAAACCCCCTATCTTACGCCGGAGACGACCTGTGAACGTTCACCCAGTCGAGATGAGTAGTGAAGTAGAGAATGGTATGCTGCTACCGATCTGTACGATCTACACCGCTTGTTGACACGCTTCGTAGTGCTCGTCGGTGTCATTGGAGGCAGTGGGCTGTACCACCTGGACAACCTTACGCCTGTGTGAGTGGCAAAGCTTCATTCTGTCGTGACATTTATTCACGACTGGTTCTTCACAGCAAGCAGGTTAACCCCGAGACGGTACGCAACATCGCTTTACGTCCGTGACGAGACTTTATATCTGCCCAAGTAGCCATGGGGCTTCCCTAGCTCCCCGATCACTATATGCGCCCTGCCCTCGGGCACCTACGTCGCCTTCCTCGCCCGCCACGGCACCGGACACACCATCAACCCCTCCGCGGTGCCCTCGCGCGCCAACATCGCCGCGCTCAAGTCGCTCGGCGTGCGCGCCGTGCTCGCGTTCTCCGCGGTCGGCTCGCTGCGCGAGGACATCGCGCCGGGCGACTTCATCCTCCCGACGCAGATCATCGACCGCACGAAGGGCGTGCGCCCCGCGAGCTTCTTCGAGGGCACCTCCGTCGTCGCGCACGCCGCGTTCGGCGAGCCCTTCGCGCGCGGGCTCGTCGCCTGGCTCGAGGGCCGCGTGCGCGCCGTGCTCGCGGAGGAGGGCGCCGCGGGGCGCCGCGCGCCGCAGCTGCACACGGAGAAGTGCGTCGTGTGCATGGAGGGCCCGCAGTTCTCGACGCGTGCGGAGAGCCGGATGTACCGCGCGTGGGGCGCGGACGTGATCAACATGAGCGTGCTCCCTGAGGCGAAGCTCGCCCGCGAGGCGGAGCTGAGGTGCGTGTGCGTTCGTGATCGCCGGCTTCTAGAGTTCCTCATGCTGTCCGTGTGCGCTTATGTAGCTATGCCCTCATTGCGACCTCCACGGATTACGACTCGTGGCGGGAAGACGAGGCTTCTGTGACTGCGGCCGATGTATTCAAGACCCTGCAGGAGAACGCGCGCCTCTCGCGTCTCGTTGCGGCGCGTGTCCTGGAGGAGCTTCACGGCGCGACCGTCGAAGGAAGCGTGCTCAAGGAAGAGCAAGGGGCTATGCAGTACTCCATCATGCCCCGATCAGAGCAGCAAAAGCCGGAGGATCGCCGGAAGCTGGCATACATCTTGCCGACGTACTTCAGCGAGTGATATTTGGCCAATGTTTTCGAGAAAACTCCCTGTACTAGTATGCTGATTGTGTTGACAATGTATAAGCATGAGTTGGTTGTCAAGCATGTGTGCTGATACCATTCACACGAACTGCTAGACTGTGGTACACACAAGTTCTCTGGCTCTGCGAGCGGTGATCTGAGGATATAAGACAGACTCTGTGAGTATGTAAATACTGAGACAACAATGTAACACCCGGACACCGAGAGCATCTCGACACCGCCTCTACTTACACTGCCCGCCCGCGCCTGCGCGAGCCGGGCCTCCGGCCATCTCAGAGCTACATCAATCATCTTCCTCGTCGGTTTGGACGAGCTCCAGATAACTCTCCGGGACCAGTGCATGCGAGCCATCGTCCTTCTCCACGACCGCCCACCCCACGCCACCTCCCCTGCCCACGATTCTGACGATCTGCTCCTCATCCAGCGCCATCTCCGCCGTGCCCTCCGGCTCGAACGCGAACATCGCCTTGTACAGCCCAGGGACGAGCGGGCCCTCCTCGCTGGGTGGTACGTACTCGTCGTACTCCTGCTCGTCCCCGTCCTCGTACGGGTCTGGGACCTCCTCCGAGGGCGACGACGCGTCGAAATTGCGCGCAAAGTCCGTCTGCGACGGCGCGGCGGCGTCCGCGTCGCGCGTCGCCCCACTGTCGGTCGGCCATATGTGCGCGCCGAGCGTGTTCCAGTGGAAGCTGCCCCAGCCGACGCCGGGCTCGTCCTCGCGGATGCCGGACGCGCTCGAGCTCGACGACGACGTGCTCGCGGTGCTGCGCCGGACGCGGTTCGCGCGCGGGACGTCGGTGCCGCGGCCGATGTGGCGGTCGTCGCTCCGCGGGAAGGCAAAGTCGCGGATCTTGACGAGGATCGACCTGCGCTTCTTCTCTGGCGCGGGCACGGGCACGGGCGCAGGCGTGGGGGCCACGGACGAAGACGCCTCCACGGGGAGCTTGGATGCCCGCCGAGAGCGCGTGGACGAGCGGCGCGAGAGGGCGGCGGACGTCCGCCGGGAGAGCGCAGGGCTCGGGGGTGCGGGGCGGGACGAGGCGAGGGAGTTGCGCTGGAGGTTGAGGGCTGTGGGGCGCGCGGAGTCGGGTATGGAGTCTGAATCTGGGCTGGCTATAGGCTCAGGGATGGTGATCTTGGGAGTGGCGGGTGGTGTGAGTGGGCTGGGGCCGGCCTCGCTGCGCGTGGGGGTCGTCGGCGGTGAAGGGCCCGTCCGGTCGAATGCGGTCTTCATCGACGCCGTCGTCGGTGTCGCGTCCTCGTCCACATTTCGCGTGCCCGCCGTCGTGGGTGATAGCGTAGACGATGCGGTCGTGGTGGAAGACTGGTCGGCCGACGCCCGCTTCTTGTGGACGTTGTTGCGCATCTGGAGCGGTGTTCGCAGGGCGAATTCGTGGGCACTGAGGCGTGGTGGTGGGATAAACGGGGAGCCTGGCGAGGGAAACGGCGACGAGGATGCGATGTGGTCGACTGAAAGAGAAAGGCGAGGGACGTCTGCGATTAAGGACGAATGCCCGGATTAGCTTCTGCTTCTTTCACGCGGCGCACAATGGCAGCCGAAGAGAGATGCCTCCCACCTGGACTTTCCTGCGTCGCTGCAGATGCCATCGACATGCGACAGAGACAAAGCCGAGAAGTGCAGAACGAGACAATGCAGGCAAATTGGCGAGGGAGGACGCGGCGAAGGAGGGCAAACACTTAAACCGCCCTCCATGAAGCCCTCTCTTACGTAATGACACATCCTGGCGTTGCCAGGCAAAAATCAGCGTAACATGCCCGCATTAGGGTTATTTATCTCAGTTTTAGCTTATCCGTCAAAGTCAATGACCACCATCGACCTGGTTTCCGTCACCGTCTCAATGACCCCCTCAGTGGATCTGCATTCTCTGCTCGTCGTCCACCGCACAGCGTGTTGAGCTATTCAAAACGCTTACATCCGTGGATCGTTGACGCATGCAACCAGGTGCGCACCTGTCACAGCGACGACGCTAGTGACGATGCGAGAGCCCCAACTTGAATACTGATGGTGCTGTCCACCCCCAAATCGTCCACGCTGATATAAATGCGTCCTACCAGACAGACGTATAGCTCAACTGGACACACACATTCGTGGTGTTAGTTGCACAGTCAACGGTGTCGTTGCAGCGCGTCTCGCGCGACTACCATCGGTCGTTACCCAGCGTGTAGAGGTGAGTCTCTATCGCTCTACGCCTCCTAACTTTAGGAGCGGCTGTATGCCGTGCGATTTTGATCTGATATCTTAGCTACGCTAACCATGATTGAGAGGGTCGGGACACGCGGAGATCATCACGTTGTGCGGTTGCTCACCATTAGAGGCGAAGGTCACCTTAACGAAACCTTCCGTGGTATCTCTGTGCAATCAGCACTGCTACCAGCTCCCCTTTCCGTGAAGGTGTCCGTCTTTACAGCCTTCCTACACGGTCTGGTAATTGTAGGTCAAGGCCGGGAGAATGTAGGCCTATGCATAACTGACCTATGTCCGCAACGGGCACCATTCCCTTGAATTGTTCTCATGAGCTGCGCATGTCTCCCGCTCGTAGAGGCATGCTTCACGGCCTGGGCGTGCAGTGTACCCGACGCGGTTTGCGACGATACGGCGACCAGTGTGGACCCATCGCTAGACTGCCTCAAGCGACCCTCGGTATGGATTGCCGAACTCATTGCTTGCATGGCACATACTCAGCTAGCTAGCACAATCCTTACGCTGCAATCAGAGTTCTGCACTCTGTATGAAGACGTCTAGAGGCCAATCACCCTGTCACCGGCCAGTTCAGTTCTCAGAGCTTGGTAGATGCGCACCTAGTCATCATGCACCCCCATTGACGATATGGGTCCCTGAACATGATCATTCACATCGCGTTCGTTCGAAGTAGACATTCTACGTGGCGTACGCGTCGGTGAGAGCAGCCTGAAAAAATGGGCGTCGTGGCAGCAAGATTATCCAGACAGCGTCAGGAGCGATGGTCATCTCTACAGCGATTCCTCGCCGCTGGTAATCCGGGTGCACCATGAGACTGTACAACTACTACCAGTCGAGCTGCGCGGCCTGCGCGAGGCCTTTCTGTTTTGCATCGCTGATCCAGTCAGACAAAAAGCGCGCTGTTGGCCCGAAGATACCGTCCATGAGTTCAGTCGCGCTCAAGTTCGTTCCGGCCGATACTGAGAAGAATGCAGAGGAATCCATATATACGTTCTGTCAGTGTCTGTGACCCACGCACTATGTTCGAGAACCAGTCTATGGCTTCATACGACAGCTTCCTGTCAGTCTCCCATAGGCAGACCCAAAAAGACCTATGGAGTGGGGGAGATACTAGTACTACTGGTCTTCTAAGGGCTCCCTGATGAAGTTGTTCCAGCCGAGCTTCCAGTCGTATTTGTTCGCAGATTTGCTCAGGATTCAGGGTCATGCAGTCGCGTAGGAGCCCATGGAGACCACAGTACTTGCTCTTGGACCGTATGAGACTGAGTGTACTATGCGGACACTGGTGGGCCGCGAACATAAGGAGAGACGCACGTGATGAGAAGCGTTGAACGGCACCGGCGGCGGCGGGCGCCGTCTCTGTCCAGTGTCCTCCAGCTCTTCAAGTCGGCGGTCGCACCAGTACCGAGCGTATGTATTCTATGCATTCTTCCAGCGAAGCGTCGCATCTCATTCTTGTAACTAGGGAATCAAGCTTGATCAGTATCAGAGCTAATAGACGACATGCTGCAATCCGCGCTTCCCCTGGAGCTTTGCGGGATGATCATTGACAACCTACACGACGGCCAACGGACACTCTCCGTCTGCGCACTTGTCTGTCGAGACTGGGTGTCCTTTTCCCGCTCACGCCAGTTCCACACGCTCGTCTTATCCGTGGTTCCTCGACAGCGCGACAAGAAGCTCTTGCTTATCTCTGACCCTTCGTCCACTATCCCCCCGTATGTGCGGCATTTGGTCATGAGACAGGTTGGAGGGCGAGTCCTACGGCTTCACCTGGCACAAGCGTTATGGATCGACGAGGCATTACCTTGCATACGTGTCGATGACCTGATCGCGCTGGACTTCCTCGAGCTCTCCGGAGTCGACCTAGCCAAGTTGTCTCCAGAGGTAACTAGGCGGTTGCATTGCCTATGCCAGCGACCTCGAATCGTGTCTCTCCGGAACTTCGGCGAAAGAAGTGTCGTCGCTCTCCTCCGGCTGCTCGCGATGTGCCGCTCAATGGAGATATTCCATGCATCCGGCATGCATGAGGACATATCGCAACTCACAGTCGCGGTGCCTGATTCAGAATCCTTCACAATACCTCCGCGTCTCCATACTATAGAGCTGGGAGGCATGATGTACAGCTCCATGGGAGCACTGCTTCACTGCAAGGACATAACACATGCAGTTCACACGGTCAGATTCACCGGCATTGGCTACCAGGACGCACCCTACGTCGCCGCCTTATTGGAACGGTTTGGCCCAACCGTTGAGCAGGTCACCCTCAACCTGTCAAATATGCTTTTCAGAGAACAACACGCTGAGGGTAAGTGTACCTCTGTCAGCTACGTAAATTGTCCGCGCCGCAAGCTGACGCGTATGCTTTGCACAGTCATATTCTGTAATGCCGGCGGGCTGCTTGGCAGCACGGGCGTTCGCGTAATCAACCTGTCCGGCAATCCAGCGTACCTACTGTCGATCCTCAAGCAAGTCAGATCGCCTCTCATAGAGCGCGTCAGCTTTCACACCACTGTACCCTCCTCTGTGGACAGCTTCGATGCAAACGCCCTGGATGCACTCTTCTCCAGAGTCCCCTTCGCGTCCGCGCAGTTCCAAGTTCTAGTTGCGGACGAGGACGTGCAACCTCTAATCGACGCGCGAGAGAAGGTGTTCGCCATGTTCAAGAATCTACGGGAGCAGGGGAGGTTGGAGTTCGAACGCGCTGGTGGGCATCCCATGGACCCTGCCACCCCTCCTATCGAGGACTTGCCGTGGGCCGCTCCATTCCCCAGCCTCGTCCTCGCACCTTGAACGGACACCTAATCCCAATGAGGCCCCGAGGCCCTACTTTTGGTTGAGCACAGACTCATAGTTGTGCATAACCCACAAGTCTGTCATATCTTGCATAATTGATCTCGCCTTTATGTCATTGTGTTTTTGGAACAGCGAGCAATGGGATTTCCCATGATACAGCAATCACAGGTGGGCCGAAGTCTAAGCTCAGGATATATATCAACCCTCGCCGACGCTCGCTCCCCCTCCATCTGGCGCTTATTCAACGACCGCGCATATAATGGTCATCACGAGCAGGAATGACATGCAAAGCAAGACATTCATATTGATGTGAGGTGGCTCCGCACGGTGACCCAGGAATATAGTCCTAACGAGCGGACAATTTGTACCTATTTGTTATCCAGTATTAGGTTCAAACCCTAAGCTGAGATCAGTACTTATGGTCACTGCGCTCGCAATCGCTTGCTCAGGCTGCCCTACTTGAAGTTCGCCATCTCAAGCACTTGCTGTGTGTACACTCCATCCATCTCCCAATTTGATCGCTACTCATTCGTCTCGTAACCAGGAACCCGGAATCGAGCTGCCGGCCGTGCTGATCATGGGCCCAGACACGCTTCAAGTGCAACCGGTTCTCCCCCCCGAATTGTGCGACATCATATTTGATCATTTGCGCGATGACCCACAGATCCTTGCCGTCTGCGCACTCGTCTGTCGATCCTGGGTTCCCCATTCGCGCTCACGCCAGTTCCACACGCTCGTCTTGCACCACTTATCTACTCAGCGCCAAAAGCTCTCACTGATCTCTGACCCCTCGTCCACCATCCTTTCGCACGTACGACACCTGGTACTTGAGGAGGCCAGAGGGCAGGGGCGCTATGATAAGAATGTGGTGGCACAAGCACTACCCCGCATACGTGCAGATGCCTTGATCGCTCTGGACTTTCTCGAGCTCTCAGCTATTGACCTGGATGGTTTGACACCTAGAGCAATCAAGCAGTTGCACGCTCTCTGCCGGCGATCTCGCACCGTGGCATGGTCATCCTCGGACACACCCGTCATAGCCTTCCTCAGGTTGATTGAGGCATGCCGTTCCGTGGAGGTCCTCCACGCCTCTGGCACCTACAGGCATGATGCACGACACACCGTGTTGGGCCCTGCACCCTTTACAATGCCACGACATCTGCACACATTGGAGATAGTCAAGGGCGACCTCATGGCAGCCCTCCTTTGCTTCGAACCTAGACATGCCCTCCGCATCGTGAGAATCTTCGGCACCCCACTGGAAAGACATCAGCCTGATGTTGTAGCCCGCTTCCTACACTGGTGTGGCCCGACTGTCGAGGAAGTGACCCTGGACCACACTGGCATAAACTCAAGTAAGTGCAACCCTTGCGCGTGGACCATCAACCCCCTAACCTGAGTGTTCCCAGCGGCTGTCTGCGACGCCGGCGGTCTGGCAAATAATATACGTCTTCGGGTGATAAACATCAGTGGCGCCCCTTCATGCCTAGCTATGATACTTGAGCAAGTCAGATCCCCGTTGGTAGAGCGCGTCAGCTTTAACACGGCACCTTCTCTCATCGACGACTTCGATGCCAAAAGACTGGTCGCACTTTTTTCAAGGCCACCCTTCGCCTCCGCGAGCCTCCAAGTTCTTTTTCGGCACTCCAAGGTGCAGCCTCTGATTGAGGTGCGAGAGAAGACATTTGCCATGTTTGCCAGTCTACGGAAGCAGGGGCGGCTGGAGTTCGAACGCGCTGGCGGGTATACCATGGATCCCGCCACCCCTGCGATTGAAAGTGCTGTCATGGCCTCTCCATTCCCTCACATTGCCTTCGCGATGAGAACCTACTCTCCCTTAAGGACCCCCGGCCCCACTTCTCGTTCATTTGCACGCTCGCGATGGTCCGTGGTCCGCAATACTGTGTCGCACGGATGACCTCGGCATCGCATCTCCGCGTCTTCTGAGCAGCCGCTAACAGTGAGCTCCGTACGTCCATATGCAAAGGTGAGTTGCAATCTAAGCATACGGGACTAAGCGCGGTCTCTGACTCTCTCGTCTCCGAGAACAACGAGATTTCCATTCCACGACAGCGTGCATCATGATCGCGACGAGCGCGGATGACACTGTGCTATACAGGTGTTTCATGTAGATGTAGAGTTGCTCCAGCGACTCGGCGAGGTGCGTCGTCGAATTCGATCCATTGCTCTATTTGCACTGTGTCCACTCCCTTATATGCATAACTTGCTCCCTGCCTTGTAATCGAAACGGTTCTCGGGCGCATCATGAGTCACACCATCGAGATGACGTCCAGAGCTGAGTATCATTTAACTTGCGAACATGCGGACAACAGTAGGGGGAACATTGCTGTGTCGTCTGCTTGCGACTACTCCGATCCTAGGCAACGTACTCTGCGACCTGGATCAGTGATTCCAGGACCACTTCCGTTGCTAACGATCTCTTCAACAGCAGCCTGTCCAATCCGAGCTTCGGTGTTCGATCGGGAGGGGATGTCTATGTCCGGAAACTCGTATCCCCGTGTTATACATGGGGTATTGGTCGGATGGGCTGATTTCTGGGGCAGTGCCAGTGGCCATGCGTGACCCCGAGCCACAGGTAAAACGCGGAGTGAGCGATAGCTCTCCTACTCGTGTACTTGCGTAACGATTGTCTAAGCGGACGGCACGCATGTCTAGTACGTTCCGTCAGTGCATACAGAGCGGTGTAGCCAAAGTGATTGTACAGGCCTAGAGATCTAGGCTTACCGAGGGCGAGAGCTTCAGGTGGCATCACATTGGGCATCAGCGGAGAGTATCAACTTGGTATCAACCATGCGTCATGACATACATTTTGACGAGAACAGCCCAGACCAGGAATGGAGTCGGTACGAGCCGGTATGTGGCTCCATGTGAGTAGCGTAGCCTCGCTGGGTCTCGCCCAACTGACGTGAATCGTACCAGTGCTACTATCTGCATGATGAGCATGTCTTCTTGTCGATTCTATGGGCAGGTAGCTGTGTAGGGGTGCCCGCGGCAGCGTGAACCTATTCTCAGGATGTGCTACGCGCCGCAACCCAGTTGAAACTAGAGTCCGTCGACGTCAGACTTTTGAGCCAGCGGCGTATCGTCCGCGCCTACGGTTGAAACGTTGTTCCCGGCCGCGAGTACTGGCAAACGTTACCGTGACACTACTGTCAGCACAGTGGGCGTGCATTTCAATACCCACTGATGGTCTGTTCGATGATACGTTGAGGGCATATAATTATCTATGACGGCCGTCCAATTGATCTCAGAGTAAGGCAGTCCGTGAAGAGGGGTGAAGACAACATTGGATGGAGATAATTGATGGTGGCGGCGTTGTCAGATTTTGCAATTTGTCTACTCTCACCCAGATTATCTGACGAGTTTCGGGCGGTGTATGTGAATCGCCCTCGGCGTTAACCGTCGCTCGCTGGTGAAGCATAGTGATAAAAAATGGGCAGGAAATGTAGAACATGGTTGTGAGGAGAGGATGGCCGACGGCGAGCGTTCCAAGCGATCAAGCGCATCAAGACGGCCATAAGCCCGGCCGGGCTGAGAGAGGCAATACCATCAAATGTATGGATGCGCCCTGGAGATCAAAAAGGCTGTGCGCTTTGCCGTCAGGCAGTGAGCATCAAGTACGGAGGGGGGCGCGTTTCCCAGCGAGACCCATTCTCCTTCGTCCTCTTCCTCTTCGTTCGTCCTGCCTATTTTTCTTACGGGTTTTCTACGTTTTCTCCGTAATGGCCACACACTTTGATCGTCGTTCTGACATGCGGGTACCGGGTGCCCATGCTCGTCGCGGAGCAAACTTTGTGCGCAGTGTGAGCGCAACCCCCACGGCAGGGACGGTGGGTATCGAGACGGCCGCGCCGGCCATCGCTGCTAGGGACGACCGACTCACGAAGGGGGAGAAGGCGGGTGTCGTCATCGGTGTAGTACTCTTGTTCACCATCATAGGTACGTGAGCTGGCCCCGCTTCCTGATGCGCGACTGACATGGATCGTCGTTTCTCATGTCAGGCCTCACTGCATGGCGAATCGGGGTATGGCGCCGCCGCAAGGCCCTCAAGAAGGCAGCGTCCTCCCACGTCCACGTCTCCTTCGCAGACCAGAAGCAGCGCAGCGAGAAGGCCGCCTTCTACATCGACTTTGACAAGGTCGGCCAGCAGATGGAGAAGACGCCTGTGACGGTGCCCATGCCCGCTGCACCCGCCGCGAGCATGAAGAGGGGATCGACGAAGGGCCCGTGGACGCACATCATCCCCGGCTCCCAGCCCTCGGGCAAGAACAACTACCTCTTTGCCCAGATCTCGTCCCGTCCCCGCGATACGCCCCTCACCGACTCCCCTCCTCCCTCCTACGTCGCCGCGAGCAACGCGAAACGCGTCGGGCCGCCAGCGCTCGCGATCCCGCCGCGGCCCGACTCCGCCAACGTGATGGTGCCGAGCCCGCGCTCGTCCTCCTTCGGGCCCGATTCGCCCCTCTACAAGACGCCCGGCAAGGACCTGAAGCACAAGTCCTTCCTCGGCAGCAAGCCGCTGCCCCGTGTCATGATCGTGCAGAGCACCTTCAAGCCGTCGCTCACGGACGAGCTGCTCGTCAGGGTCGGCGAGAAGCTCAAGATGCTCGAGGAGTACGAGGACGAGTGGTGCCTCGTCCAGCGCATCGGCGGCGACATGCAGAAGGGCGTCGTCCCGCGCTTCTGTCTCCGCGAGCAGTCGTGAGCGCGCGCCCCTCCGCACACCCGGACCCCTGCATGTCACCGTTACGAACGATCACGAAGCCCCGCGACGCCATACGACGCAATCGACGCTCCACCGCATCATCTCTGCGACAACCCTACTTTACTTGGCCATTCTTTTGTCACGCTTGATTTCGGATGTGGTATTTATCGCACTAGTCTTCTGTGAGTATCGTTTCCTTGTACTTCCAACTTCTGGCAAACTAATGTTTGCTACCTAGGTCGCATGTTCCGTGACATTACGGCTATTTATGTGCTTTGTTCTTCGTCAGTGCGGTGACCTGTCTCTCGTTCACGTACCTGCTAGTCAGAGTCGATCCGCTCTTTTTTTAAATTATTGTCACGGACAGCGCTACGATGAACACCCCTGGACAATATACACTCGTGGCTGCGGGTTGAAGTGCTCGCCCGTTTGACCATATCGTTGCTCTGAGTTCATGACCCCTGTATGTACTCGGTTCAACATAGCTGTTGTCTCCTTGAGCACCGTTTCCTCACCATTGCGAGTCGTGAATACATGCATAAACTAAGAGCTGACATGAAGGTAAGATACATGAGAGTATGTTGTAAACTGCTACATTGCGATGAGAGTGTTCCAAGCGTGGTCCGTGTCGAGACTGACATTGAAAAGGGGTATCGCAGAAAACATCACGGTTATGGTGAATACAACGCGATTACAGATACAGAAAGGAGGGTTGACGGCGTTTCGCTTCGACAAGGGTGACGATAGCTACACAGAATGTGACAAAACTTATCTGCGACGCATGACTTCAGCCTTTGGACTTTTAGAGCGAGAACAGAGGACATACCAGAAGACGACGCAAGATGTTATGGGCTGGGACTACAATAAAACCGTGAATCAGAGCTTGGGTGACAAGGTGCCACGACCCCTCCCACTCTCCATAGTCTGAACTTCCTCTTTCTCCGGGTCGACCTCCTTCAGCGCCACGCTCGCTATCCCCATCCTCGGCGAGCTCATCGCGTCACCGGACAGCCCCGTACCAGTGAGTCCGAGGCCGAGGCCCACAGAGGACGGAGAAGCGACCTTCTCCCGCTCCCTCGGCTCCTCCATCGCGTCCCGCCTCTCCCTCTCCGGCGCTCTACCGCGTTCGCCCAGCAGCGGGTCCTCAATTCTTCGACGATGCCCGTGGTATGAGCGGAACGTACGGATGATCATGGAGAAGCACACTAGGCCGAGGGCAAACACCGCGGTGATCCCCGTGCGCACGCCGATGGCCTGCGTGCGCGTGAGCGGTGCGGGAGGGTTCTGGTCCGCTGCTGCGCCGGTGCGCCAGACGAAGGAGAGGATGGATACGCAGAACGCAATCATGGACCATGCGAGCCAGATCGCGGGCGTTGCGAGCATGACCCAGATGTTCCACAGGACGGAGGTCTTGGTCTTCTGTGCTTCCTGGTGGGAGCGTCAGTAGTGCGGTTAGGGAGAACAGCAGCACAACGCACCTCTGCCCAGCGGGACGCTCTGTCCATGGTCCGCATCGTCCCAAACTGGACGATGAAGACGCACCCATAGATGAGGCTCATGAGTGAGAAGACGAGCCCAAACAAGGCAGCTGAGCGCGTCAGTGGGTCGTCGTCCGCGTCGTTGACTTGGAACATCGTCAAAATTGCCCTGCAACACAACCAAAAGGAATGTCAGCCACATAGCGTCGACGGGAGAAGAGCGGACCTCTTCTTCGGGGGTGCGGAGATGATTAATACGCACGTGCACAACAGCGCAGACACCAGGTTGAGGGTCTTCCACTCCCGTAGCAGTGAGTCCACGAACTGTTCCCACGAATGTTTGAACCGCACGAGTGCAGGCGAGACAGTGTCTTGGTTCCACTCATCGGGAAAGGGGAGAAGGACTGTGGGTGGTGCGGAGCGGAGCCCGGGCCGGGAAGGAGATTGGTAGTAAGAGGGGATGTTGGGTGCAGCCATGGAGCCAGACGCGTCGATCATGCGTCGGACGTCGGGTTTGCTGAGTTCTGCGTCCTCGAACACGCGTGCGACTCGGGACCAGTATAAAGCAGGCAGACCAAGCAACAAAATGAGGTACACTTGGTGGGGCAAGGTATCGAAGAGGAATATCTGGGTGTCGCTGACCAGTGTGAACCAGCCACCGTCAGAAGCCTCTGCCTGGTTCCCCTTGCTCTTCTCCGCGCTTGCAGGGAGAGGAAGGCAGCCCATAAATCGATCTTCTTCGCCGTCCCTCCGCCTTTTCTGCGTGTTGGCATCTCTGTTTCCCCGCTTGAAACCGCTCAGACGGAACGGGTCCACCAGAACGAAGGGCTCCTCACGTGGATGGTGTCGATGGAGTGGCCACCCAAGACGACGGAGCGGGGAAGCAGCCCTGGACTGGGAAGGCGAGAGCGACGTCGGAGTGTGCGTATCCTTGCCAAGCCTCGGCGAGAGGTTGCGCAGAGTGTTGAGTCGGAGATCGGAAGGCAACTGTTGCGGGGTCTGCTTGGTACCGATAGAGCCTTCTCCGGAGAGTGGCGACGGAGAGCGGGTAGCGGACTGGCTACGGCGAGGGCGCCTTGCTGCGATGGCTAGGTACACAATATGTCAGTAAGTGCTTCGCCTCGGATGAGAAGCGAAGTTGATAGGTCAATTCTCTTAGAGCAGCCTGAGTATATGCGCAGGAAACAGCACGTCTAGATAGACGAAACGATAGCACGCTTAATCGACGGCATGAATGCGTATGGTGCCTCAGTCAGGTCAGGAATGGACGCATACACAGCATCTGAGCCCACAAATCCCAAAGTTCCTCGGGAGAAAGATTGACTCCGTCAATTCGGCATTCTGAATTACGGCCTCTATATCGTGGGAGGTGGCTAGGTGGTCCCCTCTGCTGTGACCGAGTAGCGAGTCACGGCTCACCTTGCTTAATGCCCTGCAACGCCGCAGGTATAGAGGCACGGTCGCTTTCCGCGGACTGCCTCCCCCGCGTGGTACCCACCCCAATCGAAACCTCAGACTCGCTGGCGCGCATATAGCCAGGGGGCTGATGCAAACCCTGGTGACTGGTTGAGCCCGGCGAGTCCATCGATGACAAAGATCCTGATATGTCCATGCTGCGCCGGACTAGGCGGCTCGGTGAGCGTAGACGTCCTAGAGGGGGTGATGACTGCGTGGGTAGCGCCGAGAGCTTGTCCGAACTCGTCTGGTTGGACGAGGACGATTCAGATTCTGTAATCAGGCTTGTGATTATATGCGCGTCAAACGCAGTATCCAGGCACTGGCCTTGCATATTCGAGCTCGTCTCTGTGTTTGATGTTGGGAATGGCACCGAGCTGGGACCTGGGTCTTGTCTGGGCTCGCCCGCCGTCGATGACATGTCCGCTAAGCTTGCTATGAGACTGAGGAGGTGATGGGAGCTTGTGAAAGAGGTGAACAGAGGAGGAGGAGGAGGATGGGTGTGGGTGTCCGGCGTGCCCGTCGCGCTTATATGCCTCAGCACGGGTAGCGCAAGCGTGCGGTTTTGGTAGAGAGCTATCCCGCGCACCGAGCGGGTTCGACAGAGGTTGCCAAATTGGGACTGCTCGGATACCACGTGACCGCGTCCATCCACGACCGCTAAAACGCCACAAAGGTGGCGGTCAGCGATTACAGCACTCGACAGCCTGTTCGCTTCAGAAGGGCTTGCATTGCAATGCAAGAAGTCAAGGCAATGCGCATCAAGACGACGCCTACTTCACCGGGTCATTGTCAAAGGAAGGCAGCCTCTTCAAGTTCGGACGGGGGAAGTAGTTCACCACACCGGATCACGACCGCAATGCACTGCAAGCTACGCCAGCACCATAGACCACGTATACTTATGCCCATTTCCGCGTGTAGTGGAGTGGCATTGACATCAGCTGTTGCGAAATGAAGGGGGGTCATCGAGGGTTCAGATTCAAGGCTACAGTGACGAGCTCACCCGCTTTGAGCACCAGGATGCCATCTTCGAATAGTGAGCACCCTTGAGTACATGGAGCGTATGATCATGCGTTCCGAATGTCCAGACAGACATCGATCTCCCTAGGAGAAACAGACGGTCCTCGCAATACCGGGCCTGAGTGCCCGGTGAGCATGCCATACAGAAGCTATTAGTATGTACAGGTGAACGGTCGAAGAGGGTGTGGTACCGTGGGGGCAGGGATCTTGTTCTGTACTGTATTGCTCATCCTTCTGTAAGTGGCTGAGTGGAAACTGGCTGCCGGACACCGCCACCACCGACGCCATTATGAATCATTCTACGGAGTTGTAGCGGCCGCGAAACCACAGTCCGAAGGCTCCTGATGACGATGTCAGTAAGTAAAATTGCTTTCCAGACAGGCTCCATAACATCGCGCATGGTGCAGAACAGGGAAGCAGATCTGAGCCGTCGCGTTGGGAGGGAGGACTTCATGACCGACGACACGGAAATCACATGCGCCGCGAGCCAGAAACCCGGTCACCACAGCGTGTCAGTATCTGATCCCCGGGACCGAGAGCATGAACTGGAAATTCAGGCCCTCTTCTGAGACTGAGCCAGAAAGCGCAGCATGCTACCGTCATTTGCAGGCGCTCAGAGGAAGGCATTTGGTGAATAAGAATGTAGGTAGGCGCATTGCATCGAATGGAGTACGCACCCAACAATAGGCATAGTTGTCACGCTCTCATTGCTATGCAGCACTAGATGGTTTGAGAGATGTTCCTTGAATGAGCACAATGCAGGCCCAGAAAACGCGCTCACCTGCAGACGGCTATGAGGCGACCACTGGCATGTCGCTGCCAGTGCCAGCGAAGCACACTGACCCGCGGTGGACCAATGCAATTGCTATCACTACGTAGAAACCATATTTTCGCAACGATGCCTGTTGCTGTGAAAGGATAACATTTCCGATCATCTGATAGGAATAACCTAATTACTAGCCTATGCTATGGCATTTCGGCGACGCAAAAGTAAACATTTATTAGTATCCAACTTGAGCCTCTTTCCAGGTAATTGTTGATAAGAAAGGTACCCGAGTGCCGCGGCTGCACCATTAATGGAGAGAATCCTAATCATTTTGCAGCTACATTGAGTTTAACATTCATGACATCCGAAATGCATGGGGAAAGATGATTGATTGCTGCCCAAGAGGGAGTATTGATATGCTATCCATCCTGGAGCATTTCTATATGCTTTTCGCCAGAAGAAAAGGGTGATTTCGTCGTAGTGTATGAACTTGCGCGCCGCGCGGATTGTCGAGATCTAAATCGCAACCGAACGTCTACAGCGCCTGTTGCGCTCCGGGACGCACCGGGCCGATTGTCAGCCGTGGTAGGGAGGATTACAAATATAGTAACTTCGTAGTATCGGAGGCGCTGTGAACTCGAAGGGTCTCTTTACTTACCGTACCACGATCATCGATGTCTTCGTCGAGAGCTGCCATTAACATAGCACCCGGGAAGAAACCACTGGATGAGAGCTACTACCATCTAGATGATGATGAGCTTGTGTTCTACAAGTCTCAAACCGGTATAACCGATGAGCATACTCTGAAAGAGCACATCTCCGCTGTCCAGGAAGATGCGTATGAGGTACGCACACAAGGCCTGCTGACTTGAGCCATGCGTTGACGAGTGATCTGTTTGAATATTCTTGGCTAGGTCTTTCCGTATCCATGCATCCTCCGTTTCGCCTTTACAAGGTCGGCGTGTCTCATCGGGATCGTAGAGTCGCCGGTGCACTCATACACACGCACGCGATAGACTCAAGATATCACGTCTGTCGGCGTATCCAAAGCTCCTTGCACTAGGGAAGGAGCACGATGGTGCAATCTTTCTAGACATCGGATGTTGCTGTGCGTCTACGTCATGGTTGTATATCCTGCCTGCGCAGTGCGGTCTTATGACGCTTTTGCCACAGTCGGCAACGATGTCAGGAAAGCCATAGCTGATGGCTATCCAATGCAAAACTGCGTTGCATCGGATCTAGAGCCAGGTACGTGTCAGCGAATTCACACTTTAATCCAAACGCGTCTTCATCTCCGCGCGAAAGACTTCTGGAGACTAGGCCATCGTCTCTTCAACTCCGCCCCAGAGTCGTTCCCCGTTCCGTTCGTCCCTGGGGACGCCTTCGACCAGGACTTCCTGAAGCAGGTTCCGCCGTTCTATGAAGTCCCCGAGACCTCGGCCCCGCAGCTCTCTGCGCTTACGGCTCTTACACCACTACTCGGCCATGTCTCCGCCATTCACGCATCATCGCTCTTTCACTTGTTCGACGAAGAGCGCCAGTTTCAGCTCGCGCGCTCGCTTGGGGGCCTTCTTTCTCCACAGCCTGGCTCACTCATCTTTGGCCAACATAATGCGCGCCCGGAAAAAGGCTTTAGAGTCGAACAGGGCGAGCTAGGCCGGACCGGGGCATACATGTTCTGTCACTCGCCGGAAACCTGGACAGAGCTCTGGGACGGCGATATCTTTGACAAGGGAACTGTGAAGGTGGACGTAGAGCTGAAGGAGACGCACAGAAGAGACCTCGTTCCGGGAGCGAAGTTATACGATCTTGACTGGTCCGTTACGAGGTTGTAAGATCGTTGACGTCGCAGTTGACTGTATCAGTGTATCGGGCTTGCCCCCACACTCGTCTGAGTGGTTTCCATTGCGCTATGAATAGGCGTACTAGATATGGCGGCTTTCTGCTGCGCTTCCCGTGAACATTTTCCCTGCCAAACTTCTTCCGCATGGTTGTCGCATCTTAGTACATCAAGCGATGGACGTGAACAATCCAGCATTGCCCGATCGTACGTGCATGACCCATAACGGCATGGACATCGAGCATGTGGGGAAATCTGTTCAATACGGGTGACGGCCTGTACCTTGAGTTCGTCATTATTGCATAGTATTCATTCCGAGTCAGAAGCGAGTTGATTCTACGTATTCCGTTCTGGTGGGTCACAAATCCTGCGAAAGTAATTCCAGCTATACCGAGGGATGTAGACACAGTCACGTATGCGATATAATCATCATTGTTCGTCAATTGTGTTAAGTGAGACTACCGTCAAGTCCATCCAATCGCCCGCACGTCCACTGGGGTCGAATCAAGTTCAAGGGGATCGAACGCCCCTGAGATTTGTTGGCTGAACGACTGCCTGAAGTATCTGATAAGATCGTGCGGAATTTGTCCTGTAGGGGGACGGGAGGTTGTTTGGGAGAGGCACATCTCGGCGATTTGTACTACTTACTTTCCTCAACTGAACTAGAATCTGCCAGTGGCTGATGCGGCACCGAGTAGCCACAGGAGATCGGATCGGGGCATGCCACGCATAGTCGCAACCCGAGTCTTTTTTTTTTCTTTTGTATTCCACATGGTTAAGGCCCGTACGCATACATGAGGGCCGCATAACTACGGCGAAAATCAGTCCTAGGACCCTAGTACGCCTCGCGGCTACCTGCATCGCAACCCGAGTCGCAACCGGACTTCGACTCGACTCTTTCAATGAAACCACTCATTGGCCGCCGGTATCCTTACACATCCTGAGTATACTCGCTTATCCGTGGCACCTGCGCCACACATTCTCTGTGATAGGCCGCGACCCGCCGCTGGCGCTGCCCCAATCTGCCAGCGAGCCTGAATGGTGGCCGGCTATGGACAGCTGTGGTTGGTGGTACTATTTGTGACTCCACTCTAGTCTACGGCACTCCACGTCCAATCACACATGATCCGGATGCTTGCGCGCAAACATCACGGTGGAGCATCACCGAGCCAGCTCCTTGCATCTGGTGCGCTCATACTCTCGCGGTTGCAATGCGCCTACTTGCATCGGAGCGGTACGTCGCAGATAGCATATGCAATTGTCAGGTACGGAACCGGCTGATTTTTGATGAACAGGCCAGGCGATACCGCAGCGCTTTCTGCAGGCGTCAGGACGAATGTCTCTACTTATCTTAGAGACGTTAGACTTAGATCTCATCAGGTTCGTTGGGTTTTATCCACTCCGGGCTGAGACGAATGGATTCCGACGAGGCGCTGAGCCCACACCCGTGGATGTTCCTCACCCTCCAACGTCTGCCACTACTACTGACTAGATGCAGCCGTGAAGCCTGGCCGCGCGGCCAGATGTTGGTTCGCGCTCATGATCACAGTAAACAGAGAGCCATTTGGGCGCCGTGCATGGTATGTCTAAACTCCTGACCCTTCACAATCTCCATATCGCCGCCTAGTATCGTCAAGCTCCCCGTTGCCGATACCGCCTAACACCCGATGTTTGTAAATTTTTGCGACCACTTAGCATTCGGATACTCTCCTGCTGTGGTGAGGTCATCATTTGTCAGGTGAGATTAATCAACAGCCCCATGCACGCTTACCTAGGACGTGACCTACCACAGCCTACCACGCAGCACGAGCCATGTTCTGGGCCATCAAATGATCTGGCAAGTATAGCTTTAGGTTGACAGCCGTCCATGAACTAAATAATTTCCCCCCGCCCAGTGTCGCTTGAAACCAACCCTGTCAGCTAATGCGTCGTTAATTGTCCCAAGGAGGAATGGTCCCAAAGTGACATGGACGGATGTCGCGAATATTGGCTTGGTGGCTCACCACGGAACATGAGCTCACGAGCTGCCTGCAGTTCATGTGCATGCAAGGGGATCAATGCGCCCGACAGCAACACAGTGAGCATCATCTCCAGCTGGACTACGTCGGCTGACTCGGGACAGGCACCGGTAAGCTGTACGTTGTCTACCGCGACCGGCGTTGACGTGGTAAGCAGGTTCAGTACGAACCTTTCTCATGCAGCGGGGTAGTTCGTTCTCTTTTGCCTGCAACAGAAGTTGTCGAATTCGTCACAAGGAAATCGCACCCATCCGTGGGTCTCATATTGTTTCCATCCGATCAAGAGAAAAGCTTTGTGGACAATGATTGAGACCTCACTCGGTATCCCCACCAGATGCAGTGCACGTTGGTCATGTATGGCGCACAAGACGTCAGCGCCATAGGTCTGGCCGCAAGCTGCACTTTCCGATGTACGGGTGGCATTTACATCTGCTCACTGAGGAGACTATCAGGTAGATCCCCAGCTGAATATATATATGTCCTAGCTCCCAAGAAAATCAGCGACTTCAAGAAGGCGAATCTAAACTCATGTGAGTTGCGTATTCTACGCATTTACGTTATGCATGTGACTCTAATTAGAACCTCCATTGTAGCTACCGATTGTAACCACAAGCGAGTGGAACGCCACTCACTCCACAGCGAATGTCACGGACCTTGACGCTTCGTGGCTGGGGTCGATCGGCTGAGCATGGAGAGTTAGTTTGAACCGGTGCAAATAGGTTCTGTCGCGCCGCACATTAGCAGGAGGCCCCTGTGGCGAACCAGATATGCGAAACACTGTTTCGCAAGGCGACTCTTGCACTGCTAGGACGTGCGCTTTGCTTCAGCCCTGGCAGCATATAAGCTGGCCTCTAATCTATGTACCCTACAGCCTTCCCCCACATCGCACCATCCACGATGTCTAGGCTTCTATCCTTCGTTCTCACCGCAGTCCTTGCCTCAGGGCTGGTTGCCGCTGCACCGGCCTCCTTCTCTACGTCGAGCTCCAGTGCGACGTACTTGCCTTCGGGCTCAAGTGGGAGTTCGTACTCGACATCGGAGACAAGCACCGCTCCTTACTCGTCGTCGGGCACCGGCTTAGCATCCTACTCGACAGCCACGACAGTGTCTTCCAGTCCTGCGCCTGGTACTACGAGTGTAGCCTCCTACTCCGAGCCTGCGACCGCGTCAAGCACGTCGACCGCTGCGGAAGCCAGCGAGACTGTTCCGCTCGCCCCGGAGGATCCGAACGGCGTTCTGTGGAACACTACAACGAACACCGACCCTCAGCCTATCAGAGGCCAACTTGGGGGGACGATTCTGGCTCAGCAGAACATTCCGCTCCAAGAGCAGAATCCTGATATCCTCGCGCCGCCTACCACGGATCATGGTTTGATGTATGTCTTTTGATTTGCTTATAAGATGCAGGGATCTGCTAACGCATGACTTAGTCCCAACGTGAAATGGCCTTTCAGCCTAAGCCCTTCGCGCATGTACACCGGCGGATACGTTCGTCAGCAGAGCAGTACGTGATTCTACTGTCACATTCTTGGTGGAATTTCGAGCTGAGGCGTCTGACTGAACCAGTCGAACAAATGCCCATTTCCAAATGTGAGCGGACTAGACCTGTATTCGAGGGCCTTCGTATGCTGATCTTCCTATAGCGTTGGCGGGTGTCGACATGCGCCTGGAACCTGGTGCCATTCGGTATGGCACGAGAAGTAAATAGTTCGTGTGATATGATACTAATCTCCATGGGAACGACAGCGAACTGCATTGGCATAAGGTGTCCGAGGTAAGTGTATATCACGAATACGCACTGCACGAGCTTACATGTGCTTCTAGTGGGCCTATATTCTGAATGTGGGCCGTCATGCCAATGGTCAGCGCCACTGTAACCTCCTGATCTCATGCACCTCAGGGTTATATGCAAATCACCTCCGTGGACCAAGATGGGAGAAATTTCTTGGGCACCCTGGTAAGCTGGACACCGCACTATCACCAACATCTTCCCTAACCCGCGCTGCCTTCCAGGGCCCTGGTGATTTGTGGTTCTTCCCACCCGGTATCCCTCACACTCTACAGGCGACCAATGTTAGTGAAGGGGGAGCAGAGTTCCTTCTGGTATGATTACTATTCAGAAGGTCATATCACATTCCTGATCACTGGCACTGCATGGCAGATCTTCGACAACGGCGACTTCAGTGACGAATCTACTTTCTCTGTCCGTAGTCACCGCGATTCGGCTTTGATCCCCCTCTGACCAAACTCTAGCTGACGGACTGGTTGGCGCACACGCCCAAGGAGGTCATCGCTAAGAACTTCGGGACGAGTCTGTCTGATTGGGATAAACTCCCGGGAGAGCAGCTCTACATATTCCCTGGTGGTAAGCAACAATCAATCATATGTGGGCTTCTACTGACGAACAAATAGAGCCACCGAGCCCCGATGCCGTCGCACCCGAGGACCCTCAGGGGCAGATTCCGAACCCATTCATCTACAAGTTTTCGGAGGTGAATGCTACCAAGCTTGCCGGTGGGGCTATCAAGATCGCCGATTCCAGAAACTTCACTGCGGCCACGACCACCTCTGTCGCTGAAGTTTGGGTCGAGCCCGGAGGAATGAGGTAAATGTGTTGTGTTCTCTTGGATTGCACCATCATTGATCACGATGCCGTTTAGGGAACTCCACGTAAGTACTATGGCAAAGTACATTTCATTTCAAGAAGTGACGTTCTTGAACCTGAAGTGGCACCCTACGCAAGACGAGTGGACTTACTACATGTGAGTATACCCGTCTCGATGCTGAAGAGGTCGGTTGCCAATGCTGACCGAATCTTCACCAGCTCGGGATCCGCCCGCGTTACAGAATTCGCAACGAGTGCGACAGCTCAGACATTCAACTACGTGGTAGGCATATTTTGTGCTCGCTGCAAATCGTAGTCTGATCGTCTACGAAAAGCCGGGTGACATAGGATTCGTTCCTGCTGGCTATGGTGCGGCATTCTACGAAACTCGAGTCCATCGAGCACTCATGCTTACGGCTACTCCGACAGGGCATTACGTGGAGAACATTGGCAACGAGACCTTGCACTACCTCGAGATCTTCAACAGCGGTAGGTGGAAACGTCGATATCGCCCTCCAGACACTAAAACACACCCCAGATCGTGTGGTGGATGTCAGCCTCAACCAGGTGCGTTTTTCAGCCCATTGATGGCCTGTCACTGACCGGTACCCTTTCGCAGTGGCTTGCCCTTACGCCGCCCGACATCGTCAAGGCGAACCTACAGATATCTGACGAGGTGATTGACCACCTCAGCAAGACCAAGCCGTATGTTGTCGGGGCCACTGAGGTCTAATGTGAAGTGGCTGGTATTTGGGTTGCTGCAATGGGTCGAATAGTGACCTCCGGTACCAACGTTCTTGTTCAGCATCTTGCTGTGCTATAGTAAACACACAGAATAAGATGGCTATGAACTTAACCTTGACTGGTTAAAACGAGGTTGCGCACTTCTCAAGGTGCGAACACAAGCAGCGTGGTCTTCGTCGGACAGAATGTCGACTTGAGTCAATGAGCCCCCCTTCCGTGACGCGAGAATAGTCGATTAGATCTGAAAGTGAACAGCCATCGTCACGAACAAGGATGATTAAATCGATGTACGAGACAGTCTAATAGTACTGCGGGAACACAACAGCAAATTGTACAAGTACAATGACCCTAAAGGGACTGAATACCTATGCTTAGGACACATAACGTAGGTGAGGAGGGAGACTGAGTCCGCACGAGGAATCACTGCTAATACGACGGACGAAAATGACGATGCAGTATCACGGGCCAGGAGCAGAGGTGCGAAGCCGAGTGAACTCTCATCACCGCGCGTAAGGGTGATAGTTGTGTTGGTGTTGTCCTCGCTGGCCAGCGCGTTGAGGGCCAACCCCTGCCGGTCCGCCAGGGCCTCCAGGGCCGTTGCGCGGCCCCCTCGGGACGTTAGGACCCATGCCACCTCCTGGGCTCATCCCACCCTGTGCCATCCCTGCGCCTCCGCGACCCATTCCCATACCAGCTCCCATGTTGCCAGCCATGGCCATTGCTGCCATTCCAGGCACCATGCGCCCGCCGCCCATACCGCCGAATCCTCCGCCCATACCGCTCATCATGTTCATGCCGCCGGCCATCATGGGGTTGATCCCCATTTGTTGCATCATCCGCGTATACAGCTGGGCGAGCTGTTGAGGGTCGAAGGGTGCGGTGCCAGTCGCTCCAGCTGCGGCTGCCACGGGTGCAGTAGCGAATCCACTGCCTTGGCCGCCGTAGTTGCCGCTGCCGCGACCGTAGCCACTTTGTCCGCCGCCCTCGGAGAAGTTCTCTCGTTGCGAGCGAGGTTGAGCAAGCTTCACATCGATCTGCACGGGAAGAACCAAGTCAAATGTATGAGCGAGAGATCGGATACACGGACTCACCAGCTTGCCATCGATCTCAAGATTACCAAACCCGAGAAGGGGTTGGACGTCGGCATTTTCGAAGGAGACGAATCCAAATCCTTTGCTCCGGCCCGTCTCACGGTCCAGCATGACTGTCGCATCGACAACCTTGCCAAACTGAGAGAAGTACTCTCTCATCGACTCCGACGTGACGCTGCCAGCGAGGCCACCGATGAAAAGCTTCGTAGCTCGCTGATGTTCCTGCCTTGGTATCGCACGTTTCGGGTCGATCTATGGTCTATACTCAGACATCGAGCGCTACTAAGTGACAGTGTGTTACGTACTATCTTCCCGTCGAGAAAGTGCTCCCGAACCATGACAGCGTTCACCGATGCCGGCTCCTCAAATGTGAGGAATGCAAAGCACCGCGAACGCCCGGCAGCATCGCGCATAATCGTACACGCCTCTACCTTCCCAAACTGAGAGAAGTACTTGCGGAGACCCTCTGCCACGACACACTATTTAGCACTACGAAACAGGATACAAGGCGAGCTATGAATATGTATGTACCATCGGTAGTGTCCCAGTTTAGGCCGCCGATAAACATTTTCCTGATGATCGCCGGGATCGACATTGCCAGGTTGACAGAGCGCAGGAGGTCGGACGATGATAGGACATGGAAGAGCAAGCACTGATATTAGCACCTGTAGCCTAGGACAGCGGAATGCGACCAAGTAGAGAGATGGACGACTCTACTGTGCATGACTGTAGCGAAGCGATGCTAGCGTAGCCTAGACTAGAGTTTCCAGACGTGCTAGAGCTAGTCGTAGGCGACATTGATGACTACGGCGACGCGCCACGCATTGCTACACAAGCAACCTTGCCCCGTAGCTCAGGCCCACATCTGAGACCACACCATGCGGCCAGCACAGCGAGTGCCCTGGGGAAGGTCAGTAACACGAGAACAGGTGCACTCACCCTTCCTCCTTCATCTCCGAAGGTCTCACGGGCCTGTCAACAGACCCAGCGGTTTCGAAGTCTTGGTGGGACTTGGATACCTCGCTGTAGTCGTCGGTTTGTCGTTCTTGGTACGTTTGTATAGGCTGAGCCGATTCGGAAGTGTACGAAGGAATGGCGGAGCCATTGGAAGCAGTGGACGTCGCAGTAGAGTTGACTGGATTCGCCGTTGGCACCGGGTGGGTGCTGTCTTCGGGTGGCTTCTCGGCGTGCGCCTGGGCTAATTGAGATTCTTGAGGTGTTCGCGTTTCTGTGGACTGCGGAGGGACGCGCTCTTCAGCGCGTTCAGTCGGCACCGCGAATTCTTGTTCATCGTTGCCATACAGGTCTGCAAACTTCATTGAGTTCCACGATAGTGCCGCTATTGCGACAGCAACGTACCGCCGTAGAGATCTGCGTCGAGGTCGGACATGTCGAAGGGCGAAGGGAGATGATGATGGTTGGTGTGACAAAAGAAAATGGGGCGACGGCGACGTGGCCGGGTTTAGCATACCGGTATTACAACAAATTTAACAATGTATTACAAGAGGATTAGCTGCTGCTCGTGCGAGCATATTCCATATATGGAGTACTACATAACCTAGCTAAGGCCGTAAATATGCTCCGGCGGCTGTGTAGGAGCCTGGTGCGTGCTGCCAATCAAGCTGGAGTACGACAGTCATAGCCATCGTTTTCTACACCTTTCCCTCCAACTACCACGACTTCAGGTCTCGGAAGGTATCTGGAAATGCTGTCCATCTTCTTCGCCCCCTTGTGGTCAAATCTTACCCTGAAGCATATCGATTCACAGGTCACCCCTGGCATAGTACACCCACACACCCCTCAATGTTCCTAACTTCTTGTCAGTGCTCTTTTGCGAGCTCGGTCGCGAGATGAGGATGGGGAGACGCGAGCAGCGGGAGATGAGGCAGGAGGGCGAGGCTTGATAAGCCAAATAAGGCAACACACCGCCACAACTGCACTAGCGCCGAACCCCCTCTTTCTAACTTCCGTAAGTACCACGTCCTAGTCGCGCTCGCGCTCGCGTTCGCCATTCCCCTCGACCTATTCCTCTCCAACCTCTTGTCCGTATTGACTATCCATTGCGAATACTGGGGTTATCTGCAACGAGGTAGCTCTCACAGCGCCCTCGTAATTGTTCATGCCATCCGTCGACGATCTGGAAGACTGGCCTACGTCCCAGCATCCTTCAGAAACCGCCACTCGTCTTACTCCGTCCGACCACGTCCCATCATTGAAGATCAAGATACCCTCTATGGCCCCTAGTACTCGGTCGTCAGCCCGGGTCCGCGCCGACTCGAATGCTTCAGGGTCGGAGTATCACGAGAGCAACGCGTCGATGGACGTAGACGAGGAACAGGTCGTGGCCGACAAGGATCAGCCGGAAGGGCCCCAACCGGAGTACGGCCACACGAAGAGAGGCAGGAAGGTCGTTCGCAAGTCATACAAAGAATCGGATGTGAGCGAGGGAGACGACCCTTTGCTGCTTGACCCAGATAGCGCTCCCCCTCCGAAGCAGGAGGATAACGAAGGCAGCGAGGAAGACGCAGCTCCCTACGCCCTCCGTGCGCGGCCCAAAAGATCCAAGAATCTAACAGACTTTGTAGAGACAGACGAAGAGGAGGACGAGGACGAGGATGCCGCGCCTGGTTACAAGACACGGAGCAAGAGCAGGAACGGCAATGGGGGCGGAGACCCGCGAACAAATGGACGTAATGCGCGTATCACGCGCCGTCAGACGGCGCGACCAAAGGCATCGACCTCACGACCGAGTCGCAAACGCGTGACCACTCGTCGAACGCGTGTCAGCGCCGACGACGAAGGTTATGAGGACGTACCGTCTTCGGGATCCGCTGATGCTGATGGCTCGCTCGACGACGCCCCGCGTACGTCTTCCGACCACGAGCTCGATGGGGAAGCGGACGCTGAAGGAGAGGTCGATGCGGATGCTGAAGTGGACCAGGAGCAGGGGCAGGGGAGTAAAGGGTACGCGTTGCGGAAGCGAGATCCCGGGCTCAGCTACGCCGTGCCTCTACTCCTAGAAGAGCCGCCTTCACAGCCGCAGAAATCGCGTTCAACTGGTTATCAACCGAGGGGTCGCAATGGAGCTGGCAAGAGCAAGGTGCCCGGCTGGAGTGCGACAGGCGCTGAATTGGGTAGATTTTTGGGTGTGCCACAGGCTGGCGATGACTCGGTGTGTGCTGTCTGTCATGGGTTGGGAAAGTGTACTGATGGTTGTTTTGCATTGAGGATTCCGACTTTCCTACGAGGACGCCACGGAAGCAACCGTTTGGCGCAGGAGGCATGGGCGGCATGTTCGCGGGGGGTGCTGGTGGCCTTCTTGGCGATATCGGTGCAGCTGGCACGCCGTCTAACCTCGGCAAAGTCGGGGACGCAAGTGAGTAGAATACCATTGCTGTGCTTGCACTTTGGCTGACCCCTTGTTTAGCGCTGGCCGACGCCGATCCGCTCGGGGTGAATCAGAATGTGACGTTCAACGAAGTGGGCGGATTGGACGACCGTAAGTGTCTCGGTACTCGCCGGGCGGGTGTTGTGTTGAACGTTTCGCTTCAGATATCAACTCGTTGAAAGAGATGACCCTATTGCCCTTGCTGTACCCTGAGGTGTTCCAACAATTCGACCTCACGCCACCCCGCGGTGTCCTGTTCCATGGTCCCCCAGGAACTGGTAAGACGTTACTTGCTCGCGCCCTCGCCGCGAGCTGTCGTTCCGACGGAAAGAAGATCTGTATGTGCATGCACTTGAACACAGTATCCCCTGCTCATATTCTGTTCAGCGTTCTTTATGCGAAAGGGCGCCGACTGTCTCTCAAAGTGGGTCGGCGAAGCTGAGCGTCAGCTGCGCCTGCTCTTCGAGGAGGCACGCAATCAGCAGCCAAGCATCATCTTTTTCGATGAGATCGACGGCCTTGCCCCTGTGCGCTCATCGAAGCAGGACCAGATCCATGCGTCGATCGTGTCGACGCTGTTGGCGCTTATGGACGGTATGGACGGCCGAGGGCAGGTCATTGTGATTGGTGCGACAAATCGGCCTGACGCCATAGATCCTGCGCTGCGTCGCCCGGGCAGGTTCGATCGGGAGTTCTACTTTCCATTGCCGAGTTTGGAGGCGCGGGAGCGGATCCTGCGTATCATGACGAAGAAATGGGCCGATTGGGATGGCGAGGTTGGTGAGACGAACGTGAAGGGTCTAGCAAAGCTTACAAAGGGCTATGGCGGCGCTGACTTGAGGGTACGTCTTCACGAATATGTCGTTGCGTAGACGACCTCATGACCGAGTACACAGGCCCTGTGCACAGAAGCGGCGCTTAATGCTGTCCAAAGGCGATATCCACAAATATACAAAACCAACGACCGACTGCTTCTCAAGCCGGAGACCATCGCAGTGGAATTGCGAGACTTCATGATCGCGATCAAGAGTAAGACCTATGCTGCCTTGCGCGTGCTGATAAATCTCACAGACGACTATGCACAGAGTTGGTACCGTCATCTGCTCGCTCCGTCTCATCCGCGGCTGCGCCGTTGCCGCCTCAGCTGGAGCCATTGCTACAACAGTCACTCGAGAATATGAAAGAGGTTATCGCGAAAGTATTGCCTGTGAGCAAGAAACGGACTGCGCTGGAAGAAGCAGAGTGGGAAGACGAGAGTGGCGAAGGAGCATTGGATCGGGAGCTCATGCTGCAGTGTAAGTCAAGCATTGTGTGCGTGTCACGGCAACGCTGACGCTCTCGCTAGCTATGGAAACCCTTCGTATATACAGGCCACGTGTCGTCCTGCATGGTTCCGTTGGGATGGGCCAGGCATACGTGGCATCGGCGGTCCTCCACCACCTAGAGGGATACCATGTCCAGAGCCTGGATCTCGGCAGTCTCATGGGTGACTCTACGAGAGTACGTGGTTCTTCCCCTCAATGATCAAATAGCGCTCAAATAGCAAACTTGTAGACCCCCGAAGCGGCCATTGTCCAACTATTTGTGGAGGCGAAGAGACATCAGCCCTCCGTTGTATACATACCCTCCTTGGTAGGTTGGTGCGCGGCTGTCTCCGAGACCACCCGAACGACCGTCCGTGCGATGCTCGACACCTTGGCGCCTACGGACCCTGTTCTGCTACTGGCCGTTGTCGACGGCTCATTCTTATCACTGCCGCGCGATGTCCGCGCGTGGTTTGGACCAACGCGAGACAACCGCGTGCAACTGACCTCTTCAACGCCCGCTCAGCGGGAACAATTCTTCGAGGGTCTGTTGAAGGATGTCCAGCGACCACCAAATCATTTCCCGGATGGGGTCAAAAGGAAGAAGCGGATACTGGAGGAACTGCCTATCGCTCCACCATTGGAGCCACGACAGCCTACAGCTGCGGAGCTTGCTGTGCAGGAGGAGAACGACCAGCGGATCATTACTTTACTGCGGTATCGCCTTGGCCCTATTTTGCAAGAGCTGAAGCGCAAGTTCAAACGGTTCACCAAGCGGGCCATGGTATGTCACAGTGTGCTTCTCATCTTGCTTGAATCTCACGGTATGCACAGGAGGAGTATAACTATGACTTCAATGTTGTCCATCGAGAGGTGGAGGTCGTGACGACCACTGTCGAGATCCTCACGAACGGCGATGGAGTTATTGATATAAACGAGGAGCAGCGCACCGAACACGTTGATGGGCCGCAAGTGAACGGTCTCAACGGCGCCCACGAGTCAGCACCAGAGTTACCACCCCCACCACCACCCCAGCCTCAACTTTACGATATGGACTTGGAGCGCATGCACCTGGAATTATATCGCGACCGTTACCTTACCCCCGACGACTTCCTTGACGACATCCGCAAGATTGTCCATAACGCCGACGTTAGAATTCAAGAGGATCCTGATCGGCTCCTCCGTGCGCAAGCAATGCTGACAGCTGCCGAAGTCAGTATCAACGACTTCGACCCGTCCTTCAGGCTCGAATGTCAACGCATGGCAGTACGGGAACGGAGACGTCGAGATGAGTATCGGAAGAACAAGGAGAAGGAAAGGGAGAAGGAGAAGGAGGCGCAGGCGGCCGAGGCTGCTCAGCAAGCCCCACGGAGGAGTGCGCGGCACAACGGGCTGCCCCTCGACTTCTCCATCCCTGACATTACATTGATCGAGAAGCGTAACAAGAGACATCGATCGACCTCTGCTGTCGCTACCGCGTCGGAAGACGAGAACGGCGATAGGGCGTCGAAACGCTCGCGCATAGAGGGCGAAAGCATGGCCAACGAGTCCGCAGTACGTGAATCTCCCGAGAAAGCTGCTGGAGTGCGTTTCGCGGACGACATGGAGCGGGGCCAGTCTTCAACAATGGCTATTCCTCAAGTGAACGGCTTCCTCGGAAAGGTGCCTGAGCTCCATGTCGAACCCGCTCCCGTATCCCAGGTAGCTCAGTCCGATGTAACTCAACCCCGAGAGGAACCCGAGCCTCCTCGCCGTTGTGGCGGCTTCGATCCATCGCTACTCAACCCGCTGCCGTCACCCCAAGGCCTAATCCAGCCTGGGTCATCAACAGCGACTCTCGATGTTCAGAATAACCCCTTCTTATCCCTCGATCCCCCGTCCTTTGCACACTTCGCGCCGCCCGCAGCTCAGGCTGATGCTCTTTCTCCACAGTCGACTATGGCTGTGGACCCACCGCCTGTTGACGAGCCGGTTTCTACCCAGGACATGCAGACAACTCAGTCCGACGTAGCTATGGAGATACAACGCACGCCGAGTCCGGTGCCTGAGTTCGTGGTGGATGAGTACCGTCTGTACGAATTGCAGCGCGTGCTTCGAGATGACACAGCATTCCTCACTGTCGAGCAGCTCGAACAGTTGCGCGCGACGTGCCTAGGTTGCGTGTGGAGGCATCGGTCGCAATGGGACCGTACGGAGCTGCTCTCGGAGCTAATGGAGAACGTGAGGGTATTCGTCGAGGAGGTCTCCACTGATGATATGGACGCTCCTTCTCCAGGACAATGATTGCTATGTATTCGGGAATAGTGTCGTCATTTGTAGATCTGTACAGCTGCATAATCTGCCTCATACATTCTGCATGTATTTCTCAAGATACCACGTATACGCACAACATCTGTATTTTATTCATCTACCTATAAAGTCTCCTCTGCGCAAATCGACGTGATTGTGAAGCCTCAGCGACTCTTGCATGGGTTCCCATCACGCAGACTGAACGTCAACGAAGACACACTTATCCCAAGTCAAGATCTCGCCGTGGTCCGTCACGCCTTGTACGTAGAACCTGACCGTCTTCGCTTGCAATACCGGGGGAGGAAGACAAGCAGGGTCGACTCGGAAGCTCTTCTGCCACCCATCGAGACCAGTGGTACCTATCCAGGTTGCTGAATCCGCACTCCCGATGGTCCTCCCGTCCGGCTGGTATGCCTGGACATAGACATTGAAAAATGCGAACGCGGGGAACGTAGGGTCGACCTTCCACAGGGGTGTGGGATCCTCCGGGTCTGTGGCTAGTGTGATACCGCCCAAGGGACCTAACGACGCTGCGATCTCCCACGAAAATGTACCTGCGAACGCCGACGTGCTGGTGGGTTGGCGAGCATAGTCTGCCCACAAGATCTTGGGCTGCTGGATGACAGCGCCGGGATCGGGCGTCTGGTGGACGCTCAGAAGGCCCACGAGCAAGTCGACAATACCAGCGGCGGCCGAAGCTGGAAGGCAAACCTCCAACCCGAGTTCGGCTGAAATGGCGGGTGATGGATGTTCATTGGGTAGGATAATCTCTGCTGTACGAGTCGCCCACCCATGCGGCAACCCAGAGCTTTGAGGCGTCTTCTGCCTCGCGTCGAAGGAGTGCGGGGAGGATGCGCCTAGACCTTTCACGGAGGGTACAACCTCGAGTGCGAGTGTCGATCCGGAAGCAATTTTGTACACAAGAGTGACAGTGTAGGAAACGTGAGGTGTAAGTGTGAGAGTCTGTATAGGGATCCATAGGGTGCGGGGAGTACTGCCTCCAGTGCCATTTTCTTCAGCTGCCACAGAGAGGGAGATGTTGAGGGAGCTCCCGCCCAGCCATGCATCCGTCATGCAGAGCGAGGTGGAAGCCGTCGGCACCGGCGAGGCCCCTTCATTTTCGAGCCATCGGGGTGACGGTCGCGGCCATATGAGATCGCCGAGCGACGTCGTCTTGTCCAGGTCCGTCCATCCCGATTCCATCCCGTCGAGCTTCGCCCCTCCCACGAACCATGCGTGCCCGACACCCGGCGAAAAGTACGTCAAGAACGGGAGGTCCTTTGGGTCCGGCGGGGCACGTCGCAGGAAGAACGAAGCGATGGGTGCGAAATCGCCGTGTTCGCAGTCAGGCTCGCCTGCGCGGGGTTCGTACGGAGGGACCTCGACGACTTCATCTTGGACCTGCGGCCCCAGCCAGAGCTTCCGCTCGTACGCCCACCACGTCTCCCAGGAGAAACCTGGCTTGTCCTGTTCGGTCTCCCAGGACCAAGCTGGGCCGAAGAGGGCGACGCTGAGCCCGAGAAACTCCGGGTCGATATGGGCGAGGGCTCTGTAAGAGCCGAAGCCGCCGCCACCATGTTGTCCGCGGCCCCATACGTCGATACCGACGTAGATGTCCTGTAGACGTTTTGGGACCTTGACGAGGGCGGTATCCAAGGTGAATAGATACTGAGCTACGAGGGATGGGTAGTTTGGCCGCCACTGATCGTCTATGAGGCCTTTGTTATAGAGCCACCTAGGAGGTCACTCACCGTGTAATTGGTGAAGAAGCCTGTTGAAGGGAGGAAGAACGGCAAATTGTAGTTATTGAGCCTGTCTTGCCATCGGAGGTCACCAGTAACGACGACGCTGTCATACCTTTGTAGTTTCGTCAGCTGCTGAAGCCTCGAATAATCATGACCGGAAGGCATACCAGATAGTCTCGGCGTGTGAGCCTACTTTGTGCTTCAATTCGCTGTCTAGCACTGCAATCCAAGCTGCCAGAGCCCTAGCCTGTTCGGCGCGACCAACCAAAGGGACTTCGACATTGAGGAGGTACCCATCGAAGCCGCGTTCGAGCGCAAGGTCAGCTAGGAGGCGAGCGTAATGAGGTGATAGCGGGAACGAGTTGTCCGCGGACTGCGCTGCGGGTCCCGTCTTGGATTGAGGCAGACGTCCGACAAGAAGACGTAGGCAGTCTGAGGCACCTTCTGTATGCTCAAAGATCCTGATACGCGGTGTCAACATGGGTGTTGCGCATTTGCGACATGTAAACCCCTCAGGTGGGGCGTAAGGCGAGGACATCGACTCACAGCGTCCCAAGCATCTTCACGCCTTGCCGATGGGCAGCATTGACCCATCCCGCAGGGGGTATGGTCACTCGGTGGTGGGAGAAGCTGTCACTTGACTTAACAGACAGAGTGTGGCTCGCTGCACAAACTCACTAGATGAACGTGTCGCAATGGGACCAGAAGTTGAAGGTATAAGCGAGGCTAGAAGGCTTCTCGGAATAGCCTCCCTACATCGCCCCAAGCACATCAGTCTGTATCAAGAGCTAGCCGTATGCATTGGGCACATTACCTTGTAATCATGGCACACCTGTATGGCTCATGCAAGTCAGCTCCCGTCTACTTCACCACATAGAATTGATAATCACCAAAAGCTTTCCTCTATTGTCCGAAGCTGCATATGCGTGCGCTGGCTGACGTGCTATAAATCGCGATACACCATCCAGTTTGCGATGAGGTTTACTAGCCCAGGCATCCAGATCCGCGAGAGACTTGAAGTATGGTGCATCGCCTCGAGCGGTGTCAGAATGATTCACTCCATGCAAAGGCATCCCTGCTCAAAGTCTTTCTCCTGACGTTGTTTACAATATTTGTATCGAAAAGAGGCTTGCCTCCCGGAGGTAGAATATTATGGGTCGGCGTAGTCGAGGGGGCGAAACACGCTCTGTTAGCCTGCGGACACTGCGGTGAGTTCTGAGACGCTCAAAGCGAGCGCGGGAACTTACAATGACATATCGACATCATAATATCTGCAGTTAACGAAGTTTAACTACCGAAAAGGCATGAATGGCATGAATGCTTACAATCAGTCTTCCACGATAACTTTGGAGCAGAGTAGCTTGTTCCGAGTCCACGCCCGAGGCGCAATTGCGCACGACTGTCCCCGACGACGACCGCACCTGCCACCATAACGTCGACTGCTCGTGTGCAACCATATTCTCGCAACTGTGTGGTCTGATGTCGGAACCCATGCTTGTGGACTCACAAGATACTGGCGACGCTTTTCAAGCTGGCGAAGATGACAAGACGCAGCCTGCAGACGAAATCCTGAATGCTTTGCGACAACTCAACCCGAACACCTTCTCCCACACGCAGAACGGTAGCCAGAGTGTACACAGTCCCATTAAGCAGGACCCGACGCCTCCTCCGCTGTCAGAGTGGGAACAGCTGCGTGAACAGCTTCGAACGAAGCCGTACGACGCTGACGGGTGGCTGAAGTTGGTCGATCTGGCCGAAGACTCGGGGGACATAGAAAGGGTAAAACAGACCTATGAGGGGCTGCTGGAGGCCTATCCAAACACTGTTCGCATCCACTTTGTATATCTTGCAACCTCTCAACTCACTTTCATTGTAGTCTTCTGCCCAGATTGCTTACTTGAACCATTACACCGACAAACCTGAGGGATTCGGTTCTGCTGTAGCCCTGTTCAAGCGGTATCTCACCAAGTCTTCGTCTGTGGACCTGTGGAAGTACTACCTCACCTTCGTTAGGTAAGTCACTCCTAAGCTTTAATCGTTTCGGGAGGCCACCTGTCTGCCTCAATCATCTGGCGTGAACTTCGGACGGAGGTGCCCTGGCGGAATAGTGACAGACGTGATCCACAAGATTCCCTTGATTCCCCGCCCGCAAGAGCGTAGCCTATCGTGCCAAATGTGCTTGAACTTGGATTCTGATGCGCCGCCTACAGGAGAGTCAATACTGGTCCGACTTCGCGGGAGATTATCCGCACAGCGTATGAGTTTGCTCTCAACCATGTCGGTCAGGATAAAGAGAGTGGCGATATGTGGACTGACTACATCCAATTCCTCAAAGCGGGTGAGGTGTGTGAAATCGTTCTGAGCCTCTCATCGACGGAAGCTCACGATGGGGACAGACAACAACGACTTGGGAGGAGCAGCAAAAAATGGATGCAGTCCGTAAAGCGTATCAGCGGGCGGTACAAATACCCACCGACAACGTCAAAAAGCTCTGGGAAGAGTATCAAGACTTCGAAAATGGCTTGAATCGCATAACGGTGAGGTCGTCGGCGTCGTACTGTCGTCGCTTGTGCTTACAAGGATGCAGGCGAAGAAATTCCTGTCAGACCTACAGGAGAGCCATATGCAGGCGCGGACCGTATTGAACACGCTTCAAGAACACCTCACCATCCTCTTTCCTCCACCGCCTCCGTCTAAGTCTGCTCGTCCTCCGATATATCTTCCTCGACCACCTACGTTCAGCGCCGGAGACAGGGCGTTAGTCAGCAGGTGGAGACAGTATCTCAAATGGGAGGAAAGTAACCCGTTGAAGTTGGACGATAAGGATAAAGGTAATTTGCATGCCCGCCTTCAAGGAGTCTATAAGAAGGCTGTCGTGCGGATGCGGTTCTTCTCCGAGATTTGGTGCGTGCGTTTTGCGAGTTACGTTCGTGGATGTGTAGCTCATGCCTTGCTTCATAGGTACATGGCGTACGTATGGACAAATAGTATTGGAAAGACAGACGAGGCTTTAGCTCTTCTTAAAGTGGGCATAGAGGCAAACCCTTCTAGGTGAGTCGCGCTCCTGTCTCAAAAAAACAATTGGCTCACGTGACTCAGCTTCGTCCTCAACTTTGCCTACGCGGAAGCGCAAGAAGCGGCTAAGAACAACGCTGAGGTGCATGCAACGTTTGAGAAGTTCTTGGAAGTCCTCAAGACGGATCTTGAGGCCGTTGAGAAGAGGATCGCCTCCGCCAACTCGTCCTTCTCATCGGACATCTCGCAGTCGCAGAAGACCGAGCCTGGCGACAACGTACAACCTGAGTCGCAGAATTCGTCGTTCACGGAGAAGTCGGACGAGAAGCGTCTGAAGAATAAGGAACTCACTGAGCGGCGGACTGAGTATGGTATAGCGTGGGTATCGTATATGCGGTTTGCGAGGCGTGCAGAAGGTTTGAAGCCATCGCGAGCTGTTTTCGGCAAGGCAAGAAAAGAACGCTGGACCCCATGGGAGGTCTACGAGGCGGCTGGTGAGCCTCGACGTCCTTGTTTCCCGCTCGCCCACCACTGACCACGAATTCCATCAGCGCTGATGGAGTACCATTGTAACAAGGCCGCCGACGTAGCGAACCGTATCTTCGAGAAGGGTTTGGAGACTTTCATTGACGAGTCTGAGTTTGTCCTACGGTACCTGGGGTTCCTCATCTCGACTAACGACGAGAACAGTGAGGCTCCCGCTAGTCACTACAGCGTCGCACAACTAACGAGAACTGTTCTAGACGCTCGTGCTTTGTTTGAACGCGTTATTGGCTCGTTTACGCCGGAGAAGGCGCGGCCCCTTTGGGAACGCTGGTCGCGATATGAATACCAGTTTGGAGACCTCGAGGCGTCGCTGAAGCTCGAAAGGAGGATGTCGGAAGTATACACCAACGGTCAGATGGGTCGTCGATGGTTCACCTTCTCGCACTGACACCTCTGCACAGATCCTCCTATCAAGCGCTTCGCCGAACGGTACAAGTACCTCGGGACGGACGCGATCGCGATCCGCGACCTTGGCTTCACTCTCTCGCGCCAGGGCAGCGGCAGCAGCCGCACGAATGGCACCTCGACCCTCGGACGCACCGATACACAAATCTCGCTGCTCTCCAATGCACCGTCACAGCCTCAGTCCACGCCTAGTACATCGAAGAGGCCTCCATCTCCGGAGCCGCCTAGGCGGCGCGATGAGAGCCGTGCTCCTGACTATGGCCCGCCTGTCAAGCGTGCACGCGGTGGCTCGCGCGAGCGTGACCGCGAAAGGTGGGACGGGTCCTCTCGGAGACGCTACAACAGCCCAGGCTGGGACAGGGAACGCGACCGGGATAGCTCTGTTCGTCGGGCTGGGAGTGTGAGAGAGGAGAGAGAAGACGAGAAGCCAGTTACCCTTCCGCCGGTGTTGTCGTGGTTTGTCGGGATGCTGCCTGCGCCTGGTGCATTTGATGGTGCGTGGCCGTATGCCGTCGTGAGGTTGTCCGTGATGTGCTCATGCCGCGTCGACAGGTCCCGTGTTTAGGACGGACGACTTAATGCAGGTATTCAGGAACGCAGTTATTCCTTCGAGCTCGCCTGCCACAAGAGGCCGTTCGCCTCCGCCACAACCTCGAGGAGGTTTGTTCAGTATTGTCTTCCACTACAACAATCTTGTCTGACTGGTCACACAGGTGGTCGGCCCCCTCCTGACTACGGTCCATATCAAGGCCCTGGAGGAGGACGCCGTGGTCGATATTGAACGTGTGTAAGACGCCGATGCTACGCCCGGCAGATCCGATATGCTTCAGCCTCTGGGAGCTCACTCATAGCACTGTGCAAAACTGAATAATAGTGGCACAAGCCCCATGTGTGTTACTTACTCCGATGGAGTGACGAGTGAGGGTTGTCCATGGCCACAATTGCATGTACAGAGAAAGAAATACTGGAACTGAGATATGCGGACCCTCACGCCCGCGGCGGCTTCGCCGCCCGGGCGTTTCGGGTCAGCGTAGGCAAGATGTACGGTACACTGGAACGAATGATGACAAATGTGCATATTGGCTGGAAGGACTTTCCAAAAGATGACAAAGCAAGAGATTCCTATGAGAGATAATATCCGATATTGTGTGTAGGGACTGATCAAACGAGTGGATGCTATGGTGATATGGATAGAGGGTCGACATGAAAGAGTAAGTAGGAAAGAGACAGAATGAGCAGAGCAGAGCGGCAAGAAAACGACTGATAACAATCAAATGCGCAAACATAGACACGCGCAGGACTGGATGATGACTAAGGATCGCGTTGGCCGGAAAAGCTTTCCTAAAGGAGGGATGACAAAGCAAGAGGGCCCCACGACAGATAATATCCGATATTTAGCATATCGGAACAGTCGTCATATGCTTGGCGCAAGGCTCTACCATGGCTCCGGTTTGTTCGAGCATGCTCAGTTGATACGAGTCCACTTACTCCCTAGCCCCGATGTACCTCGAACGGATCAAAAAACGATTATGCGCACCCGTCTCTCTCTAACTTTGATGATACTCCAATACAGTATTGCCCTACCGTAATGAGCACTCAGTCCAGGCAACCACCGTACCCAGTCAGTTCACGAATCTGCATTGGGTTGGATCGTATGTGCATCAAATAGTATGTTCGCTGAAGTGAAGGGTCGAACGAATACAGTGGATTGATGTCTCAACTCTGCACAACGTAGTGCTACTGCACTCGTGCTCAGTGGCTATTTAGTCTAACACACAGACATTGCCGCGTCCTCGAGTGCTGTGTCAGGCCGCGCTAGGGTTATCTGACATCGCTCTGCCGTTTCCTAGCTTCCATCCTGTACTTTCATCCCAGTACTGGTGCTTGAATTCCCTCCAGTCATTCCAGTTTCTTTGCGCCACGTCGTAAACGTGTTCCCAATCGCGACACGTATACGTTCCCCCAAGTCTGTCTGTCTCGAAGTCGCGTAGCCTGAAGTCCCCTGGTTCGAGGGTGACGTCGGCTGAGCATAAGATCCACTTGCGTAGGTAGTTGAAACAGTGCCGTATGTGATGCATCTTGGGATCAGAGTGGAGAGTAGCCGGGCTGTCTTCACCCGCCGCTGCACGGATCATGCGCAGGCAGTGCAGCTCATGGAGCATCGCGAAAGTGAATGTTCGGTTCTCTGGTCCGAGGTGGACGTCGTTATTTCCCTCGGTTGCTGTCCATAACCATTCGAGGTGGGCTGTGGGACCCGTCATAGGGAAATGCACACTCTCCTCTGCGACGAGCTTGACGAAGGGTTTGTGCTCGAGAGGAAGCTGCAGCGGCATGTCGGTCCCTACGAAGGCTGAACAGCATGCGGAGTGAAGGGGTCAACGCTAGCCTTCAAGTTGGTCGAGGGACATGAACACGCACAATATCTATCGATAGGATGAGCAACTCCATCGGTTTCAGGTTGAACACCCGACTTCATCAACTGAGTGCGTTGCTCAGCGAGGCTCTTTGCGCAGTGCATGAGCCATGAATTGTGCCATAGAGACAGTGCAACGAGTAGCGCGAGGCTGAAGACTCGGATGCATGGAAGCGTCATTGGTGCGAGATGTCTCGTTGGAACTGACTGTGAGCTGCAGGCTGATTAAGACGGGCCAGTCGCGTCGCGAGTGGGCTCTCTGCGCCCCGCAGCATGGATGCTCCTTTTCTCAAGTTCTTGACGCCGATGCAGGTAGGGTCCCGGAGCGCTTCTGTGCTGCGTGTTTTGCAGCTACCTTACTTTGTTGCGAGACTCGGAGATACTGTAGAACTGCGCCACCGGAACACGGACTGGAACAAGGCCTATCATCAGCGCCCGAAACTCCATTTCTTTCTGTCATACATTCTGCGCGCGCACGTTCAAGGAGCAGTCTCCAGATGGATGCCTCATCGCTGCGTAAAAACGAACAAGAGCCAGTTGCCCCATGGCGAAGGAACTTCTTTATCGCCGCGCAACTCATATCGGAGCGCTCGATAAATAGGGACCTGGCATGAGCCTATGAGCGAGGCGGGAAGTGATGATACAGATCATACCACTGACATTGCGCGGGTGGGAGGTTGAAAGGGCCATCATAGTCCCATCTGCGGAAGCCTGGATGAGGGTTAGCTCAGTCACGACTGGCACTTCTTCCCCTTGACCCCTTGTTCATGAAGAATATGTACCTTCTGACGGACTATGTCCATGAACCTGGTCGCAATGCCACGTCTTTGATGTTGTGGATGGACCATGATGATGTTTAGGTACCAAGAATTCAGTTTACCCTATGGCAAGCGAGCGCTCTTAGCCATTATTCGGAGATATCAATCAGAGCGCCGCTACTAACCTTCGCACCAAATATGCCATCCATGAACACAGTAACTTCTTTCGGATACTGTAGAGACATATCAACAAGGCTTGAATCAGAGAGATGACAGCTAGCTACTCACGATCTTGAAGAGCCAGTCTTTTCCCTGCGGAGATAACTTTGCGATGAACTCGTCCCACCCCAATTTCCGTTGCTCCGGTCTAACGTATCATCGACGCGTAAGTTGACAAGCACGGGAACACACCGCGTAACTGACGTTGTGAGTAGTTCCTGCCCTGGTGGCATCCATACGGCATATCCCACCACATCCCCGTTGTCCACGGTGGCTGCGTAGATTGCGCCTCCCAAGGTAGCGGCAGCAATCATTGCACGCGCCATCGGACCAATGAGGCTTTGATCGCCTCCACAAATACTGATAGCGGACAGATCTAGTATGTCTGTTAGTACGGCAGGGTCACGGATAGACGACAGACTCACCGTTGCTCATGTTCAAGACAAACAATGCTTCAAATGCATCAAGTTGTTCTTCTGATATGTCTGTCAGTAGAGCAACATACCAGAGAGGAGTAGCTGACTGACCGCTGGGGTTCCGCACTTCTGCAATCTTTACGGCCTCCATGGGCGACAAGTGTCACTCCTTTGAAGGTCTAAGGCCAAGCAGCGGGTTGGCCACGATTCGGCTCAGAGCAACTTATACGAAGTGCCAGTGGGAAGAAGACCTGGGCGTTGTGCTTCGTCTATCGACGGAAATGTGGTGAAATGACTCTGGCAGTATGATGTAAGTAATCGCAGACGAGATAGAGTCTGGGCATAGCAGTGACCTAGTAACGTATGATGTATCACATGGGTGTAAAATCGTGACCATCCGACCGCAGTCTTCGAGGTTCGCCGAGTTGACACTTGATGATAGCAACGGAATGTTGGGATCCATTTCATGGTGAGGGTTATCGGACTTGCCATTTGGAGAACAGTACATCTAGAATCGAGTGTCGCAATACGGTTCCGACGTGCGCCTGGTCGCGCTTGCGGGCCTTTCAACGCACAAATATCGATAGAGCTGCCGGCAGGCTTGTATCAGGCTTCTTGACTAGCTTGGCCGAAAGCACCGGCGTGTCATTTGTCAATGGCAGTTATATATAGTGCGGGAAGAAGGCATGAGACATACGTACCATGCGGACTCGCGTTGAGTCCATAGTGTGGCATGTCCGACAGAAGAGAAGGCCCGCACTCGGAGTGGCCGTGCTTGGAGGCGCGCGTGCAGCCGCCGCGTCTGGTTCGGCGGCGCCCGGCGGTACCCAAGCCGTACTTCAAGTTACCAGTCAGAACAGACTCAACAACAGAGAGTTCGAATGCGTGCTCCTCGGAAATACGTATGTAATTCACTTCTGTAGTCATCCCGGCCCAAGACTGTAAGTTGAATGTTTGAACTGGCAAGATACATGGACCCGGGTATGTACCGAGTTTTGGCTTGTCCGCGGCACAGGCTTCACGGTCTGACTTTTTTGACTGGACGGACGTGTGCCATACTCGTTAATGTATGAAGTACAGTGTCTACCTATAGCAGCCTGAGGCTATTCTGTTTTATGACAAGGCTAGCGACCCAACAATAACATCAGACTTGACCGAGAGTCTGATACTGATACAAGATGAGGCCTACAGTCACTCACAATCAGTGTCAGTAATCACAGTTGTCATCGAAGACGTACCCCATTGTCCGTTGCTGCCTCCCCATGCGTCAAGCGAGCAATCAGGAGTCTCTGGCGCGCAGCTCAATTCGAACGCCGGGACCGTTCCCCATGCGCAAGGAAACTCGTGGAGTGATGTCTCCTCTCCCAGCGTGACAGAGGACGTCCCCAGGGATTTTTGACAGGCCGGGCGGTTGGCCCAACTGAGTGTCTGCGTATCCAGCATACGGTTCGGAGGCACGTCAAGCTCGCACAGCGTTATCGTTCCATACGCAACAACAGCGGACTGGTTGTGACCCCATTCTTGCGATGGCGCCGATGGGAGGCGCACGGCTAAAGCACATCGCTCCATCCCGTAGTCCATGGCGCGGAATTGCACGATGGTGTGAATCTTTCCGAGAGTTCAGTGACTACTTCGAATCATATCGCACGAGTCCTTACCGTGTTGTTGACCAGCACATGACGATCAGGAGGGGTTAAGGTCCCTAGTTTGTGCAAATATCGATGCTCGTCTTCGGGGAAGACTTTGTTCCGTTCGATGCTGCTGACTTGCGTCACAATACGCGGCATGCTCACGATCGGAGCGTAAGCCGAAGCACTGATTAAACCAGTGCGATTATAGAGATCGTCCAGGCCGACATAAGGACTGCGAAACTCAAAGTCCGCTTGGTGAATAGACCGAAAGAGGTGCAAAACCTCACGATAGAGAACCAAGTAGACGACGAGGTCGACGATAAGAAAGACAGTGAATATTGCGGATATCCATTGCCACAGCACGTTTGGGTGAGTGCCCTTTTGGCGTCCTGATAGAGTGAAGCCAGATCATGAGATACGCATTCTCGACGCGACACAGACCGACAACGAAGTCGTACCTTGTGCCTCATATTCATGGGTGTGCTGCACATCTTGGCCGATTTCCTGGTCCATGAGGGCGACCGACTCTTCAGGGTTGAGAGCCATGCCGGCTTGACTTCAAAACAGAGATGGCCTGATTGCTTCGTGGCGAGATTAGGCCCAGGACTGTGATCTGGGGATTCCAAGGTTGCTGACTCGCACCTTTATGTATAGCACCCATCATGTGTACAGGCAAACGCCCCGGAAGCACGCACACGCTCAACGGAGCAGTTGACAGATGAGCGTTCAGAATCAAGCTTGAAGCCTGACATCTCGGTAGGAAACTTCTCCAAGGTACTATTGTGACAAATGCGACATAGTCGTCCAGTGACAGGTAGCGATCATCCCTAGTTTTGGGTGCCCTAATGTTACTAGGAAGGAGTTAGTCCTGTACCCGCGATACATGCCAGAGTCATGACAAACACAGACAGTGGTGCGCAGAATATGCCTCTCATAACCCGAGCAGCGAGGATTTGTCGTCTATTCTGAGGGCCTCCACAATCCGCCATGGAGTCAAGCTATCGTCTCGTCCAGCTGGCCTCGGGGCCTCACCGGGGCTCAGAGGGCACACAGCACACACTACATGCACTGCGTCCATGGCTATGCTGTTGAAGTGGATGGGCGGGCAGAAGCACTGTGGTCCGTGTTGCAGCCCCGCGAGACGATTCAAGAATCAAGATACGAACCATAATCACGCTGTCACGCTGCACAGTTGTCATCAGTCGCCGGGTCACGGGATTCAATTGAAACGATTATCGACGGCGCTTCTCATGGTTTGACTGCAACCGAGTGTCTGGAGACCCGAAATAACTAGTCAACGTAGTCAACACTGGCACAACATAGTACCGGGCCTCTTCTGGTTTATACGCGACGCGAAAAATTCGTTGCGGTCACTAGTGTACAACACGGCGAGCAATACTGGCTCGTCGCCCTCCTTAGTACTACTAGTAATCAGCGTGTTTCTGCGTTTACAGGACATGTCAGTTTACAGCATTCCACAAAAAATATACGTTATACGCACCTGTCAGTCCTGTTTGTACCGGATGCCGTCGGGATCCTCTTCGGCGTTGTTCGACGGAAGAAAACGTCGGCTTAAGGCATCGGTATCCAGTTCTACTAGCAGTAATGATGAAGATTGAGTACATGTGTACAACTTGACTCCCTTCGACCAACCAGTACTGATATGCATTGCAGTCGTCATCGTCAGGGCCATTAGAGCAATGAGTGTGGTGTAAATTTGGGGTTTCATGTCAACAGATCCAATTGAAGAGGAGACTCGGGGTTCTGTGCGAAGAGTCACTTGAAACTGGAGCACTATCGTCGCACAGTATCACTTTATAGTCTCTCTCTTGATGGTGCATACAAATGCACACAGAGACGGAATACCGATCAGTTCATCAGTGCCGCTCAAGTTGAATGACATTTCAGTGTATTATTAGCATGCGCGGCCTCCGACTCGGAGTCAGTGTCAGCAGCATACGGATAGCTATTCTTCCATGCGGTGCAATGGCGACATCCCGGCGGCGGTGTTGTGCCATTGGGCAGACGAAGGTTTGGACGCAGTTCTTCGCCGTGAGACTTCAAGCCTCCAGCTAAGAAAGCTGCTTGGGTACCATGCAAGCAGAATCTATGGTGGATAATAATCAATACATGCCCCCTTGGTTCTCCTTGGCCGCCTCGTAGACTGCCGTCCAGTCCCTACAGTAGTATACGCCGTAGTCGTCAACCTGTCCCGGGTTCTCTGCAGGCTCCAAGAGCAAATCTCCCCTGCAGAGAGCCATTTGTCTGAGGTAATTCATGCAATGTCCAACCAATGCAATGTCCGCTCCCTCATCCGGTGGCGGCTCATATATAGCCTCTCGCATGATGTTCAGACACTGTAGCTGATGGAACATCGACAGTGTGAACGGTGCTCGATGTTGCCCCAGGTGAACGACGCCCGACCCGGGAACGAGAGCGGACCACTCGACAGCACCTTCTGACGAAATGAGGTCGAAGTGGACCGTCTCTTCTGAGGGCATGGCCACTCTGGCTACTTCAATCGGCCAGACGTCCGGGTAGTCCGTTCCTATATAGCCTTCATCCTTGGATGAGATGGTTGATGAATGTGTACTTGCAATGCACCACGTACTGTATTGTCCTTTTGCCAACTTGCGATCCAAGCCAGAAAATTCCAGCTTGGTCACGGCGTACTGCTTGACCAAGAGTCCGAGGAGTGCAAAGAATATGCAGATGTCTAGCATACGGCGCATAATTGCAGCACCGACTGTCTGCCTTGCAGATATGTCCATGGTGCTGATGAGGGCGGCTATGACGACTCACAGTATCGTACTGGCTCGTGGACATGAGTGATGTAGCTTACAGTCTCATATATATTGCACGTCAAATTATGTATGCAACACGTTCGAAACAATCTATCTCCGAGGATGCACCCCGAATTGCGCGTCTGCTGGCGTCCATCTGAGTTCGCTCCGATACCTGTGACGGGAGTAACGTAGAAACGATGCCTGCGCATGGAGGGTAGTGAGTGACACCGGGCCCGAGTCAATCTTGAGAACCCTGCATACTCAAAGTAGGTGATGTTCCTGGGGGCGCAGTGCGGCAGTCTAGCCGCGTGCTTTGGATGCTGAGTCGGTTCTTGTCCCCGCGGACCCCCAGCGCCTCATGTTGAGATACCAAGTTTAGCTCCTAGATCTAGAAGCTGCTACCTGAACACGCGCGCGGAGAATGTGCCAGTGACAGAGAGAAATGGAGTTTCGGGCACTAATGATGTAGCAAATAAGAGCTTCCTCAGCCAACAAGGCGCCCTGATGCGACAACAACGGGTCATTTGCAAAGCAAGACCAATGTCAATTCAAGCGGTACAACCTGGTATGTCAGTTCCCTGTTCATCAGCCCATAACGTATGCAATTTCAACATCCGCTTATCTGGAGTCCCGTAGCAGAATATTAGACCGGCCGGGGGCATTGTCATGTTGCCATCCCCTTGTTACAGCCGCCCCGAGGCAACTTCAAGATGTCCTCGACGGCGGTCCTAGAGAATTCCTTCTATGTTGGCAACTTCCTTAGTGCGATACTGCTCGGTAAACGCTGCACTCACAACTCCCCTACTGGCAGCTAACTCGCGATATTACTTCAGGTGTGATATATGTTATTTACTTCTTGTCGGCCAAGATCCTTCTCTCCGGTGGGCGGAGGGGGGATTCCGGCCGACACAACTTCTTCTTCTTGTCGTACATCACATTTCTCGTGGTCTTGGCCACTATCGGCACGGCAGTGAATGCTTTCTTCGGCGAGGCCATGTGGATCATCGACCGCGACACTCCAGGTGGACCATCTGCATACTTCGAAGACAATGCCGACATTTGGTACGAAGTTATGGGAACGACAGCAAGCGTACTGCAAGTCATAGCGGGGGATAGCTTGCTGGTTAGTATTCTATGTTAAGCGTATACAACAACTTACCCGCATTCAGATATACCGCTGCTTCATACTTTGGGGCTCGTCATACATGATCATCCTACTACCCTCTCTCATCTTCATTCCAACAATCGGTGAGCACCCTCTGTGACAATCTGACAAAGCTTGGCGTGAATAACTGACCTGATTCTCGCCACTCTCCAGTTGTGGGAATCATGACGCTGGTCGCATCAGGTTCTCCCAACGAGAACTTCTTTGTGGGGATAGCGCAACAGCTCGGAGTTGCCTACTTCTCGCTGAGCGTCAGCTTGAACATCATCGTCACTACACTCATCTGCGTGCGTCTCCTCCAAGCATCCAGAGGGATCAGCGCCGTCCTTGGGCGTGACAGCGCAAAACTGTACACGAGCTTGACAGCAATCCTCTCCGAGTCTGCAGCTCTATACAGTGTCTCGGGCATAATGTTCATCATCCCATATGCCCGCAACAGCCAGCTGACCGTCGTATTTGGAGACATCTACGGCGACGTATCGGTAAGTTCACAGGCTAGCATGAGCATCCGCCTCTGGAGCTAATATACACCAACTGCATCAGGTCATTGCACCTATGCTGATCATCTATCGCATCATCACTAAGCAGTCATGGGGAAGCGAGACCGTCAAGCTGGGGATGTCGTCAGCGGTGTTCGCTTCAGATGGTACAGCAACGCGGGAGACACACTCCACGGCGACAGGCGTACATGGGATTGCGCCGACGGAGGTGCATCTGAAGCACGGGGACTCCAGTGAAGAGATTGTATACGAGTCAGGAGCCTCAATGAGCTCGGCGGGTCGCATGGTATTCGGACCGCCATCCTTGATTCTGGGAGAGAAGAATTTAGAAGATGCTGTATGACAACGCACAATATTGTCAGGCACCTTTCCCGCCTACTCTACGTTCGGAGTGGGCTGTGTGAACATCCGTATGTAGACAGGCAATGTCAAGTTAGACGACTTGCATAGAAGGAGGAGGAAGATAATCTTACCGGTCTGGGCTTCCAATCCAATCCTCCATGGTAGTGAGACTTTGACTCAGTCCGATTACACGACAGCCAAATGCGACGGCTCAGACAGTGTAACTGTGTAAGTTGGGGATTCAAACTCTCGGTTCAAAAACCTCTTGGTTTGTTTACCTTCGTCAGGTAGACACATCGTACATGTGAATCTGTGAGAACTCGCTATTATGCAGTAAGTGGGCTCTTTCTAACGCGTGATTCGTACATGATATGGCAAGGTGTCAAGTTAGATACGTGCGGGAGAGCAGTACTAGTTTTGACAGACTTGCTAATACACCAGTGCGAGGCAAATCTTGGCGTCATGCGCCTTCACCGGCTTCATCTCGCACATACCAAGTCAGTGCCTGCTGACTATGTGTGGTGGTAAGTGTAACCTACGCTGTCTTGGCGTCGCATATAGCAGTCGTATTACAGACACATGAGGGCAGGAGGAGAACCACTGACGAATGTCCGACCGTGACCAGCGTGACCGGGATATGTCGCATGTCGCGTCACGCACGACTCCTCCTCTTGTTCCTTCAGTTCCTCGCAAGGTGTGTGGAGTCGTTCCGAGCCTCGCTGTAACTGAATATTATGACTAGGACAGACGAAATGGACTTGATAGGAACAGCGGAAGACGGGCACGGTGTGCAAGGCGTGTCAGCGGGCCGTGCAGATACATATGGACAACGTCAGGACGTCGAGACATTGAGGACGGCCGGAACCACTCACCGTGAGGACATTGTCATTGTACTATCATCGCGGGTACTCATGCGCCGCGGGTGAAGGAGCTCCCCTTCGCCCTCCAGGCGAGCCATATGCAGCACGCAACACGCGCATTCGCAGTCAGAGAAGATCGACCCCGGCGACAACATACAGCGGGCCGAGTGGCAAGGCTCGTGGTACAGCACTGGCACGGAGCCGTCAGACGAGAAGCAATCGAAGGACAAAGAACTGACTGGGCAGCGGGATGAGCATGGTAAGCGTGGGGATCGTACATGCAGTTCGTGAGGCGTACTAATTCTGGAGGCTTGAAGCCGTTGTGTGCTAGTTCGTCAAGGGCAGAATAGAGGACACCACGAGAAGTGCACGAGGCAGCTGGTGAGCCTCAACGTCCTTGATTTCCGCTCGCCCACCACTGGCCACGAATTCCATCAGCGCTGATGGAGTAGCATTGTAACAAGGCCGCAGACGCACCGAGTCGTATCTTCGAGAAGGGTCTGGAGACTTTCATTGACAAGTCTGAGTTTGTCCTACGGTACCTGGGGTTCCTCATCTCGACCAACGACGAGAACAGTGAGGCTCCCGCTACTTACTTCAGCGTCGACTGAAGCGAATGTTCCAGATGCTCGTGCTTTGTTTGAACGCGTTATAGGCACGTTCACGCCGGAGAAGGCGCGGCCTTGCGGGGACGCTGGTCGCGATATGAATACCAGTTTGGAGACCTCGAAGCGTCGCTGAAGCTCGAAAGGAGGATGCCGGAAGTATATACCAACGGTCAGATGGGTCGTCGTTGGTTCACCTTCTCGCACTGACACCTCTGCACAGATCCTCCTATCAAGCGCTTCGCCGAACGGTACAAGTACCTCGGGACGGACGCGATCGCGATCCGCGACCTTGGCTTCACTCTCTCGCGCCAGGGCAGCGGCAGCGGCAGCAGCCGCACGAATGGCACCTCGACCCTCGGACGCACCGATACACAAATCTCGCTGCTCTCCAATGCACCGTCACAGCCTCAGTCCACGCCTAGTACATCGAAGAGGCCTCCATCTCCGGAGCCGCCTAGGCGGCGCGATGAGAGCCGTGCTCCTGAGTATGGCCCGCCTGTCAAGCGTGCACGCGGTGGCTCGCGCGAGCGTGACCGCGAAAGGTGGGACGGGTCCTCTCGGAGACGCTACAACAGCCCAGGCTGGGACAGGGAACGCGACCGGGATAGCTCTGTTCGTCGGGCTGGGAGTGTGAGAGAGGAGAGAGAAGACGAGAAGCCAGTCACCCTTCCGCCGGTGTTATCGTGGTTTGTCGGGATGCTGCCTACGCCTGGTGCATTCGATGGTGCGTGGCAGTATGCTATCGTGAGGTTGTCCGTGATGTGCTCATGCCGCGTCGACAGGTCCCGTGTTCAGGACGGACGACTTAATGCAGGTGTTCAGGAACGCAGTTATTCCTTCGAGCTCGACCGCCACAAGAGGACGTTCGCCTCCCCCGCAGCCCCGAGGAGGTTAGCATACATACTACTTACCACTGATGGTGTATGTTCTAACTGGCCTAGCAGGTGGGGGCCGACCGCCCCCTGATTACGGTCCGTACCAAGGTCCGGGTGGCGGCCGTCGTGGCCGATACTGACGAGTTACCGTATCATCTCCGTAGCGTAGTGCAAAGCTTTCTCAGACACCATTGCTGTTATGAGTGTGCATGTTTTCTTCATGTAAACATTCAGTAGTAAGTTGTCTCACACGATGTCAGCGTTTGAATTCGCTCCTACGCTGAGCGTCTAGCCTTGATGTGGATCCGGATTCACACTACTTACTGTAGGCTGTAGCTTCACGGTAGCATGATTGATTGACCTGCTACCCAATGCTTACTGCGACTGCACGTTGCCCTACGTGCACTGATGCTCTATGCGTGCAGTGAGTAAGTACTACACCTGGACAAATGTTGCAGTACTCAGCTGTGTCAGAGCTGTGTCTGCGCGAACCCTTAAGCTTTGTTCCCATTGTGACGCGCATCAATGTCCTCAGCCGTGACATGACTGCCGCCGCTACTACAAAAGCCATTCCGCTCAGCGCCTCCTTCACCTTCACCTTCACTGTTCGCGTTTCTCTCTGTCTGCAAACTGTGAGCGCGCGTTCCTATAGCCTCAGGGCCGTGCCCCGACGGCGGCAGCCCGGCACCTGGGCAGCATGGTGAACATTCCCTTTGTACCCGTGCTCGTGGCCCGCGTCGTCCGCAACGGTCGTAGCTTGGAGCTGGACGATCCCGATCACCTACCTCAGCGATCTTTTCGAGCGGCGCGTCTCGTAGGTGACTCAACACGCTTCCTGATTGCCACACTCCCCGATAATTGGGATGGGGCCGATGAAAAGGGTGTGAGGTCCCTGTTGGAGGAGTGGCTGGACCACGGAGTCGATGTGCATGGTACCCGGTTTGTAGGACCATTGAGTCAAGGTTACTACTACTCTGTTGACACCATGTTTACGTAGGTACGCTTGGCTTGGGTGCAGTGACAACCACGTGAAAGGCGGTAAAGTTGTCCTTTTCTACGAGGATGAAGAATGGACGTCCTCTAGCCTCTTGGATGCATTTGGCGACATCTACGAAGTGTTTCAAGACAGCGGGTATGGAAAATATGCCGCTCGCTTTGGTCTATCTTTCTCCTCGACGGTGGACACTCAAGATGTCAGCTTCTCTACTACGTCTTAAGGGCCGTACTCACGATTTTGTAGGTAAGCAACGACCGGACTGTGTTGATGGAAGATCTACGTGCTCCGGATGGCTCTCTGCACACCGATGGTTGTGGGATGATGCGAGAGTCCTTTGCCCGGCAAATCTGTGCGATGCTCAACTTACCATTAGATACCTCTGGTGTGTGTCCTTTTGTCTCACGGTGCCACAGTGTCTTTGTATCAGTACTGACTTCCGATCTGAAGTCCTCCAGATACGTCACGGCGGCAATAAGGGAGTTGTTATTGCGTATCCAGACGAAGACTTCGAATTCCTCTGCAACCACGAGAACGGCCTGCTAGACAAACGGAGTGTTGGGTCTAATATTGTTCTAGCGTTTCGGGAGTCAATGTTGAAGTATGAAGGTGGACCAACTATGCTAGAGGTCAACGACCACTCCAGCAGGCCAAGTCATGCGAGGTTGAATGAAACCTTCATTCTTTTGCTTCTGACAAATGGTGTATCTATTGATGTAGGTTGCATGAGAAAGGCATTCTCTTCTTACCTGATGCAAACACTTACCTAGCCTGACATAGGTGTTTCGCAAGCTGCTGTTAGATCAGCTGGCACTCATCGGGGCTATTGCTAATGATCGGGACAAAGCACTCAAAGCGGTCAGTGGCGAACTTGATGCATCCTCCACAGCCTTTCATCAAGATCGTATGTACCTCCACATCCGTCCATCACGTCAGAAGCTGACCAATGCACCAGTCTACACCATGCTGCTGGCTAACCATGACCTGACCGAGCCGTGCATGGCATGGAAGTTAAGACAGTTCCAGCAGAATCAATACAAGACGTTGCATGCCAAACTTAACATCTCCGTGGACGTAAGGGTCTTTCTGTCCTACATGAACAATCACTGACATGAGGTCGAATAGAGCTCAGCCTATTTGTTTGGAGTGGTTGACGAATACGGGGTATTGGAACCTAATGAGATTTTCGTCAATATACCCGGCTGGACGGGAGTACTCACAAGGCCCAAAGTCGTGGTCGGAAGGTATGCTCCTGCGCTCGTATCTTTGTATTTTACTCAATGCAGTCGTCCTCCAGGAACCCATCATATTCCCCCGGAGGTTAGTGCGTTGTTGTGTTTTATCCGAACAGAAGACCGAATGGCATCTAGATCTCCGCGTTTTCAAGGCGGTATATCGCGAGCGACTGACGCACCTCAACAACTGCATAGGTAGGAGCTCTCTATCCACCAGAACCCTACGGGATGCTCATACTATCGAAGTTTTCTCTAGGAAAGCCCAGCATTCTGTGCCGGATACCATGGCATCAGGGTGAGTGAGCCATTGTCGAGGAGGGCAGTTACCGAGATAATGTTGATTCTTTAAGCGACCTGGATGGCGACACCTATCTCGTCATATGGGACTCAGACTTGGTCCCACCGAAGGTTCCTCCCTACGAACAACGGACATCGTTAAGCAGTGCCGCGCCTTCTGGCTCTAGACAGCGAATTCGAAGGACTGAAGAGGACTTCAAGCGTGCGGCCGTAGATACCTTCCTCGACCACCAGCGCAACGTCTTACTGGGCAGAATGGCAACTGAGTGGAAGCGGCGCGCCACGAGTAGCCCAGATCTAGCGAACGATAAGGTCGCGCGACGCTTGCAGCCTCTCGTCGAGTTAGCGCTGGTGCGCCTCTTGCACGCTCGGATGGGTTCGTGCGTCTGCTGATGTAGTAGATGTAGGATGCGATGAAATCCGGCGCGGACATGCGCGATTTGGGGCGTCGATTCGAAGAGATCAAGAAGATGCCTCAGAGTCGCGCCAGTTTCAAGAGCCCTCTTGAGTCTCTGCGCGAACTCGTCCCTTGGGATGACAGCAGTGATAACAAAATGCGCGAGTTCGTCTGTGACGAGGGGCTGATCATCCGTCAACAGGAGCCAGATTTGTGGGAGGAGTACTTGAACGAGGCTCCTGTAGCCTTGGCAGAGTTCAACAAGGCGTTGTCGGGCGCGATAAGGCAGGATGATGATTGGAGCAGTACGTCCTCGCTTGATAGCTAAGGCGTTCTGTTTACACTAACCGCCGTGGCGTAGAGAAATATGGAGATGACAAGGGCCGCAGGAAAGGCAAGGCACCGCGGTACGCTGAACTTGTTACAGAGAAGTATCGAGCACTGTGGTTTGGAGGTACGTCAGCGTGTAATTAATGCACTGCAACATTGTGTTGATTTCCTCAAGGCGGAACCTTCGCGAAGATGTATGAGGAACGGGTGCGGGCTTCTGCATGGTAAGGAGGCCTCGCTCTATGGCAGACTGAACATCTTTACTAATGACGTTGCTCCTTAGGTATCACTACGGCTATTCTGTGAAGAGACAGGCATTCGCGTGGCTGGGCATGAAGTATCTGAACGAGATTCGGGCTGGTGAGTTATTGTACTTGACTTGCATACCGCTCACTCACGAAGTCGTAGTGTGGACAAACGGCGGTAAGCCCGTTGACTATATTGGAGCGACTAGCCCTCCCGCGTACCCGTCACCCGCACCATCACTCGGCAGCACACAACTTTCGCAGCAATCAACTTTGGTTGCAGACGAGGCTGTAGAAGAGGAGGGTAGCTCCCCGCCACAAGCGTCCAAACGAGGTCTCGACAGGAGCACGACCCTCGCTGATGCCGCGCGCAACGATCCGCTGTCCGCCAAGAAGAACCCCAAACCTGTTGATCCCGTGGCGACCCGCATACCCAATTGCAATGCTGATTCGACGCACAAGTGGGACTACCGTGGATCCAATAATCATAAGCGTTCGTACCGATGCAAAGTGTGTCCTGTCGCCTGCAAGGAGGGCAACGTGAACGATCGCTGGCAGGCCGATCCGAACTGGGCGTCTGCGCCCGCTGCCTCGCAGAGCAGTACGCTTGTTGCATCTACCTCGCGCGCCCCGACCTCACGCTGAAGCGCGTATGCAGTCGTCGACGACGGAGGCATGGCACTAGACTCGGATGTGGGCTCGTCGCGCAGCAGGTACCCCGCAGCGGCGAGCCCATCGCTTATGTCGGACGATTCGTCGTCGTCGTCGTCATCGCCAGAGGCGATGAGTGTTGACGATGAAGAGGATTCTGACATCATGCACCCGTCGCCGTCGTCCATCCTCACGTCACGTTTGAACAAGAAGTCGAGAACAACAGACCCAACGCACATCAACAGCAGAAGAATTACCGACGGCTCAGTTACCACAGGGGCCTCGCGGGTGCCTACGTCGTCTAACCAGTCAGCACCACAAGAACTCGCGGATTCTGTGACCATGCCGGGTGGGATTCCGCCGCCATCACAAGTAGGAAGGCTTTCCGATCTCGTTCACGACAATGAGAAGCCGTCGGAACCCGTCGCGCGCGACCACAGAGATACAAAACACCAGCCCTACCCTTCGCACCACTGGTGGGTCAGGTGGGCTGGCGGCGTGTATCGGCATTACGAATGCAGCTGTGGGCTCATCGTCAAGGAGAAGAAAGTGGACGGACGTTGGGTCGCACACTGTCCGAAGCGACGATGACCGTGATAGACCGTGTTGCATCTGGGTCGCATATTGACTTCGATTTGCGGAGGTTGATTATACTGTACTATACTCTGCCGCGCTGATACCTTCAAGGGGGACTCTGGATCTGTGTACTATACTACACCTGTCAGTGTAATGCGATGCGTGATGATATACCTTCGTGCGCACCAATCCCGTTTTCACAGCCCTCCCGCCAGTGGGGTAGATCAATGCCAGTGGGGTGTGCCGCATCAACAGCCTACGATGGCTCCTGTAGTTTTATCAGCAGGTGGTTCTACCACAGAAATCGTGAGACGACAGGAAACGTTATGTATCCCATCATTAGAAGTCTTCTATAAGCAGTCGGGATTACGTCTGTTGTCAGCCCAGAGCGGACTAAATAGTTCTCAACTTTCTCAGACCTCTTTAACCCGCTGCGACTCGATCCCCGCCAGCCTGACTCGGAGTGGTATATTAGACGGTTTCCATCATGTACTCATCAAAGAGAGGCTGTTATTGTGAGTACCATCCCAATGTGCACTTGCCCTGCTTCTAGAAAATCCTCACTATGACTACTGCGTAGTCGCACGCTCAGTACCCCCAGTGACACCTTCAGAGACCCCTGCATTGAGATTTACATGAGAAGCGGCATGCACATGGGGCATCACCGCGAGATACCGAAGCTGATAGCTGGGTAGTCTGACCACAATGACGTTGTGCTTGTGACGTTGTATGCAAAGAATATGAACATGACAATCCTTCTTTCAAGTTGCTTCGATTGAGCAACCCGGGCCACCTGAATAATTCCTCGGCACAGCGAGGTTTTTTGGTGGCCGGTATATGTTGCACTTGGGAGATTCGAATAGAGAAATGTAGTCTGGATGTAAGGTCTTGATCCTTCACCGCCGTCGCCCGTGCACAGGTCCTCTAACGAATAGTAATCTCGGGCTTTCGAAGGACGGTGGTGCAGGGGCCTGGCAAGTCACAGTATTCAGTGCGCGCGCAGCCGTCACGGTCGCGCCTCCTCAGCCACAAGCGGAGCTCGAATTGCCCCAAGTTGGGTGACTCGGAGACTGCAGCAGCGACTTTAGCAAGTAGCGTGATGGTAGTAGGCCACACCGAGAACATTCTGCACCCCTACACAATGGTCAGAAAGCGAGTAAGAACGTCGTATACTGCTGTAAATATGTAAAGACATGTAGCTCACCACGGCCGAGTCGTTTCGTTCAGCCTACTACATCAAGTTTCCGACCGAGTCGTAGTACTACCGATAGATGCGATTTCATTACATCGACTCATGTATGACGAGGCTGAATCGCCCGGATACTACCTTGTCATAGCATCGGTCATACAACTATCCAGAGACCAAGGCCGCAACATATGATGATCGACCCGCCAGCCGCCTTGGCATGATGTCCGCGTCAGCCGCTGTTGAGTAAAATTTCAGCATATAAAGCCACACGCTTTCAGGTCACTGGGGGGTGATAGAAGCCAGGCCTAGGTACGATGAAGACACGCAGCGCGATGCTCAGCCTTGCCCTCGGTGCACTCGCCACCGTCGCGCTTGCTCTACCTCAGGGTGAAGCATATACATCCAACGCCGCCCGGTCAGTGTATCCGCCCCTGCGACCCCGTCAGGTCACTGGGAGTGACTCGTTTGACGTATTGCAACGTGAGTTACACAGCATTCGAATCGCCGTAGCACAAGCTTACCTATGATCCCGTACAGACTTGTCCGGGAACTCGCCATACTTCAATTCCCCGGGGGTAGGGCTCACCGCAGCACTCCCTCCCGGATGCTCTGTTACTCATGCGACATACCTCGTACGGCACTCCGACATCTATGGGAACGATGTTAGTCTTCGCCCTCAGGCCGCTCCCATACTGAGTCACTGATCAAGAACTGCTGCAGTACGAGTATGAACACGTCATTGCCCCGTTCCTCTACAAACTCGGCAACTTCTCCGACAAGCAAGTCTTCTCTGGTAATCCGGCGCTATCCTTCTTGACCAACTGGACAAGCCCAATCGACGACCCTGATGTCGAGCTTGAGAAGGTGACGGAGACGGGCAAAAAAGACGCTGCCGCACTGGGCGCAATCTTTGCCCAGAGGTACACCGGGATCTTGGGAGCTCAAGGTGAAGACTCCTGGAAGATTTGGACAGCAGCGGCAACACGCGATCAAGTCAGCGCTGTGCCTGCTACCCTTTCCACCGCCCTGACGACTCTCTTCAGGATACATCCACAGCGTTTGCGTCAGGGTTCAATCGGTCTATGCCCAATGTCACTCTCGTCGTCGTCGACGAGGGTGAGGGTCAATTTGCGAATACCCTGACACCGCATGTAAGTGTCCTTTCTTCTGCATATGGCGCAGGCTCTGAGTGGTGCCCTTGGCCAGAAATCTTGCGAGGCATTCGACACCAGTGTTGGCTCTGACGAAGAGAAGACCTTCATTCACACCTACGCTCCAAAAGTCGCGGCACGTCTGAACTCGCTCGTCAACTCATCGTTCAACTGGACCGCAGACGACGTGTTTGCCGCCCAGTCGCTCTGCGGGTACGACACCGTCATTCGGAACATGACCGTCTCCGGTTTCTGCAATATCTTCAGCGAGAGCGAGTGGTTGAACTACGAGTATGCAAATGATCTAATGTACCACCGTTCGCTTGGATACGGCAACGAGCTCGCGCCTGTGCTCGGCTTGCCCTGGGTTTCTGCGTCAACACGCATTCTGTCGGGCAGTGCGAACACATCTGCCGCCAACGCAGCAGGAAAACAGCAGCTATTCATCAGCTTCACACACCGAGAAGGTTCGTACTTAAGATTCCCCGAGTCAACGCAGCCTTGAGATGCGCGTGTCTGACCTGCATTAACAGAGCCTCCCTTCATCGTCACCGCCCTCGGGCTCTTCAACTCGACGAACGCGAGCATGCCCACCGACTCGATCAACTTCGACCGCGCGTGGCGCACATCCGAGATCTTGCCCTTCCTCGCCAACGTCGGCCTCGAGCGCCTCTCGTGCAACGCGAGCGCAACAGGGAACGGCAGCAACACCGACTTCGTCCGGGCCCTCGTCAACGCCGCGCAGGTCCCGCTGCCGGGCTGCACGGACGGGCCGGAGGACTCGTGCTCCCTCAGCGAGTTTGTGTCCTTCGTGCATGAGAGGGAGCAGCTGTACGGCGACTTCGTCGGTGCGTGCGGCGCGGGCAATGCGACGAATGCGACAAGCACGCTGGGGCTTTACGAGGGCGCCCTTCCGGCAGATGGCGCGGCCGTACAGACGGTCTCCGTTGCGCTCAACGATTCTTCGCCGTTGTCTGCTGGTGAAAGCGGGGCGTACAAAATAACGGTTGGCTGGTTGGCATCTGCTGGCGTAGCAGGGTTGATCGCCGCCCTGCTTTGAGGGGAAGGCGACTACGGACTTCGACAATACAGATACCCACAATCATTCTAGCTCGACGACGGAGGATTAGAGACAGAGACAGGATAGCGAGACATGCAAGATAGGATAAGTAGTAAACAATACCTGGTACGAGGATACGCTATAGCCGATAAATATACCGCTATTTTTTGGCTTTCCCTTTCCCCTTCCCTGTCGTCGATGACTTTGTAGCAGCCTTCTTGGGTGCCTTTATCAACGTGTCCTTGGAAACATCCTCGTCATCGTCTGCAGCGTCGGCGTCCTCTGCCGCATCTGGAACCTCTTCGTCCACCTAGATTATGTGTGAGCATCTAAACTCTTACAGGGGTGTTAGAAACTTACATCCAACGCCTCTTCGAGGTCTGGAAGTGGACCCGCCGCAGCGAGGGCTTTCGGCACCTTTCCAAGATCTGCTGCCTTGTGGAACGGGATAGGATGGTCTCTTGAGTTGTACCTGCACAAACTGGATCAGATATGCACCAATAGACTACAACGTTGGTACGCACTTCCTCGTGAAAGACGACTTCGTGGCTGTAGGTATCTTCTTCAGAACTAGGTCGTCCTTGTTCTGGTCAACACCGAGTTCTACTATCGTGTCCCAGTCTTCGCGAGAGATAAAGTAGTCGTCCATCCGCTCCATGACGGCATCTACCGCGCTCTTTCACAGCGTCAGCCGGACTCTTGAGTCACAACAAATACTGATACGCACTGCGCCCTCGGCTATGAGAGGCTTGACGATATATGGGAACATCGCGGGAATGTAGGACTGCCGGATCTCGGCCTTGTTCCCAGAGACGTGGAGCCGCATGCGGGCCTGAACCTCGGTGAGCTGCCGTGTAAGCTTGTTCTGTTTCGAGTTCTGCCCGAGCCATCTGCGGTATGGCTCAATCAATGCGCGCGCTAACACAACGAGGCGAGACGTACTGAGGGAATGTCATCGCATTGGGCCCTCCGTATGAAGCGCCCATGCCGTATAAGAAAGAGGCTGGCCGCACAGTAGAACACACAGCGTGGAGCGGCATCAGTGACCAGTGTTGTTCAGGTCTAGAGCCGGAAGTCAGTTCCTTCGTGCGGAATGCTATCGGTCGCGGGCGTACCCATGAATCAACGAGTCGACCAAATCACCGTCTGAGATGGACGCTGCGGCTTTCTCCATGAGCTCCAGCTGCTTCAGGGCCTTCTCCGGCCCATCCAGGTGCTTCACCCCTGCAGGGTGAGTCTTCAGATAGTTCTCCTACGAGAGCGTGAGCTTGGAGACCTGCACATCAATCTCATGAAGCGAACCTGGATGAACAACGGAACAAAGGAATGGTCATGAAAGTAGAGCTCCATCTTGTCGTTCAGTGTCTCCCTTGAGGTCGAAGAGAACATGTAGGGCCCGAGCATCTTCTGGATAATATTGAAGGGCGTCATGATCGCGTACTTCTCATTCATCTTAACACTGCCATTGAACACATCAACGGTCGTTCATCGACAAATTTGGTATGCAACTTACAGTGCCTTCCCCTCGTCGAAGTCCATAGTATCGTTTTGCAGCTTCCACGTCGAGAGCATGTTCAGGACTTGACGTATATCGGACTGCGCGCCCTCGATGAGTTGATCGATGACGTTTGCGGGAATCTTCAACTTCTCCCTGGACAGACAGTCAGCTACAGCAGGAACGTCACTGATGTTCTGCTGACGAACTTGAAGGCGATCGACAAGATCCTGGAACGGATGGACGCAACCTCCGGTCTGCAACATCGGTCAGCAGTAATTCGCGGAGATCCCAGCTCTCGGACTCACTTCCGGAACGTCAAATTGTAGGCCGCACTCGCCAACGGCTTGAGCTTCGGTGCACCTCGATCATTCGCAATGCAGATGATTGGGATCTACTGGGGATCAGCTCATCCCGAAGCGCGTATACAACGAGTGCAGTACCTTGGTTTTTCTGATCAATGCCGCGAGCGCACCGACCCCTCCTCGGTCTCCAGCAGACATACCATCCACCTCGTCCATGATGAGACATGCCTTATCCGTGATTGTGACGCCAGCTGCATTGGTCGTCTGTTGCAGAGCTTAGGCAAGCACTTCGGGAGAATAGACTGGGAAACTAACCTGCCCGCCTCCCATCCATCCATCCAGGGACGTGTTCGCGATGTTGGTGCTGTTCTGAGGCGCCGATGAGTATACGGATGGATAGTACATCATGAGCGTGGACATACCTCTACGAGCTTCTTGCTTCGAGCATCACTTGCGTTCAGCTCGATTGGCGTGAACCCCTCCAGCTTGGCACACAAGTGTGCACTCGTCGTCTTACCGATGCCCGGCGACCCAGTGATCAGCACTGCACGGAAGACATTCATCCCGTCTTTACCCGGCTTCTTGAAGCCAGACTTCAGGCTCGACGGCCTGAATGAGCCTTTAGGCCAAGAACAGCACGCCTTGCTATACACGGATCCACTTACCAGTCGTGTAGCCACCGCTGCAGCTTCTCAACCTGACCCTTGTTCCCACAGACCTCCTTCAACGTCTGCGGGGCATACCGGTCTGTCCACAGCTTGTTTTCCGCAGAGACCTTCGTCGTGCTTCCGCTGGCGGCGCCCGCCTTCGCCGCCTTCTTCTCCCGCTTTTCCATCTCGGCAGCGACGGTCCGGATGGCTTCCTTCTCCTTCGCAAGCTTCTTCTTCGTCTTGTCATCGAGGCTGCTCATGTTGGGCACGCGCGTCGCAATGAGGCCAAGGAACCCATCCTCGTCTAGCGTCTTGATGTTGTTCTTCTTGATCGCCGCGAGCTTGCTGGGCCCTGCGTCCGAGCCGACCACGACGAATGATGTTTTCGAGGACGGCTGGCCCGTTACTCGGCTGTGCGGTGTGTCAGTTGGTCACATCACAAGTAGCAAGGAGTTTTCACTCACGCGCCGTTGCGCTTCGCGAGTTCGATCGCCTCGTCCCGGGAAAGGCTGCTGAGCTCTCCGGTGAACACGAATGACAACGCTGCGAGGCAGTCCGGCGCTGCTGGTGTCGGGATTGGCTTCGATCCGGGCGTTACAGGCCCAGCTGCTTTAGCAGCCTTCGCCGCAGCCCAGCTATGGCCCTTCATAAATATAATAGCCACTGAGGATTTGTAGGGCTTACTTGAACTTCGGTTTCGGCTTCTCCTCGTCTACGTCCATGGGTTCATCCTTCGTTGCAGATTTCTCTTTAGTTTTCTCAGCAGGCGCCTTAGTCGCTGCGGCTTTCTTTGGCGCAGCCTTCTTCGGGACAGCTTTACTCTTGGCTTTCCCTCGCTTGGGCAAGTCCTCGTCCTCGTCCTCCTGGTATGCCTCGTCTTCATCCTGTTCGGAGCTTGAGGCAATGAAGTCGTCATCGACCTTGCGCTTCTTCGCCGCAGTGCCACTGCGGCGCGGGGCTGGATCTTTGGCTTTGGGTGTAGCTTTCGGTGCAGACGTGCTAGCAGTGGCCTTTGATGAAGACGCAGCATGGATCGCTTTCCCTTTAGGTGAAACCGGTTTGATGACCTCGTCGTCTTCGTCGCTAGAAAGAACGACGGCCTTCTTGCGCTTACGGGTGGGTACAGGGCTAAGGGTGCCCTCGTCGCCCATAACACGCTCGCTCTTTGGCTTCTACCAGTCGGTCAGCTGAAGGTTTACCGGTCAACCAACGATCGGCGCACCGTTTGCCTCGGGGCTGATTTAGGGCTGACAGACAACATGACCGTTAGCGGAAGCAATGACGCGTTAGAGTGGACGTACAGGACGGGTGGCCTGTCGCCGGGTTGGGACATCGTGAGATATGGGAAGGAGGAGAACTAAATCAGCACTCACTTCTCTTCTTCATCATCACCTATGGAGGAAGGTAAGTAGATACACGCATTTCTCAATGGAGCGCACATACTATCATCGATCTCGATGACATTCGTTTTCAAGGAAGCACTGGGTTTGAGCTACAAACGGCCCGTCAGTCGACCAACTCTCGCGTAGTAGGGATATATGTCGACACGCCATGGAAAAATGTAGATGGTTCTCATGAAATATTGTGCAGTACACACGTACGCGGTAGTAGCCCTGATGCCGGGGATGGCTGCTCCAGTGACGGCACACCGCTGAGCAAGCACAACTGCGACATCTCCCACAATTCACGCGTACTTCTAGGATCGGGGAGCAGTAGTCTACTACTCACCGAGCCGCCTGATCGCTGTGTAGACAGAGAAGTTCCTGCTGACTTGCTTGCACCTCCGCCACTTCCGCCACCTCCGAAGAACCCTCTGATATCCCGCCCTTGCGCTTTCGTGGAAGACTTTGTTTTTATCCCGGCCATATTGCGCAGGTATTATAACCCAGATACACTGATGCACACAGCTGACACTGAGGAGAGACGATGTCGAGAACGCCGAGGTTGCAGTAGCGGAGGGGTGCAGGCTGGGTGCAGGCGCACAGTTACAGTAGCGTGAAGGCTTACGGGATGTCACGCGACACGCTCCGTCACATTGGGGCGACGCGTCCGTGACGTGACTAAGCCTACTTACTTACTCAATACTGAATCGATTCATTCACTGTTGCAAGGGCAGTGCAAATCTATTACCCTCCATATTACAAGGGTCGTTCTTCTATTGTTACCCTACGTAACTTACCCGCCTACTCCCACCTCCTGTCCGCGCATATCCTCGTTCCTTGTCGTGCTCAATCTACCCGGGGCTACTAATGTCAGGAAGACTGCCCAGCGCAAGGTACGCGCTCAACTTGTGTGTCAGGACGCATGGTAGTACTCATTCCCGCCACTGTTAAGGTTCAAAGCGATCTACGATAACTTGCCACCAGATGCACGTCAGGACCTGGTCGAGAAACAGCTCATACCTCTGTTGAATCACGTCGACCGGAGCCAGCTGAAGAAGGTGCTTGCACAAGCAACCGACTACCAGACACGGCATGCCGACATTCCGAAACTTGACCTCAGGGCTAAGCGTCTGGAGGTCAACGCGCTGCTGGACGAACTCCACCGGGACTCGAAGCGATCTTTCGTGAAAGAGCGATCTCTGAAGAAGGAGCTCATCAGCGAGACGGTGGATAGCTTGACGAACTGGCTGGGCGATATTTGGAGGGTGATATATGAGCACAACGTCGACTTCATGCATGCGCACAAGTGTCTTCTGTTTGTGGCCGGGACGCTAGATCATATGATTAGCGGGCGGACAAGGTAAGCTTGGCAATCTATGTGGTGCTGCTGAGGAAGTGACGTTCTGAGCAGTTGCAAGTGCGCCTTCACTAATATGTTCGTCAACATCACCCTGAAGACTAGGGACGGGAAGCGCGTCAAGTCGTGGGATGTGAGTGGGGTGCAGAACATCGAAGAAGTCCTATACTTCCTCTGGCGAGAGCTGTTCCTATGTATGGTGGCCACTAACGCGAAGAAGCGAGTGGAAGGCATCCAGGACATGCTGGAGGAGATTGACGACCTCTTAGGATGGACAGCGCTGGAGCGGATTCTGTATGGCGGAAAGCAATGTGAGTGGTGTGATATCCACGATTCGGGGGAGTTCACACGTTAGGACAGGCCCTCACGATGTTGACGAAGAGGAGGACTTCGACGAAGCCGATGAGGACTTCTTCGATGAACTCGACGAAGGCGAGGACGACTGTGCCATGGCCGACCTTATAGACGACGTACCAAGTGGACCCCACCCTGCCCGACATTGGTCATACCGGATATCCTCTGCTGTGCCTCCTGTACGGGACTATATACGGACGTATCTAACGGACGTCTTCAAGCAAAGACCATCGCTCCAGCTCTATCAGACTCTCTGCGTAATCTCACCTGAAACCGCGTCGACGCACGTCTCCCTCTGCGAGTACCTTCGCACCGTGGCGACCAGTTCCTCTGAGATGTTTGCGGCGGCGCTGGACATATGGGCGTACGAGGGCCTCCCTGACGACATCCAAGCCATGCTCAGGTCGCACGCACACCTACTCCGCCCACGCGACGCGGGCGCACTGCAGAACGCCGTGTCGGTCCTTGGGCGCAGCTCTGTACACACGCCACAAGCGCAGATTATCATAGAGAAGGAGATGCTCGACACGGCCCGCGCGCTGCGTACCGCGCTGCTCGCCTCGTTCTCCCAACTCGACAACGCGGTGCACAAGGCGGAGCTGCAGAACATTCTGCGGATGCGCGCGGGCGCCGCGGGGCGGCAGGACCGCATCGAGGCGTGGGTCGACTCGGTGAGCACGCCGGGGACGAACGCGCCGAATCCGATGGCGTTCGCGGCGATGATGATGGGCCTGCCGCTCGTCCCCGGGATGGATCCGTCAGAGGACGCGGACCCGCTGGGCTACCTCGACCTAGACCCGAATGACCCGGATCTGGAGGACCTGCGCGAGGAGTTCAGGCCCAAGCTGAAGCAGCGCTTTGACGGCTGGGTGCAGATCGCGCCTGAGATCCATGGGGGGCCGCAAATACTGCTCAGGGTGTGCAAGGAGATCGTGGAGATGATGCCGTTCTTCCGCGCGGGCGACATCGTGGACGAGATGGTCGGCAGGTGAGCGTGTCCGTGTCGGTGCGCTCGTGGCCGCTGCTGAACATTACCCCTCCGCCAGATTGGCGGATAAGCCCAGCAAGCATCACATATGCGATGCGCTGGACGCGATGCTGCAGTTCGTGAAGGCGCAAAAGAAGAAGGCCAACAATATCCGGCAGACACGCCAGCTAGCTCGTCAACCAAACATGGCGCCTGCTACGGGACCACCCGCGCATCCTGTTGCTGGGCCTTCCAATGTCATGCTCCCTCCTCCACCTCCTCCACCTGTAATCATGCCCTTTCCGGTTCTTGGGTTTCCAGGACCCCAATTCGGTGGCATGGAGGACGTCGACTGATTGCTTGCCCGTGGTACCGCGTATACTGTAGACACTATCTTATTCCGTTCTTGTAGCTGTAGACATTTCCAGCGTCCATTGCCACTTCCCCTCGTACGACCTGGTGTGCACACCCGTTACACGACGATGCCGATCTCTTACAGGCACGCCAGGAGTGAACAGCGAGTCAGTGACTACCGCAGCGATCGACGTCAAACATCCCCCCGCAGTGTCGCCAGAAGCAGCGACCATGGACCCACAGTCGTCCACAGACAGGTCCTTTATCCATATAAGTAACGCTTCGAAACTCGCGTTTGCTTGGGCGTGATGGATCATAAGTGTCTCCCGCCGTGGTTGCTGCAGGCTGTGGTCAGTGCGCCCAGGACAATATTGAGGCGTCGTATGGAGTTTGCGCTGCCGCTGATCAAGCTGCGGTTCACAGTGGTGGAGGGATTTTTTCACGCTTGTCCCGAGTCAGCACCGACTCCTAGCTAGCTGAGAGCTGGACGGCTGTCGGCGAGTCGTGGCCAATATAAAATGCCACATTGACAGCCTGCCGTGCTACTCGATATCGTATTTGTAGGCCCATTAGCCTCGTGGTGGGCTCGATGTTCGACTCATCGGCCAGCAGACATCCTCGTGTTCTCGCGTCGAGTGCCCACCAACTATGTATCGTCGCGAAATTGATGCAAGGAGAGATGGCGCCTCGGGCGGTTGTTGTTGCCCGTCACTCCTCGCTTGCCTCCTGCCTCGTGCAACCACCTGGGATCGACTTTGGGGCTTATTCTTCTCGCTTCTGAAGCGCATGAAGTTCTCGCAGAACACAGACTTTGCCCTCGCTTGCTCCCATGCGCAGCAGCAGTCTCCCACAACAATACAAGGCGATGGGCGCGCTAGCGTGGCCTCGTCAGCGACAACAGCGACCATGACTCATCGTGGAGTCTTCTGCGCACGCTGCGGCTGGTCTGCTCGCCGACGGACATGACCGCAAGAAAGCGAGCCTGGGCGAAGAAAGGAGAAGTGTATCCGGACCGAAGCACACGGCTGGCGGTAATCAGCCTCGAGGCAGCCATGAATCGTGCACCTTCCATACACGGCCATCCACCTCGTTGTGCGCAGGGGCGATGTCCCTGCCATTGCGCACCTGCTGCCACGTTGGAAACGCGAGTACAATGGGCCACCTTTGAAAGCATACTCTTATCCGCCAGCCGAGTGCGTCTTTCCCTGCGATCCTTTCTTCCACTTCATCACTCACCTTGAGACGGCGACCCACGTTATGTCTAGTCAATCACCACAGCGCAACAGAAAGCCCATGATGCTTCCGCTAATGCAGGGTATGTCGTGCTCTTTCGAGTGTCTTCTTTGCGCCCCGTCACCTCCCACGTTGAAGGTTTGGCTTGATTGCCACGATTTCCATCATTATTGTTGTCCCGGTGTTCGAGACGGTCGCTCGGCTGGTAATTGTCACTGTCGTCGCTCTTTTATGCACCGAAGATCCGTGATAGACTCTCTTCACGTGTATTAGGCTAGTGGACAGGCCACCCACCGGGGCGGACATGTCCTTTCATGTTTCCTCCACCGCCGTAAAATTGATCCCGCGAACGCTCATTTGATTCCGTGATCATATTTAGGTCCCGTTCAGGGGATCGCGCCCCGAGAGTCGACTCCCTCTCCTTCCTTTCGCGAGAGGCAGCGTGCGACGAAGACCCATTCACTACCGATCGTGCCATCCCTGAACCAGTTGCAGGAACGGCAATCCGCATACTCTCAAGGCCAACAACCGAGCCCGACAACTTCTACCGGCTCTTACCCGCCACGTAGGTCGCCGCCTCCTTCGAGGATCTCTCCCGTCGCTGCGAAGATGTCGGTGGCGGCACACGCACGTGAACACACCCCAGAAGGTGCACCTTCGCCGCCCGTGCAGGCGATTCAGCCACAGGTACTACCTCCCCACCTCATTCCTCTTCCTTCTGGCGGCCCACAACACAGCCAGAGTCTCCCATCAGTCCCTCAGGTGGCGCAGAACCCTCACCATCCCCGGCCTATCAATCGCCATCCAGCAACCAACTTCCTTTCTCAGTTCGGCGCTGAACCATGGCAGATGTCCCCGGAGCTCATGGCTGAGATTGAGCGGGCGGATATGCTATATGCTCCGGCGGGTCAGGCAGGCTTCGCTTATGCCGGAGGGGCAGCCTCTGCGGGGCAGGGCCAGCACTTGCCGGCGAAGGACCCTGCTGTCGAGCGCGTCCGCGCCGGCGATCGGGCGAGTCCGAAGGACCAGGACGGCACCGCCGCAAAGCGACAGTCGCGGGATAAGGAGAGTATGAACGCGCGCGATAGCCCGAAGGCGCGAGATCGCTCGCAGACGGTGTCGTCGATCTCCTCAATGGAGGGTCACGCTGCCGCTCGTACCCCGGAGTACCGTGGTTCCCCGCAGTTCCAGACGCCAATGGCCTCCCCTGGCGAACGCACCGCGGCCTATACTCAATACGTTCCTGAAGTCTATCGTGACCAAGGAGGCAGTACACAAGCGCAGGGTCCCACGCCCCCGACTCGGAAGCCAGTGCCTCCTGTAGGTCCTGCCGAGGCTGCTCCGACTCGCTCAACTCCCCCTACGAGCTCCAAGCTCTCGTCGAGCCATACCCCACCCACACAGGTGATGACCTCCCGACAGTCGGAACGGTCGCTCCCGCTGCAAGAGGAACCTGAGGAAGATCACTACGTCGACCGTGTGCCAGAGTACGAGGATCGTCATCGAGGCTCAACCCCCCCTTCGTCAGAAGTGTTCGCAGAGGGACGCTACGAACCCCGCCGCGAGCATGCGCGCACCGCCAGCCGGGGCAGCGACGATGACGAGGATGACGTGACGCTCAACGAGGAGGAGGAGGAGCCCCATCAGATGCAGGGTAAAGATGGTGAGGATTCAGGATCCGGGTCAGGCTTCACTCCTCGCTCTCCGACAGTACCGCTGCCTGATCGCTCTCGTGACCCCACCTACCCGAACGCCTCGTCGCAGTACCAGGCGGCTACGAACGCGGAGTACCAGGCGGCTACGAACGCGGAGTACCAGAAGACAATCCGTGCTGCGAAGCATCGGTCCGGACCGACTGACCAGCTAGGCATGCGGAGCTTCGACCCTAACATGTTCGTCGAGAGCACCGTGAACAGCTTACGGAGCCATGACAGAGACTCACCTGCTGGCGACCAGCGACAGTCCTCACGCCCACCGCAACCTCAACCTCAGCTTCAGCCCCAGCCCCAGCCCCAGCTTCAGCAACAGGCCCAGCAGACGCAAGCGCGTCTAGATACGTCAAGGTTGCAAGCAGAAGCTACTCGGCAGGCCGCGATGGGACAGTTCATGGAGCAGCAGAAGGCATATGGCGGTATGCATCCGCAGGCCTTCTCTGCGTTTGACGATCTTCACAGCTTGCTGGAGGATCCGACGTCATCGTACATCCGCAGCTTTTTGCGGACCCCGGGTGCTCGTCCCAACGCCCCCATCCCGCCCACGCCGCAATCGAACACCGCCGCGCCGTCGCCGTCGCCTCTCCTCTCCGCCATGCACAGCGAGGCCGAGGGCAGGCAGATCGGCTCGCCGTACCCGTACCCCTTCACGCACATCCGCCGCTCGACCATGCCGGCCATGCAGCAGGCGCCGTCCTCGACGCCGGACATGAACAACCCTGAGTACATCCGCGAGCAGATGGCGCGCCAGTGGCAGATGTACGCGCTGAACAACGGGTTCCAGCTCTCGTCTGAGGCATCGACCTTCTCTCCCCCCGGGACGCCGTTCCCTGGCCCAGGCTACAACCCGCTGACCTTTGTTCCCTTCATGGGTGTGCAGAATCTTGGACAGGCTGGAGCAAGGGCGTCGGTGATGAGCATGCGCTCCAGCCCCAGCCATGAGCCGGTGAGCCTGCCCCCTCCTCCGGCGATACGCGGGCGCGGGCTGCGTAGGCGTGACCAGAGCACCTCGAACCTGCGCGCACCGCAGCCTGGTCCCCGGACTGTCCGACGAGTCAAGCCCCCTCCGCGCGTGGAGAGCACGCAGCCGCGCGAGACGAGCCCAGAGTTGTCGTCGGAAGAGTCGGGCGAGGAGACGGCGGGCGAGGAGAAGTTCGTCGACCACTATGTTGGCGAGAGCAGCACGCAGCACGCTACTAGTGTGACGTCCTGGACCAACGGGACCGGCAATGGCAACGGCAACGGACACGTCGAGGAAGAGGACGGCGAGTGGGTTGACGAAGGAGAAGAGGGAGAGGAAGAGGACCTTCTTGAGCTCGAGTTCCATCCGACCTACGTCAGCAGCCCGCAGAGGCGGCGCCGCCGGTGGGAGACACGCTGGGATGCCTTGATCCAAGCAGTGAGTGGTTTCGTGTTGCTCTCCAACAGTATTCTCTAACGGTATATCATCCAGTTCCAAGCCCTTGATAGAGAGACGGACGCCACGCTCGTCATGCTCGCCTCGCCGTCCCACTCAACAAAACTGCACGCGCTCACGTCGCGCTCCATCCGGCGCGACCCGGCGCTCTATAACTCGCCGAAGCTCGCGGGCATCCGCGCGTCCTTCAACCACCTCGCGACGAAGCGGCGCAACGCGCGCTCGCAGCGGATGTCGCTCGTCGAGCGGCTGCACCTCTCCACGGGGTCCGCCGCCTCCTTCGACGGCTCGCCGATCACCGCGGAGTCGCGCGAAGCGGACTTGCGGCGCGCGCTCGAGGCGGCGCTGGGCAGTCTCCACGAGATGGGCAAGATCTATGAGGAGAGGGAGATGCGCTGGCGCGAGGAGATGAGTCAGCTGACGGATGACCGGGATCGCGTCGAGCTTGTGCTGAAGCAGGCTTTGGGACCACTCGTGACTAACGGGAACGGGAATGGGAATGGGAATGTCAATGGGCGGCCATGAATTCTCATGATCCCCACGAAAAGAAATGACAGGAAGACGATACGATTCTGCTGGCACGAATTATTCACGGAATGTAAACGACAGCATCGGCACAGAGCCCGATGTAGAATGCGATGACAATGTATGTATATGTAGACATGCCTATGATACAACGTTATGCGATCACCTCCCAGCATGACGCTTCTGCGGATGATATTCAGCGAGTACGTTCCGTTGCTGCTCAAGAGATCCACGCCTTGCAGTCATGGAGAACCGTTGAGCCCATTAAATTCTGAAATACATGCCTCTCACAATACACAGGAAACAGGCCGTCGGTTGCCACCAACGCCCAAGAAACGGGTTGCCTCCACCTTCATCCAAGACTCCTCCTCGAGCTTCGCAACCTCGAGATGGCTCATGATCCTCTCCCGCCTACTCAACAACGCAGGCGACTCGCGATCGCACATGAACAGGTCCTCCTCCGCCCTCGGCATGCTGAAGTGCTTCTTGTGGCCCCTGCTGCTGCGCGGCAGGGGCGCGCGAGGGGCGCCCGCCCTCTTCGCGACCTTCCACGAGCCGCACGCGCCGGCGGGGGCGTGCGCGGAGCCGGAGACGCTGTCGTCGAGGTAGCGCCGGAAGTCCGTGGCGGTGGCGGTGCGCCAGAAGGCCGCGACGGGGTCCTCGGGTACGTCGTGCGCGAAGGCGGCGGGCGAGGGCACGGGCGCGGGGAGGGGGGACCAGGAGGGCATCGGCGAGTCGGTGGGGCGCGCGAGGAAGCCGGCGCGCTCGAGGGAGCCAAGCCCGTCGAAGGGGGAGCCGTCCGCCTTGGACATGCCGCTGATCCCGAGGCCGACGAGCAGGGACGCGTTGGCGGTGCTGCCTGAGCCGAGCGCGGTGATGGTGTCTTGGCGGCGGGGGCGCGGGCGCGAGATGGGCGTGCCGACGTAAGACATGGACTCGTCCGAGCGGGAGTCGTTGTAGAGCGAAGGCGTCTCGGCGTAGGACGACGGGCGCCCGGCGTCGAATGAGGGGAAGGGGGACGATGCGCGGGGTGCCACGGCTGGCTCGAGCTCGGTGGGCGAACGTACGTGGGACGGGCGAGAGGAGGAAGCGAGGCTGGGCCAGGTGGTGTCTTCCTCCAGGATGCGAAGCGCGTGACGGGAGATGTCGAGCATGCATTCCTTCGCGAGTCGATCGAGCCTGCGTGCGGTCTGCGTTTCCGGGGCGAGGTGGCGGGGGTGGCCGCTCTCGGAGACGGTGCGCAAGTGGAGGCGGGGGCTCAGGCCGAGGCTGGCGACAGCGGGCGGGGTGTCGACCTCGACGAGGGCGTAGTGCACTGTCTTCCCCGTGTCTGGGTCCACGAGAGGGATGGTGAGCTGGCCGGAGGTGCTGGACGAGAGGACCACGCAAGAGATGCTGTTGGCGAGACGGCGCGTGACAGTCGAGATCATGGTGGTCATCTTTCGAGAAAGGCGTATGCTCTTAACAAAAGGAGATTCGGCGCACGATATTCTTGAGGAACGGGGGGCTAGTGAGTGAAACACGATTGGCGAGAGTATTACCAGATCGATGATGCCCGGATACGCAGACGTCTTCCAGAGATCTCTTCGAGGCGATGGTGGGTGAGCAAGCGGCCAGCACCGTGAGCATACTTATAGCTCTTGGACATGGCTGACCGCGGCTGGCGATGTACTGCGACTTCAAGGAGGCTGGCAGGAGTCTACCGGGTGATCGATCAAGTTCGCAACGTTCTAGGCTTCGCACAGACGTACCAGTAGAGTTTCTAGCGACCTAAAAGCTCATATACGAGTCTTTCAGTAAACTGAATGACTCCATCTACTCTTGTCGAGTAGAGATCGGATATAACCCGCTCCGGGCAGGTCTTCGCCTAAACCCTGCCTCTGCAATGAATTCAATATGTCAGCCTAGACTAATCAGTACGCATTCCAGAGCTTCATATAATACACGGAAAAATCGCAACAAACAAGGTGCGAACAGAAGTCGAGGCCCAGCATTCTGAAGTCGATCGAGGGGTCGTCGTCGTAGCGTCGAGTTTGACGCCAGGCGGCTGGTACATATGACATTAGCGCCCATGCGCGATCGGGTGACTGCTGGCTTGGCACCAAACGCGAGACGTCACGCACCGGGTCGCAAGTGACGGCGTCACGCAACCCTTCTGCTCCAGACTCCCCTCGTCGACCTTTCTCACTTGCTCCACACCACCATGTCCTCCACCACCTCCCCGCCCCCAGCCGGCATAGCGACCTACTTGGCGAGCCCAAATAATAAAGGCGTCAAGCGCAAGCGCAACACGATAGTTGTGGACAAATGTACGCGCTCCCATTCTTCTCCCTGCGCCTCTGACGTGACGCGCTAGCGCAGCGGGAACGGCACTGACGACGGATTCCGTTGCAGATGAGCTCGACGTTGGCTCCGTGGACCCGAACGGCATTGTGAGCCCGGCTGTTATAGCGGCGATGAAGCAGCGGATCATCGAGGTGCGTCATCGCGTCTTCTATGCCCGTGGGACTCGGAAACGCGTCGCTCATCGTGGGACAGCTGGAGGAACAACTGGCGTCGCACCCTCCACCAGCGAAGCGTGCGCGCAAGGCCGCGAACGACGCCGCTACACCCGCCGAGGCTTCCTCATCTGCCACCCCCGCGCCAGTGGCCTCAGGCAGCACGAAGGCGGAGGACAAGAAGCGCAGGCTGCAGCTGAAGAAGATCTTTGACCGGTGCGCGTCGACGGGCCTGCTCGCAGGTCGCATGTGACCAATCACAGTATTTGGCAGGCTGAAGAAGGAATGCAAGAGCGACTCGGTGAAGTTCCAGGGCGCACCGAAGAGTATCAAGTTCGAGGAGGTCCTCGAGCCCGACGAGTTCAAGTCGATCTTCGGTGACAAGGGCACACTGATTCAGCCGCGGCCTGATAACAAGCCGAAGAGTACCGTCACTATCATTGAATACGTAAGGATGCCTGCAACACCAGACAATAAGCAGTGACGGATGAGCCATCGTACAGCGCACCACGGCCGATATTGAGGATCTATTCGGCGACGAACTGAAGGCCTTGAAGGGGTACGCCTGGACGCGCGGAGGTACGTACGCCGCACTAGTGTGTCCCCTGACACTTTCGCTGACTCCTGCGGTAGGCGCGCCCTACTTCTCAAAGTCGACCAAACAGGGCCTGGTCGACGTCGACATCATTCAGCTCGAAGTCAACTACTCCAAGAACGGGCTGAAGTGCACGCTCAAATTTGAGGTCGAGGAGCACGGCGGCGGACACTGCTCCTTCGGGCCGTCGCACCGCTCCGGGGGCTTTGGGCGCGCCTTTATGTGGTAGACCCAGACCCCGGGCGCGATCCTACGCTGTTCCTCCTGTCCTCCTCCCGGTGCTCCTCCACCTTCTCTGGCACCTAACCACCGCGTTTACCTGTACCCGTTCTATCGCGACTTATACTTATAGTTGTTATATACCTATCCTAGCTCTTGCGTAGTGTATGCTAAGACTTGATGTACTTAGCCTTGTATGTACATATCGCTCAGGCTCCCGGGTGCGCTCGGGGGCTCGCTAGTATATTTAGATAGGTTCGCTAGTATGATACCTACATTAGCAGACACCGTTCAATCGGATGATGGTTGACACTTCACCGGCATCTTGGATGCTGTGTTCAATTTGAAGGAGGAAGACTCGCTGCACGGCTTGTCTCAGTCGCATCGCCGATGGTAAAGGTATAAGGTACGTTCCGCTTTTCTCACCGGTGCGTAATGGGCATTGACATAGCATAGGCTAGTATTACGGGACCGGGCAGGATTCAACGCCCCCAACAAAGACTAGAAACTGTCGAGTCGTGACAGGCGCGGTCATGGGTGGGACCTGTGACTTCACGCGGGCTCAGTGTCACGGACGGACCGTCCTTTCCCGCTCTAGATCTGGACGGCGGCAGTCATTGTCGCCTATTTGGTCGAACAAAGAGCCCTCTTCGGAGACGTTCGCAACACGGAATTCACGGAGACAAAACGCATGGCCTTTGTGACTCAAGATGACAAGCCTGAGAGCGATGGTGTCGGGCCGGGTTGCGATAGTACTGCCTCAAGGCCTACCAGTCCGGGATCGTCCTCGAGCTAGCGTCGATTTGGTATGTATTGTCCCCACTAGGGAGCTGAGGCATGACCGTGACTAACGTAACGGTGGGTATATTGCCTTAGTCTTCGAGACGGGACCTCTTCGACCTTCTTTCTTCCTCCCACACCTCGGTGAGTGCGATCTCAAGTGCACAATCTCCGTAACCCTAACACGACGTTTTGTACGTAGCCGTCGAGCGCGTCCATCCGTCCCTATCGCACTGATACACGCTCAACAGACGAGTGGCAGCCGCCTGAGGAGGTGTATGCCTTGTCCAGCGTGCTGCCATGGCGCACTTACAACTGCAACATGAATCTGTCAACGTGTGGGCGACCAGGCTGAGCTCGGACGGCCGGATTCCGCTGCCAGAGCTCCAAGAACAGCGCTCCTCGCGGGCGACGAGGGTGATCGACGACCCCAAGCGGCTTCTCTTCGTCCACGTCCCGCGCGCGCCCTCGGGGACGGTAGACAGTGCTGTGCGCGTGTTGTTCTCGAAGGGGCTGACGTGGAATAATGAATGGTGAGTCGATGTGCGAGTGTAGCGTGCGTGCGTTCGTGGATGCTGATACACGCTGTGCCACTCGTCTTGTTCAGGTACAGCTTCCTTGGGTACACGGAAGATCATCTAGAAGAGGGAGCTTTCGTCCTCTTTCGCGAAGATGGCGGGTGGACGGCCTCTCGGTTCCGCCAGGAACTCGGGTGTCCAGACGCGTTCTATCAGGAGAGTGGGTACGGGAAGGTGGCACGATGTCTTGGCCTGTCCTTCGCATTCACGGCGGATGCTTTCGATGTGGGTGGCTCCCCAGTTTGCTTCAGCACAGAGCGTTTTCTGAGTGTCTACCCCAGGTCCCGAACCATCGTATCGCATGGCTCGATGGTGCTGATGGGGGAAGTGGAGAGTTGTATGTCAATGAGTGTGGCATGATTGCAGACTCGGTCGCGAAGCGCGTCTGTGAGGCGCTCGACCTCCCTCTGGACACGTCGGGCAAGTTCTCATTCTGTCTGAGGCGATGCATGAGGAGTGCTGACGAGCCTTTGACCAGTGTTCCGCGTCCAACGCGGTGGATGTGACTGCGTCCTTGCTCGGTATTCGGATGATGTCCTCGCGAAGCTTTGCAATGCGGGACGCCGCCTCGAATCAGCTAACCAGGGTACCGACGACTTCTGGATCGCTTTACGGCGCTCCTTGAAACCACTGGAAGGGCGCAGGACCATGCTGGAGGTCCGGGGTTACTCTTCGCGGCCGCGTCCCGCGCGGCTATCCGCAGAGGAGATCAAGAAGATGCTCGCGCTCGGTGTGCCATTGAAGGTATGCACGATATATGCCGAAGAATCTAGCACACTCTTGACGTGGCGCAGGTATTCCGCGACCTCCTCGAGGATGAACTGGGTGCCATATCGCGCATCCCAACCGATCGCGACCAAGCGCTCCGCTATGTGAAGGACGAGCTTGACGTCCAACCTACGCACTTCCACAATGAATGTGAGGGCGTGTTTTGAAATCGTCGTGTGGATTGCGGGCCTGAGCGTTGACTTGAATCAGTGTACTCCATGCTTATGGCGATGCACGATATGAAAGAGCCCTACGTCAAGTGGTCAACGGAAGTGCTGCGCCATCAACAGCTCGTGGGCGCTGCGGAGGGCCTCAGAGTGCATGTCGAGGTAATGATATGTCTGTACCGCGTAACGTTCAATGAACACTTTCTGATTTCCGCCTTAGGAGTCTTGTCGCGTGTACGGAATCATCGATGAGGAGGGCATACTCGGGGAGGACGAGGTCTTCATCAATCTCCCGTCACGCACGCTGGCGGGCCGCCAGGTGCTCATCATGAGGTATCTCGCGCTACTCTTTTGTATTCTGTTCTGTTCTAACATATCCGGCAAGGGAATCGTCACCTTCGATCGAAGGTAGGCTCTCATTCTGTTCTTCCGCCTGTGTAATACCGGTATTGAACACAAACAAAACGTAGACAGCTGCGTCTTGAAGGCGGTGCGGTGCGAGAGGTTGAAGCATCTCACAAATTGCATCGGTGAGTGGCAGCAGTCCCCATGGCGCGGCTGGTCTGAGGTATCTCTACAGTCTTCTCGAGCAAGTTCAAGCATACGATCTTGGATCCAGTCGGATCAGGGTGAGGCGTACTATAACTCTCATATTATGCATGCATCTGACAGGGGAACAGGACGCGAGACAGTTACCGTTTCCTCGTAACATGGAACCCAGACCTGATCCCTGCATCGCACACCAGGCTGCACATCAACGGATTCTCAGCAGGTGCCGCGCCGCGGGCCCCCAATCTGCAGGTCCGCCGCCTGAATATGAAGACTGCGGCCGCAGAGCTCTTCCTGCGGCACAAGTTCGCGCGCCTCCCTGCGCTCGAGTCACCCGTGGAACCCAGCTGGGTTTTCGCCCTCCAGTTGGCGGAGAGCCAGGTCGATGTGTTGCGCCAGATGGTGCCGAAGTGCGAGGTACCGGCGATCGACGAGCATGCCTTCGATGAGTCCTTGGATCTCAGGTATCAGGGCGAGGCAGAGTGGGACAGAGCGTACGAAGAGGCGGCTGGCGTGTATCGGGTGTTCAGTAGGGAGTTCGGAGATAGTATGGGGCGGGACGGGAGTGTGGCGGACGGTCAGTCAATGCGCACCTCGGTTGGTCAGGTACTCATTGATTGGCCTAGGCGGCTATGGGGACACTGTGTTGACGCATGGAGTCAGTTCACCGTCCAAGCATGCGGATGCTTTGATTGCGAGCTACCGCGCTCGGTACTTCGAGGGTATGTAAAAGGCACGCTACCTAGACAATGCCTGATCAGTGTTCGCACCTCTGTCAGGGGATACCACGTTTGTGAAGCACATCCAGACTATTCGAGCATCTGCGTGGTACGTCATCTCTGCCTGCGTGTGCATACACCGGATACTGACAGATTTATCAAACTTCATCGCACTTGCAGGTACCACTACGGATACTTACAGAAGAACGCAATATTCTCTTGGATTGGACTGCCATATCTGAATCGCATTCGCGCCGGTATGTACATCCATCCATTTTCTTTCCTCCGCTAAGACTTTCGTAGACTGTACACCGCTGTATGGGTCTCTATCCAACACCAAGCACATATCCAAGGCTCCAAAGAGTAGTCGGCTCTCGAGCGCATCCACTGCCATCGGGACATCGCCCTCCCTGAAAGAGGCGACTTCCCGCGCTACGCGTAGCGAGCTCGAAGACCTGCTTTCTGTCGTACTGAACGACAAACCACGCTGTCCCGTCGCTTCCAGTCCGCCGCCATGCCCTCAGGGCCCCGAGCACAAGTGGAGGCACCGCTGGGCGAATCAGTACGGGCGCGGCTATGTGTGCGCTGCATGTCACATGCAGGTTGACGAGCGCAAGGACAACGGCCGTTGGACGGGGAGCGGCGGGAGCTCGAAGCAGTCGAAGCAGGCGGCGCAATGCGCCCGCGAGGCGCCGCTGCCACGTCTGAAGGCCAAGGACACACCGGCAGACCTGAGTGGTCCTCCAGCGCAATGCAAGGCCGAGGACGCACTGATCAAGGAGGAAGTCACTATCGAGGCCAAGATGTCTGTCCGTTCGATGGCGACGAGTGTGCCCGCCTCTCGCATGGCGCAGGACTTACGGTCCTTCTGCCAGGAGCAAGACGGTGGATCAGCCATAGCAACTAATAGTGGTCGTACTGCAGCCATGGCGATGTCCAAGCAGGCGCAGCTCCATGCAAGTGTACAACTTTGTAAGACAAAGGATGACGCGAGACAAGGAGCCAAGTCCGATCTCATTGACGCCAACCACGGTGCCCCAAAGCGCCTGTCGCAGCGCATCCCGAGGTTGCCCTCTGCAAGGACACCACGGAAGATCATGCGTGGCATTGTTACTGGGCCAACGGGTATGCTCGGCATTACAGATGCTTGAGCTGCAGTGTCGTAGTCAAGGAGCGCAAACGTGAGCCGCGTTGGGTCGGTTATTGAACTCAGGTTACTAATTGCATGCGTGTGATGATTGTTGAATCTTGATGTTGTCACCAACCAAGGGCATAATTGATATTGATTGATAAAGAAGCAAACCTAGCGCTACCTGCCGTCGATGAGGATCGCGTCGCCCAAGAAGTGCCATAATACGGGCGGAGGAGGAGGAGGGTTGAAGCGATGGCGCCGACGTTGGCAAGATTATGTCAGCATGTAAGTCGTTCAAATTCCGGAGAGGGAAAATCGATCTTTCCCTCCTCCCTCATCATCGCAACATCGGGTCGAAACCACAGGGGATATGCGTCCAGCAGCGGGCTCGGCGTACATAAACCGAAAGCGCTGCAGTGATGGCGTTTAGTCCCATGCGCTGCCAATGGGAAGTGTAGCAGAGATGTTCTTCTTGCGGCGGTGCATGTTTGTGAATTCGTGCGGGTTTGAATGGGGCGACGCACATGTGACAAGCCTGATATGCCTCAGCAGGAATTCAAGCTGTGCCTTCCAGCCCAGTGCTCGCCATCGGTAGCCAAGCTTCGCCGGCGCTATCATACGATGAGCGGGCCGCTACGTACAGTGACTGCAATGCGACCATATGGCAACAGTCCATCGTGCCCGGTGTGTTCTCTTTCTGTGCGCATTTGTTCATTCACGTATGGCTTACAGCGGCTCGCCGGAGGGCTTCTATGGCTATCTCGTGAGATATCGCAGTGAGTGGACAGTATCCGACGTCGACGCGGCCAGAGCGGCGGGGAATCTTCTTTCGAACCATCGCTGTCGCGCTGAAGAGGCTTCCATCTGATCACTCTGTTGCGTCAGTCACGGACGGTCCGCCTTCATAAGCTGTGCGATTTCCAGGTTCGACATCGTCCCTTCTCGTCTGCTGGTCCGAGTCGTTTGCGATGTCAGGCGTAGTAGAAATCGTACAAATGCAGGATCTCACTGGTAAGTGGACCGTCTTGCTCATACAGTCTGGCACAGATGGGAGACACGTCTCAGCTCAGCAGCTCGATGCTTTTGAGGCCATTTTTGTCATCAACATAAATGACGGTACGTAAATACGAGGCTGGAAGGCACTGGTACTAAACGACAGTAGATCCTGCTGCTATCAGCATGTGCGGGGGCAATAGGAGTCTCATTGGCCCCATGGCTCGCGCTATGATTCGCGCTGCAACCCTGGGTGGCGAGATCTACGCCGCAAGCAAAGCGGCGCGCATAGTTGGGTATGCTGTATGGATGCCACCTGGCCAAGAACTGCTCAGCACGTTTGTACCGTTACCCTTTCGTTCTCGACTTCCTGTGACGTCTTGGGTCCTGATATTAGTCCTGAGCAACGACGGCTAGGATGGGATGAATGGTTTACTACAGTAAGTGAGGAAGGAAGAGATTGGTTCACGAAGGTTGTAAGTGTCCATGCTCGCCTGGTGCTTCATATCCTCTTTACTATGCGCAGTATCCCAAGGAGGTCTCCGCCTTTATGAATGGGATATTCGGCGCTACGGTGAGTGACACTCTGATTGATTGAACGGCGTACTGATTGCTCAAAGGGCAAGCTGGAATCCTGGTATCTGAACGTCATCATGGTTCGCCCTGAGCATCAAGGGCAAGGCATCGCAACACAGTTTATTGACATTGTACGCGAAAAAGTATGTCTAACTCGTGGTAAACCTTGGTTTCCCGCCATTCAGGTTGTCTATCTAGGCATCTCAGCAAGGCAAGATGATGTCCCTGTCAACGGATAATCCCGCGAACGTGGGCTTTGAACTTACTATCTCTGTCGCTTGAACTCAATCGAAATGTGTCAGGTTCCCATTTACAAGGCACTCCGCTTCGATTTGCGGGGAGAAAAGATGATTCCTTCGCCATGGGGCGATTGGCCATTGTTCGTCTTCACGTACAGTACTTCGTCGTAGCTGAGCGAAGCACTACATCATCTTGTCAGATCTTACCCTAGTGGATCAACCATTTGGCACTCCTTCTGAGTTCGCGTGTACTAGAGAATTATCAGCGAACAATGTGAGATCTCGGGACTAACTACTTGTGGCATCAGCATAGAGCCGTCCGAAGGACACATCCCAATGTCTGTAACAAACTGGATTCCGCCATACAAGGTCTTAGTCCCGGCATGCGTGAGTGACCCCCCATCCAGTGTCCTATTCGAGATTGTGTCTGAACTCACCCGGCTCGTGTGCAATATCGCAGGTAGTTACAGCAATGGTGTAAGTGCTCATGCCCACCGCCCGGAAGCCCAGAAATACACGGCACCGGAACCAGGTCTCCGAGGTTGCCCTACACATCCAAGGCGTCATGCACCGGCAAGGACGCAGTTGATAACTGGCACGTGTACGCGATGACGCAAATAGAGGCAAGTGAAATGTTGACAGTTGTGCGATGTGAGGATGGACGCTACGGTGGTAGCATTGAGTGGATCAATGGATCAATAGCTCGACAATGATGGTACAACAACTTTGAGCTCATACTCGTACAACAGATCACTTGACGCAGGGGTATTTATACATCACCAAGCCTCTGAGGAGAATGCAAAAGGACTCCACCGGAAGCGCGAAGCCGGAGAGTGGTCCTTCACCGAACCTGAGTGGCCGGCTTGCCCGCGGGGATGGGAGCATGCGGCACAGGCGCATGCGGGAAGCGGAGCTTGAGACCGAGTTCCTCAGCGATGAGGGAGGCACCTTTCTCGCCGACGAGGAGAGCGGACGAGTAGGTGTTCGTGCCGAGGTTGTCCGGGCAGATACTGAGGTCAACGCACTTGAGGTTCTCGGTTCCGTAAACGCTGAGGCGCTTGTCGACGACACCACCTTGCTCACGCGGCTTCATGGCGCACGTGCCTTGGGGGAAGCATGGGTCGTGAGGAGGCGTTTGAATGACCTGAATCTGTGATGCTTACCGAGGGAGTGCCAGGTAGTCTCGACGTGGTCGGCGACCCAGTTGTCGATCGCCTCGTCGTCCTCCTTCGAGTAGACGATGTCGTCGTGGACCTTCTTCGCGTCGTACGCGTCTCCCGGCTTGTGCCAGGTGCCCATGTGGATACCGACGGTCAAACTGTCCGGCAGCAACTCCTTTGCTGTCCGGAGGTCGATGTCCTTGCACGCCGCGGGCGAGTTCGGGTGGAAATGCGGGTGGTGGGATGTGAGCTCGCCACGGAAGCCTGGAGACAACATTGAGAGGAAGCTTGTCACCATAGGTCAACAATAACTTACAGTCCATGCGGCGCGCGATTTCACGCGTCTTCTTGTAACTCCAGCGGATCGGCGCGAAGTCGGCCTTGTTGTTCAGGAAACCGGAGTCGAAGAACGGCTCGACGTAAGGGTTCGCGGACTTGACGTGGATCTTGCCACGGCTAGCCGGGTACTCGAGGTACTGGAACATCGTGATGTACTTGCCCGGCGGCAGGAGGGAGTGGTCGGCGTATGCGCCACCGACGATGGAGCCGAACATGACGGGCTTGTCGGGCTTGTCCTTGAAGTAGCGGTTGAAGAGCTCGTTGAACTCCGGGCCCATCTCCTTCAGTTCCTCTTCGGTCGGGCGGATCTGTGCAAACTAGTGTCAGGGGCAGTCTCGCTACATGGGTGTAACGATGTACCTTGAACCCAGCGTCAATGCTGTTGGAAGATAGGCGGGCCTTCTCGGGGCTCTGCTCCCATTCGGAAAAGAGCTCGTGCTGCGCCTCCTTCACGCCACGAAGGAAGTCGTCAGTCGTCTCAGTCTCGTTCGAGACGCGGAACACTGAATAGTTGATGAGTCCCACCCCATAAGCACAGACTCTAACCAAGACTCACGAGAGAGGGTTGTGTAGTGGTCCTGGTACTCCTCACCGACGCCCGGAAGGTCGCTGACGACCTTGATGCCGAGGTCACGGAGGAGCTCCGCGTTGCCTACGCCCGAGCGCTCGAGGATCTGGGGCGTGCCGAGCGTTCCGGAGCTAATGACGACCATCTTGCGCGCCTTGACGATCGTCTCCTGGACCTTCCCGCCGGACGCGCGGTTGCGCGACGGTACGTACGCGACGCCGACAGCCTTGTTGTTCGCGTCGAAGAGCACGCGGGAGACACGCGCGTCGGTGCGCAGATAGAGGTTGTCCTGGACGTCCTGGACGCTGTGCACGTAGGCTAAGAGGCATCGCACGTCAAGAAGGAGGCGGAGCGCGAGAATGAGAATACTTGCCTGTGGCAGCATCGCTGCGCCTGCCGGTCTCGCGGTTGATGTACTTGGCCCAGATCTCAGCGGCGTGAGCGGTCTTGAGGTCTGTTTCGCTATGAAAACCGTGCCCGTCTGTGGAGTCGATACGACATACCTTGGATGTCGTCGCTGAAGGGAATGCCGACAGCGTGTGAGGCACGCAAGAAGTCATGGGCGACTTTCTGAATCTGCCCGCCGTTGCTGATCGCGATGGGGCCGTCGTAGCCGTGGGTATCATTGTTGACCGGCTTCTGATAGCGCTCGAGACGCTTCATAAGAGGAATGAGATCTACGAGAGGCCAGATAAGGGTTCTACTCCAAGCTGAGAATTACCGTGCGCACCTTGGGCGGTCCAGCCCTCGGTCTTGAAGTCATCTAAAATCAGAATTAATTTCCGTCGGGGTCGGCATAGTCTATCATGCTTCCTCACCCCAATCAGACGCAGAAGCGCGCGTGTACATCTTAAGGGAAGGTTGTTGGCCGGGGATGGCACAGTCAAAAAACTAAGGCACGTACCTGGAAGTTAATACTAGAGCCACCGCCTAGGACGAGAAGGAGTAGTAAGTACCGCTAAGCCTCGCGGTCGGGTGGCTGTAGAATAATCGTACCGAGGATGTTCGCGCAGCTACAACAGAGTCAGTGCGGTGTTCAAACTACGAGGCACGTCGTCAGCTCACGGGACAATGGAACGCCTTCCACGCATGAAAGGCGACTGCATGCTGTCAGTGTAGAAAGTCGCTTTGTCGTTGCTGTTTACCGTTGTGTTAGGTCGGCTCGACTAGCGGATGAGAAGGGCGTACACTCCGTCATTCTGCATGTTGCGAACGTAGATCCCAGGGCTGGGAGATTTCCCATGAGCACCCTATGCTGGGGTATGGAGACGAATTGACTCACCGGTACACCCAAGGGTCATCGCGGTTGTTGGCACCACCTAAGCAGAGGTCGTCAGGGGGCTTCGCCGGCTACATAGTTGCATAGGAGCGTACCTTCAATCAACATCACTTTGAGATTGGGGTCGGCGTAGGCCAAACGGCCTGCGACCACGCAGCCAGCGGGGCCACCGCTGTCGAGCGATACATTTCAGTCCCCCTCAACGAGAATAATGATGACGATGAGACGCACCCGCAGACAATGACGTCGACTTCCTCTGGATGCATGGCGCGTCAGGGGTTAGAGTGAGTAAGGTTTAGAAAGGTGCAGAGACAGAGCGGTCGAGAAGGATCGCTGCTTCGCCCACACTCAAATAGGACCCATTTATACGCCTCCTGGCGTCCTGGCTCAGGAGGTACCGAGACATCGGCCTATCCGTGGGGGCATTGGCGAAGTCATGAGCGAGGCTTCGTAAGAAGCATTCCCATCACCCTGCCCGTCAGGTGGACAATGCGACCATCCAGGGTATAGTGTCTGGACCACCCGACCTACCCCGCACTACCCCAGACTACCCCACACTTCACAGATCGAACTAGCGGGGAATGATGAAATTGCTCGTCGCCGATCATTCCCGGAGGTGACTAGCGGAAAGTTGTTGGGGGGCTTCCTTGAGGAGAGGTGTACCGACCTGTAGAGTTTGCCTGGGAAAAGGGAGCTAACGCTCGATTGCCTGGTGTGATTCAGAAGGTAACATTGTCCCCTCACACTCCAAAATTGTTATCGGACGCAATGACAACTGTTCGGAGCAGACGTCTTGTCAGCATTCTTGTAGCTCTGAGGGACGCCCGGGGAAGCCGCAAACTTGAGCTCTCGGGAAGACATTCCCAGCTGACAATTAGAAGCATCATGAGGCCGCACAAATGACTGACTTTATGAAATGCGCTTCGTTACGAGACGCTCACCGTGAAGGGTTCTGGTGATGAGGGTGACAGTTTTGCCCCGCTCCACCTTAGGGGCCAAGGGCCGGGACAAGCTGTGTTCCATTGTCTGTCTCCCCTCATGGAGACGGAAAATCTCAGGGAGGAGGAGCACATGACTGACATCTAGGCATTTGTCACTGCTGTGCAACACCCGTAAGTCGGGGAGCATAGGAGTGCCAGCCTGGGACGAGCAAATGGACAGCGCGGCGGCGGCGGCGCAACCCTCCTCGTTTGGTGCGCGTGCGATGTTACGAGTAAGACCTGCCGTACAACCTTTCAATGTGGACAGAGATAGGTGTCTTATGCGTCAGTGAGCCAACGTAGTACATAAGCTGCCAATAATACTACGCACGTCGATTGAAAGAAGGCCCTGCGCGATAGGCACAACTGAATGCAGAGATTCGCGGTGAGAATCCCTCTCACACCAGGCAGGAGCATCAACTTGTGAGATTGGATGTTGGTCAGCTGAGACTCAGGCGACTGCCGTTTTCTTGTTGGCGACATGCTGCAAATGGCGGGGAGTAACTGCGAAAAGGCTGTAGTCGTGGGACCACAGCCCTCGGCGTCTGCCCTGCGCTGAGAGCCACGTGGCCACTGCGTGTATGTTGGATTCGGCCTAAGATGGAAACTGCTGCTCAACAGCGCTCTATCATCTTCACAGGACACCTCTCATGAGGCTACGGAATGCAGGAAATAGCGCGTCATTTGCTGCCAGCTCGATCATGACCTTGGCTTACTTGAGAGCTTTGGTGACCACCGCCCACCGATTACGTCCGGGTCGAAGACGACAACCGCCGACTGCTCTTCGACACGACCGCGCATGATCTATTTGATGCGTGTGTATTACCCGTCATCATACGCTTCACGATGCCGAGTTGGTGAGTCCTCGGAAGAGAAATCGGGTCGAACAGGATGACGAGCCGTAGAATCGCGAAGACACTGCACCTGTGATGCTCTAGTGCAGTAAGGTGCCCCACGTGCGGTGGCAGCTGCAGTGTCTTTGCATTCAAGGAAGGTATGTGGAGAGTCACGCAGCCACATCAGTTCCCTCGGCATATGGGTCGCATGGACTATGTAGGCGGTCAGCTGCTTCATAGGTTCCCGGACTTCGACGACAACCACACGCTGTCGGAACCCAACGTGTCAGACCCAACCTGAAGGCCTGATGAAATGGCGTACAACACGTAGCCGTGGCGTCCTTACCCCTGATACTGTGCGCACTGCGTTGTCTTCGCTTCTTTTGCCGTGACCATGTCCGATTGGCTTCCGCTGACGAGAAGGTACTTGACATGCTCTCACCTCAGGGTCTTCGTGTCCTCGACGTGGCGATTCGCCCTGGCTCTATCATTTCACACTTTATCTCGTCTAGCACGCAGAAGGCACTTCGCCAGCGTACATTCAGTCCGTTCCGGTCGCAATCCAAGCCATGGTGTGGTGCGGACACAGAAAGCAGGCGGCCGCCGTCAGCAGGCCGTGAAACGCCGGAGACGCTGGTACGAAGGTCAGGTACGTCAGCCTACTAGGTCACTTAGCCCCGTGGTTACGTGCTCATTCCCGAAGGTCCGGTTCGCTAGGTACACAGATAGTAGCCAGGAGCACCGGCGGTGCGCCTTCTCTACGGCTACTGAGAATTAGTACCAGAAGGCATTTCAATCTGATTGGAGGCAAGACACGTACATCCCGCGACCGGCGTGGTTGGCCTCTTTGTATGCTCAGTTTCTATTATTGACCAACCGTTCTGATGTGTGATATGGCTCGCAGCCTAGAAGTCGTCGATAGCGGCCGTTGTTGCGCTGCCTGAGACACGCCGAAGACGACTGGTCTACGCGAACATGTACTGTGTACCCGGGGTAGCACGAACATATTTGTTGTTCCAGGTATCGGTGTCGTCGTGGGATTGGGTTGCCAGCTGCTCTCGGAATGTCCTTCATAGAGATAGAACTGACTTGTTCTCTACTTCACTAAGGATCAAGTGAGATTCAGCGTAAGTGAGTGTTGCATCACTCTTTGAGCGTCCATCGTTGTTGACTTCCCGCATATCGGTACGTGAACATTATGACAACATACTTCAGCACCACCGTGGCATGGCTAATGCGTGTCATGACGGCCGACAAAGCGCAGTAGCTGAGTCGACAATGTCGGGACAGAACATATTAGAAGTCAATGCGATAACACGCAAAGCGGGCACTGTATACACTGACATTCATGGGCATGTTCTTTTGTTCATTTACTCAGGATGCGACTGTTCGGAGCTGACCCGCTCCGAGTCGGCCATTCTGAGTACAAAACCAGATTGGTGGGGTTTCACTCGCACCTCGACATCGGCAGCCTGAGTGCACTGATATTTCAGACCGGAGCGCGATCGTGGGCGCCGCGGCCATCCCCGACGAATTCTCACATCAGTCCCGTATTTCTATTGAGCATCTGTGATTACGACTTCGACCCGGAGAACCTATACGTTATGGACGAATCGCGCCGGGACGCCCCCGGAGGCTACCCAACGTTCAGCACGCTCTTCCAGTCCCTCGCGGTGTACTTCCGCGTGCTCGTCGCGTTCGTGGCCTCGCGCTCGCGTGCCGGGTCGCGAGCGCCATGACGCACTATATGGCCCACCATGTCAAGCTCGACGAGCTGTATCGGTTGCCGAACGTCCTCGCGCACCATATGGCGATCCACAACACAACAAGTGGATTCCCGAGATGATGGAGGGAGAGTTTGGCGGGTGGGCCGACATGGACGTTGGGCTGTACGCGGAATACGTGTTCGGGAGGGAGAAGGCACGCGGAGAGGGCACGCACGCGGGGAATGGGGGGAGGTGTTAGGGGAAGGCGTGGAGGAAAATTAGCGTGGCTCTGGAGAGTCGGAGACGAGGGCAGCGAGGAGTAGGGGCTAATACCAACGATGGACGAACGCGCCTCGGAGCTTAGCCGCCCACTGGCCGAACATAGAGAACCGAGGATGAGACGTATTATCGCTGTATACTAGTACTGTTGGATCCTTTTGAATCGAGATGTAGCTTGCTCTATTGCGTTTGCGAAGGCGCGCCCCGGCTGTCTGTCTTGGGGGCGATGGGCGTCTGTCAGCGTCCCTGCGACGCGTCCGAGCCAGGTGAGTTCCGAAGTATATGATGAGCTGCTCTGCGCACGTACCCGACCATGAAGCTTGTGGGGGTGTTGTTGCTGCCGGGGGCGATCAGGGCCGACTTACGTACCGCCCGCCGTGGTTATAAGGACAAAATGACATGCAGTCTTGCGCGGGTCTAAGATGGGCCTGGGGTTTCATCCGACTTGGACGTCTGAAGTAAAGGGAGGTTCTGCTACCGCTCAATCATGCTTTATCAACGCCTGTACGGTATGATCCTGCGTATCGCCACACAGAGGTGATGTACGTACCGTGAGGCGCACTATCTGCCGGGACCGAGTAGAACACAGATCCCATGGTGATACCACCAGTTACTTGTGCGCCCTTCTCAGTGTCCCTGTAGCGCATCTTCTGCACCGGGGACCCGCTCCTAGTTCTGCGCCGGCACCAGCACGACAGCCGCCAAGTGCCCACCGAGTGAATCCGGGAGCAAAATAGTGTCCACCACCTACCGTCCGTGCACACTGCCCTCCGCATGCTCCGAGCCGCTGCCAGTGGTCGTCTGAGGTGTTCGGCGGCTTCAGGTGGCGTCTTGATGAGTCCAACTGCCAAAGTCACCAGTCCGCCACAGATGCGGCCGCTGCCTCGTGAAGGAAGCTGGCAGAGACCATCTGGTGTGCGGTGCATTGATTGGAATGAACTTGTAGAGCAGAATAACAACTTCGGAGTACAGACGGGCCGTACGGGCCGAGCACGTGAGCTTACTACGGCGGACCAATGAGAGCATGACGGGATAAGACTCGACTCCTCCCCGCGAATTGCCACCGCGGCTCGGACGCGCCGTTGCAACATGCAGGCGGCCTATTATCTCGCACTGCCGGCACCGACGACGCCCACGCCGTCCCTGACCTCTTTACGCATGTCCACCGCTTATCCTCCTGCCCCTTAATCCCCGTCGACGATCCTGGCGACTCGGACGCGCATCTACAGGCCATGCATTCTCCAACCCATCATGCTCACGGGCACGCGCCAGCACCCGCACTCTTCAGTACAACACGGCTGGCGAGCTTTGCAACGAGTTTGTTAGTCGCGCTTGCGTCTGGTACCAACTACGTGCGTCTTGAAGCATTGGAAGCCTGTCGACGGGAAGCTGATACTTCATGATATGCTGCAGGTCTTCTCTGGTGGGTCCTACAGCCTTTGCATGCAACATTGTGTAAATGTATCCTTGAGCCTATACTTCCTGTCCTCTACCTTCGCATATATGCGCTCTTTGAACCATTCTTAGCCTCTTCTCCGCGATGGACATCTGTCGCAGGGCCTGATACGCCTTTGACCTGCAGCATACGCTCCGCAACTGGCCTCGCGACTCGGGCTATCACACACTCAACTGAATGTCATCGGGCTAGCGGGCAACAGTTAGTAATCGGTGCTCACATATGGATACATAGATAACCTCTGTCACTCAGTTGGTGTTTATGGCTCTGCGCCCCTCTGGGGACGAATAGTCGACACCCGCGGCCCGAGAGGTCTATTCGTGATGGGCTTCTTCGCCCTCCTCATCGGCTATCTCGGTATCCGACACTACTACGACCGGGGGCTCGTAGACGGATCGTCTACGCTGAGCACGTTCAGTATCGTCCTCCTTGCCATATTCAGCTTCTGCACGGGAATTGGAGGGAACGGAGGCCTGGCGAGCGCCATGAACTCGACGGCGAAGAGCTGGCCCGATAAGATGGTACGTACACAGTTTCCACCCTCCTCCTCCCCGCTGTGACTAACGAGACGCATATAGCGTGCGACGATGAACGGCGTCGTCATCTCGGGCTTCGGCCTTTCCGCGTTCCTCTTCTCCACGATGGCACACGTCGCCTTCCCAGGGAACACCTCCGACTTCCTGCTGATCCTCGCCGTGGGCACCGCACTGCCGATGGTCCTGGGCTTCTTCCTCGTGCGCCCGATCCCACTCCCGCACAGCATCGTGGTCGAGGAGGAGGCATTCGCGCCCGCTGAACCGCCCCCGCCCGTCGTCGTTGCGTCGCCCGCGCTCTTCCGCGAGAGCAGCCGCGCGCCGCTGCTCCCGCACCACCATGCGCACCACCACGGCGATGCGGACGGAGACATGCTCGAGAGCGAGGAGCTCATACCGGGATACACGTCGGGCGCGCACCAACACGCAGTGGAGGTCTCAGATTACTTCGTGCCCACGAATATGGGGAGCGTGGCCCTGAGCCCGACAAGGGGCCATGAGCGGTCCCGCTCGCGCGGCGCGTTCTCGTCGCGGAGGCCCAGCGCGCGGAGCTATGAGGTGCCGCTGGTCGATCCGGAGCCGCCGAACGTGCACGGAAAGGGCCTGTTCGTGGATGCTGACTTTTGGGTGATATTCAGTATCACCGCGTTGCGTGAGTGCCACGATTGTGCACTACTTATGCAGTGAGCTGATGAGCCCCAGTCGCGGGGACCGGTCTGATGTGTAGGTTTGCTTTGGTCTGTTGAGGGAGGGCCGCAGGTGTCTTAATTGTATCGTAGATATCAACAACGTCGGTTCGATATCTCAAGCGCTGTTTGCGAGGAATAACCCCGACTATGACGAGTCGAAGGCAGGGCAATGGCAAGCCACACAGGTCTCGATAGTCAGCATCATGAACTGCGCCGGGCGGTTCTTCATCGGTCTGCTTGCCTCTCTATCTACTCATTTATGACTTACGATCGATCTTAACAGGTATGGTGGCTGACTTCGTGCGCAACTACCTAAACCGGCCGCGTTCGTTCTGCATCACCGTCGTGGCAGCGATCTTCATCGTCTCGCAAGTGATGTGTTATTATGTCGAGACAGTCGAGAACCTGTGGAAGGCGAGCGGACTCCTCGGCCTCGCGTACGGGTGCATGTTCGGGCTGTTCCCGACCATCTGCATCGAATGGTTCGGGCTGCGTACGTCTCGTCTTCTCTGGTGGCCCCCAGACATACGATGCTGACTCGGGCCGTGCCGGACATCGCAGCGCACTTCTCGGAGAACTGGGGTTTCGTCTCGCTCTCGCCGATGCTCGGCTCGAACGTGTTCTCCCTCGCGTTCGGGCGCAACCTCGACGCGCACGCGCCGCACGCTGCCCCGCACTCCGCGTCCGCTGTCTCGCGGCGTGTGGCGGACTTCGCGCGCCGCGCGGGCCTCCCGAGCAACACACAGTGCCTGGAGGGCCGCGCGTGCTACCGTGACAGCCTGAAGCTTACGATCGGCGCGTGCTGCGTGGCGCTCCTGTTGGCGGTGTATTCGGGGTGGCGGGATCAGCGGCGGCAGGTGAGGGTTGCGCTGAGGGTGGATGATGCGGATGTGCTTTGGGAGGAAGAGGAGGAAGAGTAAGCAGGGGTGACGTCGAGGATATCGGAGGGCGAAGGTGATAAAAGGATGTGTTGCATACTTGTATTAGATCTATTTCTTGTGTTGTAGATATACCGCGTCAGGACTCCTCAAGAGACCTCGGATAGAACGGAAGGAAGCATTGTGTACAGAGCAGCACAGTATAGCGGATATGGATAATAGGGATCGTGGACTCAATAATACCGTCCATGGGTCTTCATATATATATATGTTATCGTTCGTACGAATAGACCAACATACGTTAGCTAAGCACCTTCCCCCTTTCCGTTACTCCTCTTGATCTTCGACACATCTGCGCTATACACCCGCAACTCGTCCGGGATAGGCCCCGCAATCTTCTCGAGCGTAGGCAGTGTGTAAGAGTACGTGAGCATGATGGCGTCGCAGATGTCCTTCCACTCAGGGACGGGGTTCGGCGCGCCGGCCTCAAAGATGTCCATGAGCTTGTTGTTCATGGCGAAGTACATGCAGGCCTCAGCGAGGTCGGTGTCTGCGGGGGGCGCATGCGGCGGGTATGCCTCCTGCAGCCAACGGTGCGCGGTGCGCGCAACGAGCATGAGCGCTGCACGCCCGCGTGCGATCCGCGAGTCGGGCGCGACGTCCTTGGCCGAGCGGAACTCCTGTTGGTGCATCGCCGTCAGAGATAGATGGGGCTTGGGAGGAGGAGGGTGCGCACATCTTTGTCGACAGACGCGAGGAAGTGCCCGGCGATCCGCGACGTCCGCACGATCGCCGCGCAGTACTCGTTCGGGGTGGTGTACAGGCCTTTGACGGGCTCTTCGTACTGCGTACGTGCGAGGCCCTCGAAGACGTTGATGATCTGCTCCGGAGTTGGGTTCTTCACAAGTGGCACGTCGTCCAGTGGGATGGACGCGTGGTCCTCGGAGCGGCGGGAGACGGCCGTGCTGCTGAAGGCTGCGATGCTCCAGCCGTGCTTGTGCAAGCGAGCGGTGCACTCTGCCACATACGGCCATCTGAGAAGTGCGGTGCAGGAGATTGCAGGCGCACGGTGCGAGAGTCCCTGGCAGAGGCGGCGGGGAGCGGAAAGTGAGAGCGGTGGTCGGGAGGACAGTGATGATGATAGCGGTCGAAGGCTACGGAGACGTACGCCACACTTCAAGCTCTTGTGAGCCGTCAAGGAGTGCATTTCGGAAAGCCGTCGACACCAGAAACGTTTCACGGGTCAGTGGCGATTTGCGACGTATACGTACGCGTGGAACACGCCTGTGGCGCACGCCCCAACGGCGGCTGCACGGGCCGGCCAATATCGAACTGAGCCTACTCCTCCTCCTCCTCATTGCTCATCACATTTCTTCAAATGTAACGTCCACTCTCTCCGAGGAAACTGGAGGAGAACGACTAAGGAGAGAGTATTGTGTGTACGAAACGATACTTCGGCCCACTACTCAGCAAGCAATCTCAATAGGTCCTCACGAATCCGCCGTCAAATCCACGAACATGATGCAGCAATAAGAGCTACGTATACAACTGATCACAGCAGACAGAGTGATCGTGTCCGTCAGCACCTTTCCACAGTTCAGGAACACGACCCAGGAATATGAATAACTTCTCGAGCAGAGATGATATGCAAGCAGTCTTGCGTATTAAAGCACATTTCATTGTATACAATGAAATACCGTAGCATATACATGAGAAGAAAAGAAAGTATCCATCAGACATACGCCCAACTCGCTGGCAAGTCCCCATCCGGCCCCAAGAGGCGCGAACAAGCAACGAACCAAACGTCCTCGCGTCGGCCCAAGGCCGACATGTGCTCTGCATAACGAGCGGGCGCGGTTGTCATCGACTGGACATGAAGGATGTGGCACGAGTAAACGTGCGAGACTCGAGTTAGTACCTATAAAATAGATCCTAGCTGAGTATGTTCTAAAGAAACCACGAACATCAGCGCGAAGCTTTTAAGGGCGGTGAGTTTAGGGCAGGTGCAGCGCGCGGGCGCGGGAAACCTCGCGGTCTTCGCGCCGGTGGCGCAGAGTCGTACCGTGCATCTCTTCATGACTGTGGCGGACATCCACAGCTCCTGCGCACGGCGCAAGACGAGGGCAAGCCCGCAGATTAGAACCTGGGAGTAACTATGGACCACTCATTGATCGTAACGTTTTCAACTACCGCTATGGAACGGGATCGATTAACGAACCTGCGACGGACTGACGACTGACCACAACTCCCAGAGCCTTCGCACTACTAGTAGTACTAGTGAGATGTCAACGCCCTCGGGCCGTGCGTGGGGTTGGAGTTGGTCATCACTGTGTCATAGCAGTGCGAGCTATTGTAAGTCGAAGTTCCATAACTAGGATTGAGTGCACGGCGCTCATCTGTAGTGTGACGTCTGAAAAGTCTGCCTGGACTCGAACGTCAACTCGCTCATCGGGACATCTTTCACTTGGTCAAGGCTGCGCGGACCTAGGTGGCAGTAGTGTGCCCAAATCGACGTGCGGCGCTGTAAGTGTCACTAGCTCATGGACTGATTGCATCACCCATCGCAGCCTGTACAATGCCAGTGTCATTTCAAGTGAGTGATGATGATACATACAGCTCCCGGAATCATCCAGTGGACGGGTAACCGGTGTTGTGCTATCCACTCGAGGTTGAATGGGATAATCGCTCACTATTATTAGCGTGAAGCGCATACGAGCACATGCTCGCCATCTGCGCTCGCAGCACTTCGAGTGAATAGGTTTGCCAAAAACCGTGCCCTTCTTGGTTGGGCCCATGGTATTCCTCAAAACGGGCGCCACCCGGATGCTGTGTTGCTCTTGTATCCTACGCATCTGTCCGACAACACTTCTGTAGCCTTGCACTGGCAGCACCGGCCAGTCGATGCCTTAGAATCCGTGGGATGCCATTGTTGAACTTCTACCATTTCAGGCGTTATCTAATCAGGCTTGCCTGATATGGACTATTTGTGTTCTGCAACGCTACGTACCGTACTGTACGCTTACTTTCCTTTTTCGCTCTTATCTTATCTGCAGGACTCGTTATCTCTCGTCCTGATTCAGTAGATTAGATTACGGACTCACTTCGGACTTCCGGACTTAGTCGGACCTCCGGTCCCTTCGGACCTCCGCTCCTTTGGCATGTGATATTACCGGTAACCCGGAGTTCCGGTTCCCGTCTTACTAACGCTTACTCATGACGCTTACGGTAATGACTCAGCATGACTCGACCATCAGGTGATACGCTTACTGTACTATCACATGATGGCTCTCACACATGTATATATACTGGGCTTGGACGCCCTCTAATGGATCGTTCCTTCCTGCTCTCTCCCGTGTGCCTAACGGGCTCCTCCCTCTAGCAGCATCCCTCAAGGTTCGTTCACTGCCTTCACAGCCACTCCCCATCACTCCTTTCAACAGCCATTTCTGTCAGTACGCTCCCGAAGTGTCATTCGTCAACGAGTTTGTTTGATTACAGTATATGGTATGCCAACCTATGGCACACTGTGCTGCCTTACGGTACTATGGTACAAACGTTCAACTGTGTATAGCAGCAATCAATACATCAATGAAGGCGATACAATTACTGCAAAGTGGTATCATGACAGAAGAGGTGTCTTCATATTGACACTGGGATTTCATGCTATGGAGCGAAAGTTACTGATACTACGGTACAAGAACAGCAATTGAATGTGCGTACTCGTCAGTATTTCCTTTTCTTCAGCGTTTATCTCGTCGTATGACTGATCATCAACTTCACGAGGACGCCGGCACATTGGGACATGACCGATGTTCACATCATGAGGGCAGTGTTGAATTTGTATTCGAAGTTCAATCTAAAATGATCGAGGTGACCGCCCCCAGTACTTATATCTCGTTACCGTAGGACAGGCTCAGTGGGACAGATTCTCTTAGCAGGCTCTCTTCTCATTAACTTCGCGTTGTTGTGCCATGTTCAGCCTCGAATTTCTCATCGCCACAAATGCCGGTGTTTCTTTGGTGGGAGCAACACTAGCACAATTGTACGCCTACAATCTGACTTCTCAACACATCGCATTGACACATCTGACTGCTCACAGCCTGTATGGTGTTGCTGTTGCACAAGCAATGTATTATTTCAGGACCTACCGTGAAGACTCCCGGAAAATCAAGTGTCTTGTATGTACAATGCTCGTCATACTTACTGGCTCTTACTGGTTCAGATGTTGATTTACTGGAGTCAACAGGTCGTAGCGTGGATGTTAGTTCAGAAATCCGATATTTTGCAGTAACCTAGAATATTCGTTCATCACTCATATTCTCAATAGGGTGATCATTACTGCCAAGATCATTGCGACTCTCGTTGTATGTATTCTCCCGAATAGCACTGCGTGTAAAACCATTAGGTCCATTACTGAAAGAAGAAATAGGCAGTCAGTCACCAGATATTATCCGGGCATGCATCTCCCGAAAAACTGGGTGTAATAAGCAGGTAGGTATCATCACTCGAGAGCGCCGGCCCATATTGACATATTGCAACTCAACAATCCTATGACTGTAGCGCTTTCGGGGTATGAACACATCATTTCAATTGTGGGAAGAGTTGGCTGATACTGCACTGGCACACATTCTAGGTACAGAATGTACTTGGAGTAAGTATTATCTGGACCTTTAGCTGTGACTATATTCCAATCATTGACTCATCAATATCATAGTGGATCACATTGTTCTCAGTACACTGGTGAGTATTGTACCCTTTGCTAAGTGAGGCAATTACTGAGGTGCTACCATTATAGCTTCTACATCCATAATCTCAACAGATGTATGTATTCTGTCTGTGCCATATAGTCATCACTGTGGCTGAGTTTGTGTTTAATGCTATCAGTACTTCAAGCCCACAAATACTGTAGGATAATAGTAATCATCGCAGTGTGTATCATCGAGGTACAGACTCGGATGTTCAATAATAATCATATGCTTGCAGGTCATACTGGCAGCATTAACCCTCGGTGAGTTCATACTTCCATATGCTATGTTTTTACTGGCACTTACATACAGACCAGTCTGTGGGAGCATAGGTACCTACAAGAGATTTCATCCTACTACAACAGTGACTGACACTTAGTTTCTTGTTGTTGTGTGGAAGTCATCAGCTTTGCACTGTGAGTTGGCTCTCAAAGTTGTCAATCTGCTTATTTTAATACTCAATGATAATCCATGGGTCAGTTACCTCAAAAACAAGATGGGACACATTGTATGTCATACTCTATGTTTTGATATACTGTAGCTAACATGTACTTGTGATGAAGGAGATGGGAGCAATGACATCCCCTTGCATCATTTTTTCCACAGACATTTACATCACTACCTTTCTTTGGTGGGCATTGTCTTCTGCAAAGGGTGTTGCTCGTAGTCGGTGTGTCCTCGTACATAACTCACACTGTGGACGATAAGACGAACACATCTTGTAACAGGACAGAAAAAATGGTCAGTCGACTACTAAGCTACAATGCAGAACGTGGAATGGTCCTGTGGTGGGTGTTTCACTACAATCAACCTTGCTGCTCTGACTGACACTTGTAATATTATACAGTATTGTTCAGTTTATCGCACTTGGAACGGTATGTTGTGATTGAATGTGTGGCCAGTTCTCAGATAGGTGACCATGTCTATGGGCAGTACATTTACGATATGAAAACTGGAGTCACAAATGTGACTGCAATTATGTACTATGTGGAGGTTCCTGGTACGTGCACCTCCATTATGCCGCTACACTACTCATCTGACATTTGCCACTTAGTTTATCTAAACTCTGCCATGGTAGTGTGAGAAACTGATTTTCCAATGCTCGGGTATCCATCCAACCTTACTTTCCCACTTGGCCCTCTTTTCAGGTTGAACATGCGCAAGTACGTGCGAGAGCCGCTAGCCGAAACAACAGCAGGAACTGGGGTATCATTCCCGTGCTAGGAGACAGAGCTTCAACACCGCTCCCCAGTAGGCAACGTAGCAACTCTCTAGACGGCGGGTATGCAACTCCGGCACATTCTGTACTTGAAACTCAATCCTACTTCCCGTTGCAACAGAGAATCCCTTGTACTTGATTCAGAAGAGTGGAATATATACAGTCACAGCTTCCAAGGCTCACCCTATGCCCCCCGTCTTTCAGGTTACACAATGAGACTGTAACGCAGTCCCGGACCTCCAGCATGATCCTGCTCCCTTCCAGTAGTTTCACGCAGCGCCGTCAAGCGATCCAGCAAAGATCGGCACCCTGGTTAGCTGATTCGAGGCGGCATCCTGCATTGCAAAGCCCCACGGAGACATCATCTAGATGCCGAGCAAGGAGGCAGTCACATCCACCGCGTTGGACGTGAACCACTACACCGAGGCACATCAGCGCGTTGTATGCATTGCCTCAGACAGAATGAGAACTTGCCCGACGTGTCTAAAGGGGGGTCGAGCACCTCACAAACTTGCTTCGCCACCGAGTCTTCGATTATTCTACATTCATTGGCATACGACCCTCCACTTGCCCCATCACCTCTATCGAGCCATGTGATGCGGTCGTTCGGAACCTGAGGTACGCACTAAAAAAACCCTGCGTGCTGAAGCAAACCGAGGAGCCACCCACATCAAAAGCATCCGCCGTGAATGCAAAGGAATGGCCAAGACATCATGCCACGTACCCATCCTCCTGATAGAGCGTGTCGGGACTTTCAAGTCTCTGGCGTAACCGAGAGGTCGTCCACTCGACATCCTCGCGGAAGACTCACTCCACCAGAGAATCTTCCATGTAACTAAGGAAGCCGCACCTGGAAAAGACGATCCACACGGCGTGCATCAGCATACGCACACATACTCGCTACACCAGTACCATTCTTTGCTCCACATCAGCCTCTTCATGATCAACACCCGCACGGCACTGTCCACCATCTCCGAGGGCGCTGTGTCGTGAGTCGTCGACCACACTCGTCGCCCGTGAGGAGCGCTGTTCTTGTAGCTCAGGCAGCGAGATCCAGCCGTCCGGACTCAGCCTGGTCGCCCGACGCCCACACATTGACATATTCCAGTTAGTCGCAAGTGCGCCAGGGCAGCACGCTGGACAAGGCATACAGTTCTTCAAGCGGCTGCCACTCGTCTGTTGAGTATGTACTAGCGCGATAGAGATGAATGGCCGCGCTCGACGGCTGCGTACAAAACCTCGTGTGAGGGCTGGAGACTGTGCAAAGCAGGAAAGACGGGCGAGGCGCGGCCATCCGGCGGCGCCACCCGCGCGGCACGGCAGCCTACGATCACTGGATGTTCTCGACGATCTTCGTTCAATACGTCGACATACTAGTACCGCTGAAGCCGAACTTAATACAGAGATGCCCACCGATCATAGTTGTTGCATGCTTCAATGACAGGTACTATAAGCGATGTATTGGCTTCAGATCGACTGAAGCCAGGCTACGCGATCTACGCAGGCCCGAGAAGGGTACAGGCACTTTGAAAAACTGTAAAGTCCAAACAATATGTACCGATCGTGTGCCACCGGCGCATCACCGACGATAGCCTCGTGTCGGCGGAGTGGTCCCCTGTGGAATTGCTGTGACGAGGCTTGAATCACGACAGGTACGTGCATACGTTGTTCCTTCATTTTCGTGACCACTATCCTCAGGCTCGGGCAAGCTGGCTATTGGTAGCAAAGTCGATGTGTTGGCCCGCAGACCTGACCTCAAGCTGCATCTCGGTGTCAGGGTACCTAGAATGTAATTGCCAGTCGTCATAAAGTGTTGATTCCTCAAGCAATGACCAGACCAACCGCGAGGGGGAGGACGTCTCTTCCGGATCGGCAACCTCGAATTCGCTCAATGGCGTCGTATATTTTGAATAGCCGTCGGTTGAGTCATCTCTGATATGCCGGCGATTGTTCAGTCTGAAGCAACGTAGTCAGTGCCCTTAGTGAGCGAAATCGTCAATCCAACGGAATGTACACGATGAGTGTAGTATTGATATGAACTTGAGCCCATCATGGTCAGTGGAAGAGCGGGCAGGAAACCATGCACACTCACTTGTGCTTGAGGGATAGTAGAACAAGCTAGCCCAATCGCCGCCAAGTTGTCCGCTCGTGTTGTGCTAAACGTGCGAAATGTAAGTTAGATCCTATAGTTCTGACGGCGGCTGGGGATTTGGCGAAATTTGAACCTACCGCCAACACAAGCTCGAGGAATTGGATCACACTGGTGGATACAATGATATCAGCCAATACGTCTCCGATTGAGTTTGCCTCTGGAGCTTCGTAGTGTCCAGCTACTTACAACAAGGACAGGCCTCGGTTGACTACATACGTGATGAGCACGCTGATCATGTGGCCCGTACTACTGCACATTGTTGCTGTGTCAGCTACATGTCGCCTATCTGGATGTGCTTCGCTACTTACGTCTGGGATCCGCTCTTTGCCCCGTGCAGGATGAAGATCAAAGACAAACTAATACAAATGTTTAGCACTAGCTCCGCGACACTTTGGATGCGACCGGGGACCTGTATATCATCAGTTGAGTGTATACTTGGTATGAGTAGAGCGGTGAGTGGGAGCGTACGAGCATACGACACGCCAAGGTTGCAGGTTCTTTCATTCTCATGATCGTCATTGCAAGGTTTCTAGATCACGAGCACAGAGGGGGTCAGTGAGGTGAGCACATGGCGCTGAAGATCATATACGTTTCATATACAAATGCTGAATATGACAGCTCTGATTAGAAAACTAATGCATGTTTAGTACAGAGGGAAAGTAGGCTTACCGAATGTGCCACCTAGTTGATCAGCACACTTCAATGAGATCTCCACTCGTGCATGCACTTGCACACCGGCGTCGGCCCCAGGATTACTCACCAAGTGAAATGGTTGTAAGGGTGACGTGCGGACCTTGTATGAGTACGAAGGTCAAAATTTGCGCATCAACTTACTCACCGCGACGACAATGAGTGACACGCGTATCCATTGATTGCGCGTTACTATATGTCTGTTAGTCGGTGCCCATTGGACGGCGTCAGGAGAAGGCTACTAACGGATCCAGATATTGTGTATGTAGAACCTGATAGAATCATACTTTTAGGGAAACGTAGTGTACCCTCAACTAGCAGACTCACCACTGTACGCTTAAAATTGCCACGGCCTATCAAGAGGTCAACAATCTCGGTCCACCTATTTGATATCCAGTGACATTTACCGAGACGACCCAGATCTGCCGTGATGAGTCCGAGTCGCGCAGGACTGCAAGAAAGACAATGTACACACCACATACTCACTGAGACACGCAGGAATCAGTCGGATCAGAGTGACTTCAGGCAAGGAGGTCACGTACTTCGGCGTATAGATCCCGGTGGAATAGATGTTTCCACGGCTTGCAACGACTTGGTACCAAGAAGCCTGCCAATGATTGCCGTCAGGACATCTTGAAGACAAGGGGTGTAGTCCTATGAATCATGCATACGTAGCATACAGTGACTTCCTTGACCACGTCTAGTATACTAGAGAGATGATCAGCTTGAAGGCCAAGACGAGCTAAAGGAGACATTACGTCAACGTACAACAGAAGCACGACCTGTATTGAAGGCATGAGTCACAACGGTACATAAGCCATACGCTGAGGAGTACGCTCACAAATAGCTTCATTCGTAGCTTGTCCTTTGGATAGGTTTGGAAGTAATAGAATGTTTGCGCGATGGTACCCCCAAAGAATCTAGTACTTCGTAAGCCGGGAAGACATGGAGCAAACTGAAAACGTACATCCAGGAGAAAAGCATCCCAATTGCGGACATGTTGAATGCGTCGGCGAAGGTTTGGGAGATCGCTGAGGTAGACATGCCAGGCTGCTCAGATGCTTTTCGTGACGCTCCTGTTGCATGTTACGGGGAAGTTGTGGCTTATATGTAGTCCATCCGACCTTCATCACCTCGGAAGTCGAAGCTTCTTCCTTTGGTCGAGAACGTAACTCTATCGATAGAATACACTGTATCCGTTATCCGTCTCTTTAGGCCCCTCATTCGAGACTCCGAGTCGGCGACCTTCGAGTGCGACTTGAGGTCCGACCCGAATCCCTGTGCACTCGCTGTATGCATCTAGTTCAGCAGTCTCAATGCTTGGTCAATGCGAGCAGTCCCTGGGCTTTAGCTAGTGAGACTTGGTGCTCACATATTCAAGGGCATCACTGAAGCACTGATACATCACCTCGCGTGCGCCGCATGGCCATATGATAACAGTACTATCAACACTGACCAGACGCCAATACAATTGCGCACAGTATCACAGCATCTCATCATCCTAGGAGCACTCGTTCATCAAGGAGAATATGATGCATACCTGATCGAGAGAGCTCCAAGCGATAGATGGGCCGTTGGAGGAACCCGAAGCCGCAGCGCGGCTCGGTCTTAGAAGATACCACAGCCTGTGCTGCAGCCATGTCAATAGATCCCTACAGGTTCTGTCACTGACAGGAAAGATCCGGGTAGCCCTTTGCGAATTCATAGAAGATATCCGTCGTTCTGAACGTTATATGAAGCTAATACCGCACCAACCCTGGATCCAGCGACCGCATGCTCAGCGTCGCTGGTCACTTGTGAAACAACGAAGAGCACTCACGCGCAAGATGCGTGGACACAGTAGGCCAAGATCTCTATGCGAATGTACTTACTGGGACTCCCGCGCACTTGGCGTCCCCGGCTCACAGCCGCTGTCACGGTATTCAGGTGTCGAATCGCAAGCTACGAGCCTGGCGCGGCGAGCGTGCTTCGCGAAGCTGTCAGCTAAGCTCTGGTGGCCCTGCGTATAGTCATCGTGTCCCATTCAACTACGTACCCAGCTGCGGCACGTCATCAGTTAGGTCAAGAGACTCGTAGCTTCTGCATCCATGATGACGACTCGGAGTTGCGCTGTCCGCCACGATCATGGCCACTCTCGTTATCGCCATGCCTTCAGTTCATTCCGCATATAAAGCGCGGCAAGGGGTTGCAATGGCTTATCCAGAACCGCCTGCAAAGTCTTCTGCAAGATGTCGTCGTCCGAAGCCAACATGGATAAGCTGCATGCCGCACTCCATGCACCCCTCGACGATAAGCTTTACCGCCTCGACGCCGAAGAGACCGCCTTCTATAAGGCGAAAACCGGCATCGACGACGATGATAAGCTTAAAGAACATATTGTCCAAGTACAACGTGATGCTTACCAGGTATGCGTCAATTTTGTCAGCGTCGGCTTATGTGGGACCACCAAACCTCGATCACGCATGGCAGGTCTACCCGTATATGTGCATTCTCTGGTTCACCTTCGCAAGGTACGTTGTCATTCACCAGTGCCGAAGTTTCTTGGGCCAATGACTCACTGATATCATCTTCAGGGTGAAGATAGCCCGCCACCCCGCATATAGCCACCTCTTGAAGCTTGGAAGAGAGCGTGACGACGCGCTCTTTATCGATGTCGGCTGCTGCTGTAGGCATTTCATCGCGTATGTGGTGAACAGTGTGTCCAATCCCATCCCGCAGTCGGCAACGACATCCGGAAGGCCATCAGCGACGGCTTCCCATCCAAGAACTGCATTGGCACTGATATACAAGGCGGTGAGTCTCTGTGGCGTCCGTGCTCAGCACCCATTCGTGACCGCCGCCGCTCCAGCGTTCTGGAAACTCGGCTATCGCCTCTTCAAGGACACCCCCGAGACGTTCCCTGTGCCCTTCCTCGAGGGCGACATCCTAGACCCGGCCTTCCTCACGCTCTCGCCGCCAGCACAGACGCCGCCCCCCGGCGCACCCGACCTCGCCTCCCTCACGACGCTCACCCCGCTTGCGGGCCGCCTCTCCGCGATCCACGCGTCGATGTTCTTCCACCTCTTCACGGAGGAGAAGCAGCTCCACGTCGCGCGCGCGCTCGCGGGGCTGCTCGCGCCGACGCGCGACGCGGTGATCTTCGGGTGGCACACGGGCGAGCCGGAGAAGGGCATGATGAAGAGCGCGACGCTCGCGAACGGCGACCCCATCCCGATGTTCTGCCACTCCGCGGAGAGCTGGAGGGAGATGTGGGAGGGGGAGGTCTTTGAGAGGGGCGCGGTGGAGGTGCGGGCGGAGCTCCAGCCGTTGGACGCGCCCCCCGGCGTCGTCCCTACTAGCCTGCAGCTTTGGCAGCTGGTCTGGTCTGTGACCCGCTTGTGAGCTCAAGTTTTCGACATCACCTGGCCTACGCGCATCTGGTTGAATCACTCGCTCGGTATGACATCCTAGGGTCGTAGAGCTGGGTGCTATGTGGTTGCTTGTGACTGCTGGCAGGTCAATGTCTGACCGTAAGCCTACAAGAGATCAACTGAAATTGAGTACTACATACTATGTATATGACGCAGTAGTCTTCCTGCATGTGGGCATCGGTGGCTTGTCTTCACGAAGCAATGCAGGATTCCCTGCGACCCGCAACCATGTTTTCTCTGCTAAGCAATGGCAAGCTGCTTCTGGCACACATACAATCTTTCAAACTTACCATCTCACATAAGTATGCTCAGCCTATGTGGATAAGTGACGACCATGGTCTCGAGGGGGCGGTCGGGGGAGGTGTGTTGCGGCGTCCGGGGCGCATCCCAAGCGTACAACTTGAGGTCCTAGGCTAGTTTCTGTAGGGAAACGCAAGTCGTCGATCCAACAAGCCGATCTATTGACATTCTCTGAGTGCGAACCGCGTCGTGTTTGTCTCCCGTAGGCAGCCTCTACCCATCCTCATGAAGGGGGGATGGGCGGTGCGTCGTGTAGCCTTGCATCTTGCCCTGCTACAGAGCGAAGTGCAGACCAAAGAAATCTCGGAATTAGACCCGCGAATCCTTGGAGTAGTCTCGAGTACAAACGTCAAGATGTCGTGAAGCAGGCCTAAGCAAGCTCGAAGTCGTGTTCGATTCCAAGGCCTGGCATGCGCCAGCGACCCTGCTGAAGCGCCTGCGTCTTGGTCACCAACCACCACCACTGTCGCCCGGTACAATTCAATCATGTTTTCCTGGTTTACAGTCTTGATCAATCGTGGTGATGGTACTTGAACGTTGAACAGCCTGGTAGGTCGCCCTTGTGCGGAAGTAACTTTGCGCCGTCGTCGCTACTTAGACAGGGGCCCTTGAAATGACTCGACGCCCACCTCAAAAGACTCACGCCTCTACCGCCACCATCCATCTCCGTCAGGCACTATGCAAGCGTCGGCGAGACAGGGGGATATCACCGTCGGGATCCTTGGTGAGTTGTGCTCATGGATGCGTAGGTTCCTGTGTCCTGATACTCGTCGTAGCCCTGCAGGGTGCTTTCGCGGAGCACCAAGCGATGTTCCAGAAACTTTCTATGAAGCGACGGCTGCATATCGTGCAAGTGCGAACACCGGAGGACCTGAAGAAATGTGATGCGCTCGTAATACCTGGCGGAGGTGAGGTGGCACGGTTCTCGGCTGTGTCATCACAATCGTTTAACTGGTCGTGTGCCCGCTCAGAGTCGACGACAATCGCATTACTTGCGCGACTAGCTGGCCTCTTGCAACCCTTGCGCGACTTCGTGAAGTCGAGGCCTGTGTGGGGAACATGTGCGGGTGCGATTCTGCTGGCGCAGGCGGTCGAAGGTATGAAGAAGGGCGGGCAGGAGTTGCTCGGTGGGATCTCGGTCACCATCATGAGGAACGGGTTCGGGTCGCAGGTATGTTGCTCTGCCCTTGGTCTTACCCAGACGACAAACGAGCACCTTTCAGGCCGAGTCTTTCGAGGCGCCACTGGACGTGCAAGGGCTTCGCGATCCTGACCAACCATTCCATGGCGTCTTCATTCGCGCTCCCGTACGTCATTACGCTCCCGCTTATCCTGTATTCTCACAATGCTGCGTTAGGTCGTGCTATCCTTGAACCCCTCCTCAGGCGACCCCCCTATCGAGATAGTCTCTCGTCTTCCCACAAGCCTTCTTCCGTACAACCACTCACTCAACGCTTTGGATGAAGAGGACAGTGACCCACGCGACCCACGGACTATCGTTGCCCTACGACAGGGGCACCACTTACTGACGACGTTCCACCCCGAACTCACGAAGGACGACCGGTTTCACGAGTATTTCATCAGGCAGTGCGTTTTGCCTTCACTTTCATCATGAACGGATAGACATCACTAGACGGAGCAATGCTGGCATCTATGTGCCCGCCGTAAGCTATGAAACAGTGCTTGTGTGTAGATTCTACAGGCTACCTTCTGTTCTAGACACGTCCCACAGACTAATCATAGACCACCTCGGATACTGTTTTATCCTTTGTGCGCAACATGTGCATGCAGTTGCGTTGAAGCCCACAACTTATGACCCGAGGGCGATAAGGATCGATTGCCCACACGAAACTCTTCCACACGCACATGGTAGGCAGTCATCACAGGTACGCTGCTCTACTCGGCTCAGCTCCCGCACTCCCACGTCGAGCTCTCAGCTCTTCTCGCAATGTGGACGAGACGCTCAGCGTTCTGCCGGGCTACATATAGCGGCGTGTGCATTGCTGACCGCAGCGCTCGCCACTGTCGACTTCCGGCATGCTCTCGACACTTGTACGCGCTGCGGCGGTCCTCGCGGGCCTAGCGGCTTTTCAAGGTCTCGATGTTGAGGCGAGGCGGACGTTCACGAAGGCAGACTTGAGGGCGCGCCAGGAGGAGGCGGTGAGTAGGCTCGGGGCCCAGCGACGCGCGGAGGCGAGTAGCGGGGGCCCGGGGACGGTGAAGAACATCACTTTCACCAACCCGCGCGCATCCGGTGAGTCGGAGCTTATTCACTGGGGTGGTCTTGTGCTCATGTCGGGCCAGATTTCTATGTCGACGGCGCGACCATCCCACTCGTCGACTGGGATGTTGGGCCTAGCTGGGCAGGTTTGCTGCCAATCAGCAACAAAACAGATGAGCCGAGACAGGTGCGTAGGTCGTACACATCGGTGGCGCTACGGACTCAACTGCAGCTGGCACCCGTTTTGTACAGCTGTTCTTCTGGTTCTTCCCCCCTGGACCCGAAGGTAGCCTCGAAGACCTGGTCTTCTGGTACGCTCCTATAAGCTAGAGGCTCGCTCGAACAACGAGGGTAACGTTCATGCCCTAGGACAAATGGCGGACCGGGATGTTCCTCCCTCGAAGGTTTGTTGCAGGAGAACGGGGTAAGCGCTGAATCTCACGTCGATCACGGGCGTCCGAATGGTCTTAACGCCTTGGGTTCATGTCAGCCCATTAGCTGGTCGTGGGGACAGGCGAAGGCGACGCCGAACCAGTACAGCTGGACGAATCTCTCAAGTATTCTGTACGTCGAACAGCCTGTTGGTACGGGTTTCTCGCAGGGAACGCCGGACATCAACGTGCGTATTGGCGGCAATGTTGATAGTGAAGAGGCTTATGTGGTATGGTGTAGAACGAGGACGAGCTCGCAGAGCAGCTTGTTGGGTTCTTCCAACAGTTCTTCGAGGTCTTTTCGGAACTTCAGGGCAAAAACTTCTACTTGACTGGCGAAAGCGTAAGTCATTATTTATCAGCCTCACTTGAACTTGCTCATCGTTGTGCAGTACGCAGGGACATACGTTCCCTGTACGTGCGCACTGTCCCGTGTCTCTTTGCTTTGGTTTAGAGTCGTTGATGCTCCGTAGACATCGCCAACTACATCTATGACAACCCGGACTCAATACCTGTTCCGCTGAAGGGCTTCTGGATTTCTGACCGTGCGTAACTCTCTAGTACTTATACTTCACTGACTTAGTCATTTCTCAGCTTCGGTTTCATGGGACGTCGTGCAGGAGGAAATACCTGCAGTCGCGTTCGTGCACAAATATGAAAATGTCTTTGCCTTGAAGTAAGGCTCGCTACAATCTATGCCCCTGTGCCTGACTTTGGCTTCGGTTGGGCAGCCAAACGTTCATGGAGTATCTCGACCAAACGGCAGCCTCCTGCGGCTACACGGGGTACATGGAGAAGTATGTTACTTACCCGCCCGAGGGCTTGCTTCCCCTGCCCGGATCGAGCGTCGAATTCGACGACGGCTGCGACGTCTGGGACGCTATCTTCAGCGCCGCCCTCCTAGTCAACCCCGCTTTCGACATCTATCGCATCTTCGATACGGTGTGCCCCCATCCGCCATTCACATCCATGCCACATACTTACGATCGTGCTAATGATCTAGTGGCCGATCCTATGGGATGTGCTCGGCTTCCCGGGGTCCTTCCCGCAGACGCAGGTCTCGCCCCTGTACTTCAACCGCGACGACGTCAAGGCCGCAATTCACGCCCCGCTGGACGTGGACTGGACCGAATGCTCCAACGTGAACGTCTTCCCCAACGGCGACAGTAGTCTGCCGCCCGCCCTCTCGGTCCTGCCGAGCGTCATTGAGAGGAGCGAGCGTGCGGTGATCGTGCATGGGCTGGCGGACTTCATCTTGATCGCGGATGGGTGAGTTTGACTTCTATAAGTCGATGTGCCGGGCTTATTTGGGAGAGCAGCACGAGAATCGCGATCCAAAAGTGAGTGCTTTCAGCTTGTCGGGGGTGTCCAGATCAGCTGATCCAACGTCACCCCCTCTAGCATGACCTGTAAGCGCATACGTATGCATAGCCCGTACGTCAACTGAACGTTCTACCTGCAGGGAACGGCTTGCAAGGCTTCCAGACGCCCATTCAGAACGATAGCTTCATCGTCGACGGAATGGGCGCGCTCGGGAACGTCCACTCTGAGCGCGGGCTTACATACTTCGAGGTCGCGCTTTCGGGGCACATGTGAGTGATCCAGTCAAGTGTCAAGGTCTGTGGTCGGATGGCTCACCCTTTTTCCGATGCCCAGGATACCCCAATTCTCTCCGGTTGCAGCACTGCAGATCATGCAGTACTTGATGGGTTTCAGAGACACGCCGTAAAAGGCGCGGGGTACTGGAGTCGTGCCCTACTCCCTTGTCGGCGATGCGATGACCTGTACCGTATGAACAGGCGCAGCCGGGTGAGCGTGCGATAGTTGAGGGGGTCGGGAGTACATTCAGTAACAATAGGCATGTTGGTATTTTACGCCACAGCAGTAGGCATCGTCCGGCTTTCATGCATGGTAGTGGAAGGACTAGCTAAGAGAAACGTCTTCGTACATTCCTTCACAGAACATAGATCTCAACGATAGCGCACGGCTGACAGTGAGGGATCCAATGTGAGTCAAAACTCACACACGGGTCACAGGCCAGACCAACTGCGGTACCTCAGGGTACGCAAAGATACTCCAATGACACCAACTCGCCCTCATCCCGACCGTCCCCTTCTCGAACCCCCCCCGGCCCACAGGGGCACACTGACGCGAACACGTATGAGACAATTCCGTACTATTGCGGCGGGGCCAAATCATTTTCGGAAGTTCATTCCCGTGGCGTCGCAAGAAGCTTCAGCTCGAGGGCACCCGCCGCATACTCCGACAGCTTCTCGAGAACCATCCCTCCTCCTTGTGTACGTGTGGCGACGCGGAACCATTGGTACTGAAACTCGTCCCACGGGCCATTGTTGCGCTGCAGGCCTACGTACTCGAGACTCGGAATGCACCCTGCGATGTCCGTGGCATACCGCTGGACAGAGATGGCATCGAATGGTGGGCTGAAGTCATATGCATCTTTGATGGACATCGTGACGGCATGGAGTGGTATGGCCTTCAACTTTGGGAAGACCGTGTCCTAATCGATGACACAGTTGGGTGAATATTGAGTGGCCTAGAACGAACGACTTGGGAGGCAGTCGAATACGTACCAAGATATGTTGCATATGCACAGCGTGTCTTTCCGGGAGGGAACCGCGGGTGATAGGGTAGAAGAAGAGTTGCAGGAACCTGAGGGAAGGAATGGCGGCTGCATGTATGCTTTGCAGAATTTCTTCGTCCGCACCGCAGGCCAAGACAACAGGCGCAGACAAGCGCAAGAACTCCTCGCATGTGTGTTCTTGCACATAGAATGGGACCCGATCTGCGCTATTATGGAGCTCTAGACGTCGGACCGTACGGACTACGGGCATTGGGGATATGGTGGAGACGAAGTCAAGGTATGGCCAGCATCCTGACTCCTGCACCGCGTTGACGGGATGAGGAGCAATGCCCATGTTGCCTGTAACTCGCAGGCACTGCAGATTGGGAAATGCTCGGCTGAGCTCGACCATCACCGCGGCAGGAGGCACGTCGAAACCGATGCTCTGTTTGTACAGCTCCAGAGTCTTGACTGCGTGCCAGACAATGTCAGGCTCGTAAGCGGTGATGGTTCTGCAGAGGTCGCGCAGCTTCAGCGTAGTCAATGATGTGGCGAAGTTGCGCAAGATATGACACGGTCCTTCTCCGAATGCGACTGCTTGTTGCTGCTCGGGAGTAAGGGAAAGGAGAGAACCCAAGCCAGGAAGAGAAGGCCACCGTTCATAGAGTCGGGCATCCCAATCTACGCTGTGTGGTCGGCTCCTCATGCGTGACAGCACAGTAGCGGATTCCTGCAGTGCGCCCTCAAGTCGGAAGACTTCGAGTCTAGTGAGAGCGATGACAGCATCAGCTATCCTGGGGAGGCTGCAGAATATTTTCTCAGCATCCTGCACATAGAGCTCTCGGAGAGTCGTGCTGAGCCGGAGCATGAGCCGGGCAAGGTGTTCCGCAACGGAGAAGTCCCAGGCATTTGGCGACTTCCAGGTATCTAGGAAGGTACCCTGCCTGATTTTCAGGCTTCGAAGAAGGGGGAGCCGATGCTCAGCATCGGATAGCATGTAGGTGCAGAATGGGAGCACTTGTGATGGCTCGCTGAGCGCCACCTCCGCAAGGACGTACGGCCAACTGATGGTATGTGCTGCGTGGCAAGTCTTCCCAAGCTGAATCACATCCCCCCGGGTGAGATGAGCGAAGATATGCCAAAGAACATCCCAATTGAGCGTTAGGAGGTTGGGGCGCTGGACGGGAAGTGGACCATCTGCAGTCACGGTGGGATCAGTACCGTACATGATTAAGGGTCGTTTTCTATAATGATAAAATTGACGACGACTCACTCTACATAGAGAAAATGTATCCAGAGATGACGTCCGGCAAAGGGAGATGGATAATTCGCGTGAGTGACGATGCGTAGCTGGAGGCGAACTTGGGCGTAGTACATACGTGACGATCAATGTTTGGCTGGATTGCCAGTGGGCCCTGAGCAGCCCAGTGTCTCGGAGATCGCTGCCTTATCATCATACACGAGCTTGCTAGCTAAGTTGAGCGGTTGATGCAGGGTCAAGTTGAAGGTCGACGTAGAGGGCTATGTAGTGCTTTCGGACGCCGCTCGGACTCGGAATCCGGAGGCGCCCAGTGGCCGCTCTGCTTCAGTCACCGTAAGCCTAGATCTGTAGCCACTCATCCCAGTTCTTGACTCAAGTTGTTTGCGTTGGCCCCTCATATAACCGTTGAGCGGGTCAAGGGCCACGTACAGGACATACATATGGAAAGCCGGGCATATGATCTCGTGCATTGTCCACTGCCAGTGACTGCTATCGCGAAGACTCAACTATACTGAACGTTCCTTTTTGGAGCTACAGGCCTGAGCGCGGCGTATGTACGTTTTGTTTGGGTACCAGACGGGCGTTGTACTACTGCTGACATGAAATACAATGGCACCATCATTCGTCTCTGTTTGACGGCGGCGGCGATGGGAACAAGAGCACAAGGTCGGCGAGGTAGTTGTTGTACGGTTCGGCGCAGAATGTACAGATGCACTGCGAGGTGTTGTACCCGGGGATCGCCGGTATGCTGGGTACGAGCAGCTGCTCACCGAGGTACGGCCAACACCCTTCCTCAACCGGGACGACCACGCTTCCCGCCTTCATGACGTACACGGGCGCGCCGCTATGGCACCACCGCGCGCACCTCACAAACACCTCTAGCTGTTCGAGGTCCATGGACACGTTGTACTTGAGCCATCCGAGCATCGTACGCTCGAGCGTGTTGAGGCGCGTTACTGTGTACTGGCCGGCCGTCGCGTCCACGAGCTGCCCGTTGTTCAAGTTGATGTCGAGTATGTACTTCTGCGCGATAGCAAGGCCGGCCACGAAGTAGTCGTCCACAGACTCAAAATACGGCAGGCATGCCTGGGGGTGGGCGTATTTGAGCCTCTGGAGCACGAACATCGTACCGAACGCGACTATCGACTCGGAGTTGAGGCTCCCGCTGGCGCGCAGAGCACCCGAAACCAGCAGCAAGAACGAGTGGGGGACGTATGCGAGATCTCCCTCCGTGTTCTGGCCGTATATGTGGTGAACGAACCTCGCCACAAGCGCTACGAGCTTCTCGTGGGTGTCATACTGCGTCAATGGGTGAGCGGACAATCGAAGCCTGCGGACAATGCAGCAGCGGAGTCACGCACCCAGTGTAGTATGCTGAGGTCCGGAATAGGGCGCATTGTCGCGTGAGGGCGGATGAGAGGAGAATGTCGAGGGGAGGAGGCTATCGGGGCACGCGTAGTTGGTGAAGGAGTGCGAGCAGGCAATCCGAACCATCTTTTATACGCGTTCGAACCGCTGCTTCCAGTAAGGTGACCGCAGGAACTATCGCTTGTTTAGGGAGGGGCCCCCTCCATCAAAACCCACGAAAACGTGCTCCTGCACAACATATCAACGACAAGGCGGAGCTGTGAATTGGGCGTTAGCGATGTTTCAACGTCCGTTGATAGGCCTATACGTGCGATTGTACAAATCAGTCCATAAAAGGGAGAGCATAGATCGTACAAGCTAAGATTATGTTCAGTCAGGTCTCGCGTGGGTTCTGCGCGTGGGGCGAAATCGACGCCTGCGCCACTCGCTAAGACGTGACCCGGCTCTGATGCGTTGCCGCATTCGCTTGTACTTTCACGCTGAGGGGGCTAAAAAGAACGAGTAGACCATAGCAACATTAAACAAGGGCGACCACCCAGCTTCCGTGAACGACGCGCTCACCATCGGGCAGTCAGCATGCCCGCCGCTCTGCCCCGGCATCTAGGTGCGTGTATAAGTCTAGCACAGATGGACAGTGGCTGTTGTGCCACTCACCTCGTGTTGACAGACTGCGCACTCTGTAGACAATTGAGCAGGAGCGAGCATTGACCGCGAGTGCATGCCTTGAGTAGAGAATCGATGTTCGTATTGCACCTACCTGTCCGAGTCTACCTCGGACCCGCTCGCACGTGTGCACTGACTGGTGGTGCTCCATGAGCTGAACAATGAGTGAGGGTTTCTAGGTGCACACGAGACAAAGTCACGGTCTTCCTTCCTCGTGACTTGTCAGCGGAACACAGGGATCGATACCCATCCACGGCTCACCGCGTCCGTGCATGAACAAGTGGGGGACGATTCAAGTCAACGAGTACATCGTAGCCACTCGATGAGTAAGTAACCATTCCATGAGCCCTGGCTACGTGACATTGAACCTGCAAAAAGTCCATGAAACACATCTAGTCTCGCGGGGTCGCAAGAAGTTCCAACTCTAGGGCATCGGCCTCGCGCGATGACAGCTTTTGCAGGACAGGTGGTTCCCCTAAGGGCCGTGCAGCGACGCAAAACCACTGGTAGTGGAATTCGTCCCACCCACGGTCCGCTCTGCCCTGCAGCCCTATATACTGCAGACTAGGGACGGTGAGCGCAATGCCTGCCGCGTACTGCAAGACTGACTGCGCGTCCAATGCTGTATCCAGGCCGTCCGCGGTGAGCGTGACGGCGCGAAGCCGTGTGGACTTCAGCTTGGAAAAGAGTACACCCTATTCAACATTCAACAAGGTTAAGGCCACTCGGTCTCGCTCCACGAACGGTAGGTACGGACCACGTACCAAAAGATATCGCAGACGCTGCGTGAGCCCCCCTGACAATGCATCATAACCCATAGCGAAGAGCTGGAGGAACCTGAGCGAAGGGATGGTAGCCGCTTGGACGCATTGCAGCATCCACGAGTCTCCTTCGCAGGCCAAGACGACAGGCGAGGAAAGGCGCAGGAACTCCGTTACTGACGTATGTTGAACCAGAGACGACTGCAAAGTGTGGAACTCGAGGCGTCGAATTGTGCGGCCGATGGCTATAGGACAACAGGTGGTCACGAAATCCAGGTAGGGAAAATGCCCTTCTTCAAGCACCACAGAAATCGGTCGGGTATATATAGAGTAGCCTGAGAGTCTCAGGCAGCGCAATTGGGGAAATGCACGACTGAACGCGGCGAAGCCAGAGGGACAGTTGATTACGTGGCTGCCTAGATCCAGAGATCGAACCTCTGACCAGACAGTATCAGGCTCAATGTCGCAGATGATCTCGCAACGGCCGTGAAGCTTGAGCGTAACAAGTGAGGCAGTGAAGTTGTGCAAGAATCGGGTTTTGCCCAGGGGAATTGGGCCGTAGTCAGGCCAACAACCAGGATCGCGCCCGTCGTCATAACAATCGACAGTGCGAGGACGACTTCTCATGCGAGACAACACCTCCGTGGTTTGACGGTGTACGCCTCTGAACTGGATGACGTTGAGGCCTGTAAGCTCAATGATAGCATCGGGTATCTTGGGGACGGCCCGAAATACTTCTTCCGCATCTTGAAAGGAGAGCTCTCGGAGGTTCGTGCTGAGCCGGAGGATGGGAACGAGGTGTTGAGCAGTGGAGTAGTCTCGGAGGGAGTTGGCGGCGCCCTCAATCAACGATATGCAGCTCCCCGATAACGACCGGAAACTGCGACTTTCGATCCGCAAACATTTGAGCAGAGGGAGACGCCGTGTCGCATCGGCAAGCATATAGGCGCAGAACAGGACTAAATGGTCCTCTTCAGGGCTCCAGTCCGGCCCTCGATGGGTAATTGTGACCTCCGTGAGAACGTATGGTAAAGCGAGTGCATGCGCAGCACGGCATGTCTTGGCAACTTGCAAGGCTTCGGTGGGGTAGAGTTCAGAGAAGACGAGCGACAAGATGTCCAGGTTGAGTGTAAGGAGGTTGTGGCGTCGTCCTCGAGATGGACCATCTGGAAACGCAATGCGCTGTAAGCGTGAAAGTCTCCACCTGTAATGGGTGATTCGACAGCGGCTCACTCTTTTAACCAGGCAGATGAAAGCGACGGGAGAGGATTGCGCGTCAACGACTCAGTATGAACACACCACCTTATAGATAGCAGATACACTCACGAAGACGTCTGCAGGGATGACAACGCCGCCATACCCCCGATGAAGCCACGAAGATGGCTCTCTCATTGAACTTGAAGGACACAGGCTTTCTCACAAAGCGCGATGCTGCAATGTGAAGAGAAAGGCCTGGCAACAGGTCTGGGGTCAAGATCTGAGGGTGAGGTATCTAGGTGATGATTTCAACGGCGTACTTCAATGCTTTGCGATCGATACCTGAGGAGGAGGCTGAGGAGGTAGGTCAATTGAGCCCCCGGTCAGCCCGCGCGAGATCTACAGACTGTGCCTGCCCTGAACTAGGCGCAACACTGCGCCGGCAGATTACTACCCTGTGCCCGTAACGGTGCTGCATTATCATATCGAACGGCTGTCGCCTTGCTGATTCGGCGTCGTGGGATGGCATAAATTCTCGACTGTCACTCGTAGAGACCTGCCCACGCTGTGAATGCGGAGGAATGGGACGAAGCACCAACGTTCCCTGGCATTGGTACCGTACAGAAGATGTCTTCACCGCATCACTATTCTTCGTCCGATTCGTCGTCACCTACGGCCGGAGGACCCGTAGGGGGTAGAGGGAGCTGCTTGAGTGCCTCGAATATAAAGGCTATTTTCTCGTCGAGCCCCACTCGCTTGAGCGTGAACTTCGTCGCGCTGATCCAGTTCAATTCAAGGTGTGTTCCCGTGTCGTATCTTTCCATCAAGCACCTTCTCACCTTCATATGCCAGCCTCATCACATGTGCATGCTGCAGTGCGATAGGTACAATACTCTTGCAAGTGAGCCGCTGGCGTGCGGGGTTCAACGAGATGGCCACAGCACAGGTCGTGGTGCCGAGGGGCGTCGAACGCATCGTGCTGGTGACAATTGACGACGGCGAGGCAGAGGAACTGCGTGCGCGACTTTAGGACGCCGAGGTGCGTCTCCGGGCTGCTCTTCCTGACCGCTTCTTGACGCGCAGAAGTCTCTTTGCAGAGCTCGAATGTTGCCTTGGCGGAATAGCTTTCGCAGCTACAAAGCGGCTACACGGAATTGCAGGTACGCCTTGCGATTGTATGTGTCACGCTGATCGCATACTCAGCCACTCCCCCAGACACAGTGTACAAGGCTGGCAGTACAGCTTCAGCACATACGTAGCCCACAGCAAATCATCCAAAGTTCTGCTGCAGCTCCCGCGGAGAACAAACCCACTCAATCTGGTCAATACCCCTACAGAGGTACACCCAATGACGTCCCAGTGCCTGGCTGGAAGACCCTAGTGATATCTGGCCGATATCTTAATCCCATATGTACTGTACTCGAAGACGAATCCCTCAGTCATCATCTGTCACGGTGGTCCCTTCACTTCCGTCGCCCCGAGCGCCATCATCACTCGCACCGGCCCCAGACGCAACACTTGCTCATTCATGTCCGCCCTTTGCAGCGTGATCTTCGTCAAAGGAAGAGTGCCGTCTTCCAACATGGACCGCAGCTCGTTGTGGTGGCTCTTGTGACCCGCCAGCTGCACAACACGTTGCCGCACCTGTCCAGCGGCGGCGTCAGCAACCTGACACCCTCAGAGTCGAGCACTCACTCGCTCGGGTAGATCACGGAACGCTTCCGGAGGGAATCTCCCCGACGAGATGGGCTTGAACGTCCCCAAGTAGTGCCAAACCCCGTCGATGCGTTCGACGAACTCGTTCGCGCGACGGCGCAGCTTGCCGTGTCGGACATCGGTCCATTTGTTCTTCTTGGAGAGGATGCGATCGGGTTTGACGGCGTACCCTGCCACCGGGAAATCCTCCCATACGACCTCGTCTCGCACTGTGATCACACTAGTGTGCCCTCTGAGATGAATGAATAAGCTGTGTCTCCCCGCTGAGAAGCGACATGAAGCGTACAGAGACTGGAAGTCCTTATATGCGTCAGAATGATAAAATAGAACGACGGACGGGACGTACATCCTTCATGGCTCTGAGCGCGGGTGTCGCAGACGGCTGGTACGAGAATTGTAGGAGAAGAATCTCGGGATGGTTGGGTATATGCACGGTCCTAGGGACCCCGTAGTGCTCTTGGGGTCTCGGAGTAACAGGGCCCAAGAGCTGCTTCTCAATGTCTCTCATTTCGTCTTCCAAGTGCGTGAACTGTCTCTGAAAAACGGTCTGCCTATGCGACGACATCTCACCACTGCGCCTACCTCAAGGCTAGTGACCAACGCTCGAGCTCTCGCCAGCTCTGCTGCTGCACTCGCCATCGTTAACTCACTTCTCGTCAGCCCGAGATGCAATTCCATAGTGAAGCATGCTCACCCTCACAGCGTCAAGCCGCCCGCGGAGGACTTGATTTTCTTCTTCGGCTTGTGCGATTTCTGCTTCGGCTTGTGCGATGAGAGGATCATCCGAGTTGTCCATGTTGCTTGCTCCGTGCCTCTCAGGAAAGAGTGCTCAGCGAGTATGTGTTCAGTCGAGAGTAAGGAAGACACGGAGTCATCCGGAGGGGTCCGACGTCACCGAACTCTATCCGAACTGAACTCTGAGACGTGGAGGTATTTTGCGACGTGTGGGCTTCATAACAGTGCTCGGGCATGCATTCACGGTCGGAAAGCAAAGTCTAAAGCGAGCCATCTTCTCATCCCACACCGCAACAGAGGAAGTGTTCGTTCGGCACCTTCTCCTCAACCAAGAGTAGGTGGGGCGGATTCTTGGGGAGGATTGAGATAACCACAGACATTGCAGAAGCAAAGAGATAGCAATTGATGTTGTGGAGTTGCAGTAGGATCAAGGAAGAGACTATGCATGTCCGCGACTGCTCTACATAAGCTCTACACACGTAGAACACGCCAGCACCTGCCCTGAAGCCGGACATGCCATACTAGCGCCGGCAGATGTAGGAGGACCTACGCTAGCTGATCATTATACACGCTATATAACATTGACCTGATTCATTGAGTGTCGCTGAGCCTCGCCACTCCCCTTCGGTAAACTCTTCTCTGTCATCTCCTCCCAAACACCGAGCTGGTTGAGTAAATATTTCTGTCCAGGAGCCGCCGTGCTTGGGGCCAAGAATCAGGGGAACTTCACTTCGGGTACGTCCACCTTCAAGTTGATCACTGCGGGATTGGGATGATGTCCCTTTTCACGCCGTAATGCAGCCTGTCATCAAGGAAGCTCATAGCCTATGGCGCGCGGCACAATGTCTAGGCTCGCCATCGCCATACTATCGTGCTTGCCGTACTATGCGCCAACAACAGGTTGCCACCCCGACGCCACCCCTCATATGAGCCCCAGGCTCACGAACCTCCTGGACTCGACTCCATCCAGGCTGCCCAATGAGGAAAACACAGTGACGTGGATCTTCCGGACGACAACGCGGTAGTGCTCGAGGACCTCGTCAGGAACCGACGACGCCGCGGGTGCGTTCAACCCGTGCCCGTACTGCATATCGAACGGCAGTGTCACCTTGATGAATCGGCGTCGCAGAGAGGCGAATTCTCTCGACCCTCGCTCACAGAGACCTGCCCGCACTGTGGATGTAGAGGAGTATGACGAAGGGCCAACGCTCCCCGTCATTGGTACCGTATGCGGGCGGAAGCGATGCCAAGGACTTGTCGTCGAAATTGGTCGCGCCGACACGTCTGCTTCGCTTACACCCGGATTTGCGGTCACTCGCCTTCTGCTCCCTTGTGTGTGCTGGTCTTTCGGGAGTGAGTGGGTCAAGTACAGGCGATGCTTGTGAAAGTCCAGCGTTTCATTGCCTACTGACTATGGCGGAGACCCAACTTGACTATGTATACTGAACGTTCCTTTTTGTAAAGCCACAGGCCTGAGCGCGGTGTGGCGTTTATACGCGTGGCTACATATGTCTATGTACAAGACGGGTATAGGGTTGAGAGGATATTGCGAGGCTGCAATGATGGAATACAATGGCACCATCATTGAATATTGTATGACGGCCCGGCGCCCCCGGCGGTGGGGAATAGAGCGCAAGGGCGGCGAGGAAGTCGCTGTACTGTTCAGCGCAGGACGTGCAGATGCACCGCGGGGCGTTGTACCCGAAGAACGCCTGTATGCTGGGTACGAGCAGCTGCTCACCGAAGTACGGCCAACACCCTTCTTCAACCGGGACGACCACGCTGCCTGACTTCATGACGTACAGAGGCGCGTCGCCGTAGAACCACCGCGTAACCCTCACGAACACCTCCAGCTGCTTGACGTCCATGGACACTTTGTACTCGAGCCATCCGAGCATCGTGCGCTCTAGCGTGCGGAGGTGCGTGATCGTGTATTGGCCGTCCGTCGCGTCCACGAGCTGCCCGTTGTTCATGCTAATGTCGAGTATGTACTTCTGCGCGATCGCCATGCCGGCCACGAAGTAGTCCTCCGCGGACGCAAAATACGGTACGCATGCCTTGGGGTTCTCGTATCTGAGCCTCTGGAGCAAGAACATCGTACCGAACGCGACTATCGACTCGGAGCCGAAGTTGAAGCTCCCGCTGGCGCGCAAAGCACCCGAAACCAGCAGCAAGAACGAGTGGGGGACGTATTCCGGGTCTTCCCCCGTGTTCTGGCCGTATATGTGGTGCACGAACCGCGCCACAAGCGCTACGAGCTTCTCGTGGGTGTCATACTGTGTCAATGGGCAGACGGACGGACAATGTAAGCCTGCGGTCAATGCAGCAGCGGAGTCACGTACCCAGTACAGTGCACCGAGGTCCGGAAGAGGGAGCATTGTCGCGTCGGGGAGTTTGAGCGCAAGACGTCGAGGGGAGGCTATGGGGGCACGCGTGGCAGGCGAAGGACGAAGAGGAAGCAATCCGAACCATCTTTTATACGCGTTCGAACCACTGTTTCCAGTAAGGCAATTTTTATGAGTGCCACAAGAACCATCGCCTGTTTAGGGAGGGGCCTTCTCCGTCGAAAACACGAAAACGTGCTCCTGCACAACATATCAACGACAAGGCCAAGGCGGGGTTCCATGCGAATGGCGGGGTTGTAACTTGGCGTTAGCGGTGTTTCAACGTCCGTTGATAGGCCTCTACGTCCGGTTGTACAAATCAGTGGATTTAAATGGGAGACCGTAAAGCATACCTCGAATTCTGTTGGATCACGTCTCGCGTGGGCTTCGCGCGTGTGGCTCAATCGAAGCCCACGCCACTCGCTAAGCCATGACTCGCGTGGCGTTGCCACACTCGCTTGTACTTTCATGCCGAGGGTACCACACGGAACCATGGCAGCAATGAACTAACGCGAGTACTAACTTCCGAGAATGGTGTGTCTTGTTCTCCTCCACTGAGCCATCAGCACACTAAATGTCGGGCACCGGCACCCGGGTATCAGTGCACGTAGCAAAGAAGGGCAGTGAGAAGTGTGCCACTCACCTCAAACTATGGCGGCGCAAATTGCAACCGATTGAGCAGGAGAAACCCTAGAAGGCACCTAGAGCAGAAGAGCGAGAGCAATAGTTAACTTACCTTCGACAGCAAATGGACCCCAAGGAACTACTACATAGCAGCTTCCCTTGCATGCGAACGATCAATGATGGACACTGTACATCGAGCTTGCGCATCATCGACAGCACAAACGGAGAAGTATTGATCGTGACAACCGGAGCGAGTGAACGGCCTACAGGTTGCGCTCCACAGGCTGGTTTCAAAGGCGAACCACTACAGATGTGTGAGTGGCAACACCCCAGATATGACGACTAATGAGTCCTACCTAGCGCACAACTAATCTCGCTGGGTTGCAAGAAGCTCCACTTCGAGGGCATCGGCCTCAGGTTCCGACAGTTTCTCCAGTATGGGCAGACTTCCTTCCGACCGTGCAGTGACGTGGAACCATTCGTAGTTATACTTGTCCCACGGATCCTGCTTCCGCCCGTTCTGCAACTCCAACGAGTCCTCGATGTCGCCTTGAAACCCTACGTACTCGACGCTCGGAATAAAGCGGGCAATGCTTGTTACGTACTGCAAGACAGACTGCGCATCGACCGGCGGGTGCCAGCTATTCGTGGTCAACGTGACGGCACGAAGTCGTATGGACCCAAGCATGGAAAAGATTGTGTCCTAGCACAGTGCTGACAGTCACTGAGTGCTCCCAAGCTATGTGTGTAGACTACATACCAGCAGTGGCTGAATATTCCTCCGATCTTCCCGTAAGCCTGCTTGGCCCGAGTCCCGGGGGATCGGGTATACGTAGGAGGTGAAGAGTTGGAGTACACGGAGTGAGGAGGCAGCGGTAGTTCGAAGGCTTGTCAGTAATTGGACATCTGCGTCGCATGCCAAGACGACTGGCTGGGAGCTTTGCAAGAACTCCTCTGCCATGGCGTATTGACGGGGCAATTCTGGTTCTTCGCTACGGAATCTGAGACGCCGAACGGTACGGCCCACAGCTATAGGAGTTCGGGTGGAAACGAAGTCGAGGTATGGCCAGTTCCCAGTGCCATCGTCGGCAGTGATAGACCGTAATGTTGAAGGAGATTGGGAAGGCATGACTCCTTCAATTTTCAGACAGCGTAGATTGGGAAATGCACGGCGCCACATGACTGTGTCAAGTGGGGGCCAGCTTGCACCGGTACTCCACAACCTGGCCGTTTCCACGACCAAAAATTGAACTGCAGGCCAGACAGTATTGGGATCAAGCCTCTCGACGATATCTGGAAGCACGGACAGCTTGAGCGTTGTCAACGAGGAAGTGAAATTGTGCAGGGGTCGGATATCGCCTACGTAGACCGGCGCATAAACCCCTGAGACACGGCGCACCCCGTCGTCAAAGAGAGAGCATTCTACAGTATGGGGGCGGCTCTTCATGCACGACAACACACGGAGCGTCTGTTGGTGCATGGCCAGGAAGCCAATAGTGTCGAGGGCTACGAGATCGATGACGGCATCGGCCATGTTGGGGACGGCACGAAACAGTGATTCCGCGCCCCACAGGTAGAGCTTTCGCAGGTTTGTGCCAAGCCGAAGAACAAGGGCGAGTAGTTGCGCCGTAGAGTGGCATACCGCATGGAAGTCACTGTCTCCTCGTGTAATCCTTCCAAGGATGTCTGCATAGACTGTGAAGGATCTAAGCAGGGGGAGGCGGTGCGTGACATCGCTCAGCATATAGACACAGAATTGAGCTAGTCGATGCTTCGGCTTGCCCTGGTCAGAGCGAGTCACTTGCCAGGGTATCGTCACTTCCGCAAGGACGTATGGCGAAGCGAGTACATGCGCCGTGCGGCATGTCAGTGCAACCTCCCGCAGATCGCTTTGGCGGAGTTCGGAGAAGATGAACGACGTAACGTCGTGATTGAGCGTCAGGAGATTATGACGTCGCTGTCGAGATTTTTCATGTATAGGTAGTAAATGAAGGAAAATATGATCAACATTTTGTCAGTGAGGATGGAGGGTGAATCATGTACTTACTAGCATCGAGCCCCTTGTCCAACACGTCCAGTAACCGACCCTTGTATGCGACCCCTCACCGAGTTGATCTCAAGACAGGACGTCTATGCGACAGCCTTTCGAAAGTAAGTGAGGCTGAGTGGGTTGCTGATGGGGGAGTTGTTGCAGCCTGACGCACAGGCTTGCAGGAGCGAGGCTGACAGTTGACTAGAACGTTACGGTACGCGGACTAGCGTTCCGTGAGAAACTCGAACGATGTTTCTTACGGTATGTAAGTACTGTGTCCAGCCGGCTACTCGGCCGGACACCCTGCTCGGCCACCCGACGCATTACTCGACACCAAGTTTGTTGTTTTGGCTGCGAAATAGGGCATTATGTACGTTTCGATTGTGGCTATTGATGAGTATACTTTTGGCGAGAAATAGATGAGAGCCTCTCTCTCGAGACTCAACTGACCGAGTGCCCTAACCCGGCCGAGTAGCCAGCTGGACACAGTAAGTCTAGCCCTGATGTTAGTTTTTTACTAGGGGTTTCTAACGTTAGAAACATTGTCACGTGATTCATTGGAGCGCTTATTTCACCAAGGGCGGCACGTCCGCCGTCGGCCACTACGGAACACGCTCGACTCGAAGTGCTTTGGGATCAAGCAAAAGTAACGCAAATTCGTGCGAGATGAAGTAGGATCTCTGTACAGTTGTACTGTATGTCCTTACTAAGCTAGACAGTCACACTTACAAATCATAATTGTGAATCAGGTTTCAGTC
>KE504154.1:317805-327850 GCA_000344655.2 Fomitopsis schrenkii
TTCACGATCACATTGCACATAACTTATGAATACAGTTGGTCTAGATGTTACACGGTATATGTTCTATGTCCGTATCACAGACAATCAATGCTAGTCGATAGTAATGCTGTGGTCCACGTCCTGATGCCAAAGGAAGGATCGCTCACCAGTCCGCAAACCCCACAATCTTCCCATCCCACACCCACCAGATCATCTCGTCCTCCTCGTCCTCATCCTCCGCATCCCCGCGCCCGCCCAACCGCACACCTTCGCTGACACCCTCACGACGACACCCGACTATCACACCCTCCGTCTTCGCGCCCTTGCTCTTCCGTGCCTGAGCGGCATCGTCCCGCACACATACGTCATCGAGAAAGGACTGGAGCATGCCCTCGAGCGAGCGCGTCAGGTTCTGGCGCGGGATCCACGCCGGGTGCGCGAAGCGGCGCGGCGCGCGGAGCAGGACGTGCGTCTGCGTCGGGGCTGGCGACGAGCGGTCAGAAGGGATGCAGGTGTGGTCACAGAAAGCAGGTACGTACCGAGCTCCGACGACATGCCCCCGCTCTCCTCCGCGCACGCGTTCGCGAGCGTGCGCGAGAGCAGCCGCTCGGCGACACGCAGGGCCTGCTGCTCTTCTGCGTAGGTCTGCGCCGGGGGGCGGGGCGCTGTAGGCGGGTATGTGTTCGCGCGGCGGGGCGTGGCCACAGGCGCGATGTTCTCCGCCAGCTCACGTGTGGGCGAGGCTGCATGGGAGTGTGATGTAGGGGGCGAGGGCGAGGGCGAGGGCGAAGGCGACCTCGACACCGGTGGCTGGAGTGCGTCGTCCTCGCTCGCCTCTGGATCCTCGGCATCACCCTCTGGCTCCTCCCTCCCTCCCTCCGGTCCCTCCTCCGAGCCGGAATTTTCGTCCTCTCCTTCTTCACTCTCCTCAGACCGCGGACGCCTGGAAGGACCAGGCAGGTCATCCCGCTCACCCCACACTCTGACGTCCAGCCCATCCACAGCATAGACAATCCTCGCTCGTGCGGCGCCGACGCTCGGACCAAGCACAAAGGCGAGGTGCGCCGCGCCCGTCGACGGCGGACCGGCTTCGCCTGTACCCGTCTTCCGCAGTGCAAGAGCTGTGGACAGTGCAGTGAACGTCGTCCGCATGTGCGAGGAGAGCGTGTCGATCGCGGCGAGGAGCTCCATGCGGCGCTTCGCCGCGCGCGAGTCGGATTGGCCACCGGGCATGCGCGCCAGCTGCATCACCGGGCTACGTAGTAGGTGAGTGGCGGGGCAGTAAGATTGGATGGAGGACGTACAATGGGACTTGGCTTTTGAGGAAGAGGATGTGGCCGAGGAACGACATGGCCAAGGTCGCCGCCATGGTATGCGTGACGGCCGGAGTGTCCAGGACAACATGCGGAACCCGCAAATGCGAGACAACCGGAGCTGGGGCCCGAGGCTGCTCTTGGCTGGTCGACGGGCCTGCTTGTGCACTGGGAGGTGGCCGCGAGTCGTCACGGTGTGCAGAAGAGAAGATGGGCGGCGGTGCGACCGAGGGTGTCAGAATCATGGTTCCTACAGCTACTTTGAGTGTTCGGTACAAAACACACTTCACTGTCGCGCGGGTACTCACCCGCGCTATAAGTAGGCACACGTTCTTGCAGGGACTGGTGACGATTTATTTTGATATCTGTGGCCCGGGCGTGCTCTACTTCCTCAGTAGCCAGGCCTTTTGAGCTTTCAGTGAGAGCTTGCGGGGCCCTGTAGGAGGATAGAGGAGGCAAAGTGATTGGCACTGGGCAGGCAGGACTTGGATCGTGGTCGTCGAGATCAGAGCTTACTAGCTGGCTGTGGCACGCGACGCGAACATCCAACGCGAACAGCCACGTGAGCGTGCTGAAGGAAGGAGCTGCATGGTGGACGGACGCAGCAGTGGAACGGTGAACAGCGAGCGAGTGTCGGCGTCCGATCGCAAGTAGATCTCGATCGCCGCGCGCTCTCTCTCCCTCGTCATCGACTCGTCCACGTCTCGAACGACATGTCCGCTCGCAATGCACTGCATTCACAGCGTGTGTGCACCCGACTGAAGAGCATCGAAGATGCGCCCCCTCTCCTTTCAACCCGAGTCGCAGGCCTCATCCTCCGTCGTCACCGCATGTCGCATCCTTCTTCCTCACGCGCGCAGATGCGCCGTCGACAGTCGAAGAACATCGCTCAACGTTGAATCGCCTCGCCACGCACGGCGCTGCGCACAGAGCTCCCCAACATGAGTTCTTCACTCTGGCTACATACACTCGGATCCTCCTATACGGTACGTGTTGACCGGTTTGTAGCCTACACAGTACGACGGTATCAACGTCTGCACTGATCTCTGCCACACCATGCCAGCGACTCTTCGCCCGCAGACGTCCCGCGAGCTCAACGGGTCAACCGCGCCAGCCCACCCGGCACGTCACAGTACTCGCAACCACCAGTTACCCCCACGCCCTCTTCACAGGCCTCCAACAGCGACGCACACCCTGTCCGCCGACTGCCCCTACCCGCACGTCCGACCCTTTTCGTTCGTTCATGCCCGAGCATCTTCTACGAGGTAAGTGCCATCTTTCTCGCGCGGCCCGCTCTGCGTGCGTGGACATGGCGTGGCGCGCCTCTCGATGTCGACCATGACAGCGCCAGTCACGATTCAGACAATGAGAACCACCGCCCCGACACCGGTAGCCTACTACGGTGCGACGACTATGCCACTGGCATCCCACACCCCACGACTATTCTGTGGCCCGTTCGTGTTCATACCACCTCTCTGGCGCTAGGCGAGCCGACACCCGATCCGCACGCCATTCCACCACCTGGTCTTCGGTCCAAAGTCTCCCTCGCAACCTGGAGCCCCACGTCACATCCTCGCATCTATCCGTTTCCCGCGCGTACTCTACTACGGGCCGTTCGCCGCCTGCACTAATCCGCACATCACACTCTCACGATGGGTCGTTGCCCTGCGAGGCGAGTGCGCTCACCTGCCGCCGCGCAATCTGCGCACGCAACGTCGCACGGCGCAAACACGACGCGTCACTCGATGCAAACCCCGACAACCGCGGCGGCAAAGTACCTAACTACCCCAATGCCGGCCGGCTAGTGCAGTGCGCCAACGTCGCCAGTCCGCGCCTCCTGCCTTAGGACCGGTCGTGTCCCGCGCGCGCCTTCATACGAGGCGAGGCGATGCCACTCCATTTACGTGGCATGGGCACTGTGAACGACGATGACGGGCGAGCGCGGCACACAAGAGGCAGACCGCACAATACCTACGACATAGCCCACAGCGGCGCTGTCCGGCACGGTCTGCCACGGCAATCACAGCGAGCTAGTGCAGGGTGGATGGACGACGTACCTCGGGCACCGCGCTAGGTTGTGGCGACTGTGTTCGGCATGAGTAGCTGGTACGCATGTCGAGCTTTGCATGCCAACTCATCGTCTAACTCTCGTGTAGTCTAGATACACGCCGACAGTGAGCACACCGATCCACACGAACGCCGCCCCACCCACTCACCATCGTCCGCGGCGGCGCACGCCACGTCGTCCACTGGGAGGAGAGCCGCTGTACGACGGGTCCCTGCCCTGCTGCTACCGCGTTTTTAATCCTCCACTGCGCCGGCCTGCCGCCGGGAGATCGCACGATGCACGATACGTACGCACGGCAGAGCACAAACGCCGCTGCCGAGCCGCGTTGATGTCCCTGTCCCCAGGACCCTGCACGCGCGTGCGATCGCCGCTGTTCTGGGACGCGGGTGCTGCGACGCGTGCCCGCCGCCGCTGAGGGCTCGCATCTGCACGCTGTGGGCCTGAGCACGCGCATAGAATGATTCGACATGATCACTGTCGCGCCCAGGTTTGGCGACCCTGTCTGAAGGATTTGATCTACAGCGGCTCGTCTCAGTTTCAGCGCAAATAGTATATGCGACAGGCCGCAATTTCGTTACGTGGCCGCGCATTTCGGACGCGTTTCGACAGAGGTTCGGGTACGGATCGCAAGGCCGTGTGTGTGCTGAACCTCTCGCGACTCGCACAGAGAAGTTGGACGTTTCCCCGGGGAAGCAGCATTCACGGCCGCCGATCGCGAATACTGCGCGTCAGAAAGCGAATGAACTGAACGACGACCTCTAGACGCACTTTGCTGGGCTTGCATTTCAAGTATGTCTTCTCTTCTTTCGGGATGCGACCGCCGGGCCGCGCGCGCATGCGATCACTTCGCAAACAGAACGGCGATTCCGAGCTGGGAGGTATGTGCGCTGACGTGTTGTCATGTCATGTTACTAACGTCATCTCTTTTTGAAACGGGTGCTTGGCTGGCTGGATGGCACTGCTAGACTGTCCCTGGACGCCGCGCCGAGGCGGTCCAATCGGGCCATACCAGCAGTATGGGATGACCAGGCGAATGTACCGTATGCAACGCGACTGAGAGACAGTGATTGTGCGAACGCGCACGAGTGCGGAACCTCTCTGAGGATGTATATCCCAACTGTACGTACGAGAGCTCACACGGGTGTATGTGCACTTGCAGTGTCTGACTCCACAGGGGGCTGCTATTAGCATCAGCGGCGCACGGGGAGTGGCGGAGCCAACACAGCGGTGCGTCCAACCCACGGATCTCCGTTGCTAAAGCCCCGTTTGTTCGCGAACTGGGCACGCGCGAATGGAGGGCCAGGATCGAGCCAGCTCGCATTATGGCAAGCTGCATGGCCTCGCTCGGGAGCGGGGGTTCGTTAGTGACGTGATTTGCAGGCCACGCGAGGGTTCGAGAGCCGGTAGTCGTCAACATCTTTATTGACAGAGGCGGGCAGTGACTGACCGGGGCTAACCACCCATTCTGCTACTCGAGGTCACACGAAGTTCAGTGCAATGACCGGTAGTCACGTCTGGCACTGGCAGATGGGCAGTTGCTGCCTGGGCCCAATCACCCATTTCGAGTGGACGGCCCATAGGTATGTCTTCAACCGTGCCTACCTCGGTTCACCAGTCGCTGATCCAACCGGATGTCCACTTGCAGCAAGCTGCGAGGAGATAGCTGAACGTGCGGCCCCATGTCGTGTGGTGCGTGCAATGCCCCCTCCCGTGGGCTCCGAGGTGCGCCCTCCGTGTCTCGTCGTGCTGCCTCGCTGATTCTGATTGACCATGCCTAGCAGCTCGTAGCGATCCATGCGCACGGTGCTTGCGTCGAACGTAGCGGCACACAGCGATTGAAAATCGCCCCGCGACGTCTCGGCGTAGATCCTCCGCCCCCAGACGCCGCACTGGATGCGTATTGTCGTGCGCGTCGCGACGGCACCGACGCAAACCGGAGGTGCGAGTGCCGAGGACATATCGAGTCCGGAGGCTCGCGGAAGCCTCGGGAGCACCGTCGTCGTGACTCACTTGCACTCTTCATGACAGTGCTTGCCTTCAGCGAAGACCCTGCCGCACGGAGGTACGTATTCGCAGCAATGCATCGCGCCTGGCGTGACGTTAACGGAGCTTGAGGAAAACTTCAGGGTCAATTCGCTTGCCGTCCGCCATACAACAGCGCATCTTGGGCACACGTCCCGTAATGGACGTGTCAATGCCGCTACGCGCGCAAATACGCTATTCGAATCTCTTGGAAGCCTCAGCCGAGTCGTTTCCCAGGGCGACTGCAGGTACGAGTGGGAGTGGGTTCTCAACAACGAGTTACCGTGCATTCGAACCACTCAAGCATGACACTGCTCAGCAAGAGCGGGGTTCGTTAGTGACGTCGTCACTACGAGCGCCGGTCTGCGACTCTGCGGCAGACGGCTTGGGTTCTACTAGCTGACGCGGGCAGTTGCTGCCCGGCACCAACCACTCATTCTTCTTGAGTGGGCGGCCGGCAGCTCGTAGGTGTGTCTTGGATCGTGTGCTCTGCGTCACTGGTTGCCCACTGGCAGCCCAGCGACGAGTAGCTACGGTGAGATGGGCCTCCTGGTCTCCCACATCAACGGTCCCAGCTCGTAGCATCGCACGACCTGCATTGCCGCACCCGCCGTCTCGGCAGCAAGCGGTGCACCGGACTGCGCGCAGGGCCCTGGGTACGTCACTCTGGTGCATCGAATCGTGCCGACCGCCTTGGTGCTGAGTACCAGATCTAGTAGGGTACACCGGATGCGACCATATCGCTCGCTACCCACGCAATCATAAGCCTTCCCGGGTCAGTTTTTACCTTTCTGCAGACCAGGCCAGGGCGAGACAAACAAGACGGCGACTCTCCGCCGCCGCAAAGCTCGAGTTGCGTTGCGTGCAACGCTGCAAGAGCCCACCAGCAACGTGCACTGTGCACCGCGTCATTTGGCTCCAGGCTATACGCATTGGCTTTGAGCAGCAAGAAACATGTACGTGTTCAGACTCCGCTTTTCGGTGCTCCTCGCGTCGCTCCGGGCCACTCCCTGGAAACGAGCTGTACAAAATCCGCTCAACAACGAGGGTAAAGGAACACGAAGAAGCCCCGGAGACCATTGCAGTTGTCATTGCAATGGGGTTTGCTCGGTATGGAAGGCTTCCATTGGAGGTCGTGTACATATCACCAGTCAGGTCCCACTGATTTTCGCGAGATTCAGGACCGGGTGGTATGTACTCGGCGAACCGAACCTTCGAAGCAGTTGCACGATGGATCTGCGGTGCCAATCTGCCGTTCGTGCTCGACGACGTGACCATCCGCTGCTGCCAGCAACACTTATCCGTGCCACTTCGAGTCACAACACTTGCCGTAGAGGCCTTTGGACGCTCCGTGGGCGTATCCGACGTGTCCGTGCGATCATCGAGTCCTGCGCTGTTTCCGACTCAAACATCTCGGGGCCGGCCCATCCGGCTTCTTGTCATGCAGGCCGCCACGTGTTTGGCCTACTCGAGCATGACGCTGCTCAACCAGAGCGGGGTTCGTCAGTGACGTCGCGGGCTGCGTGAAGGTCACACTCCGAGGGCCGGCGGTCACGTCCGCGACTTCTGGCAGATGCACCGGGTTTCTACTGACTGACATAGGCAGTTGCTGCTCGGCACCGACCACCCATTCTTCTCGAGTGGACGGCCAGCATCTCACAGGTATGTCTTGGATTTCAATTGAACACGTACTCTGCATCATATCAGTGGTCCACCAGCAGCTAGCCACAAGTAGTTACGGCGGCCCGGGGATGGACTTCCAGCCTCGCGTCAACATCGTGCGGACGACCCGGTATCAACGGCATCAGGGTCTTAGCTTGTGCACCGTGCGAACTGCGTTGCTGCACCCGCTGTCTCGGCAGCAAGTGGCACATCTCATTCAAGATTCACGATGCACTCAATCGACACAGCCTCGCGTCCGAGGCACGACACATCCAATCGTGTGGACTGCCTTTGTGCTCGGTGACAGGAGATGCTACGGGGGTGCACCCGACGCAACGCTCGAGGCCCGCACAATACGGGACAGCCTCGTGCTGCCCTGTTTCGGTTCAGCGCGAGAGGAACGAGCTCGAGGGAGCCACTGTTTGCCGGGGCTGCCCCGATACCATCTCGCTGTGCAACGCCGCAAGAGTCGAACGGTGATGTACGCCGTGCGCCGCATTGTTTTGCTAGTACAGGCTTTGAGCAGAAGGACTCCGATGTGTGTCGTAATTCAATCTGTTGCGGGCCCTCTACTGACTTGCCGTGCAGCCGGTACCAGGATCTATGGGTATTTGTGTTGTTCCATGCCGGTACTCACATTCCTGTCTCTGTGCAAACTCCGGGTAGTATCGTTAGCGGTATCGTCACTCGGCAGGGTCACATCTTTGAGTCGCACCTACGGTGTTTCAAGCTAAGAAGTGATGGCTCTGACTCGGCACGGACTCAGACTTTGAGCTGAACACTGTCAAGGCTCACTGGTGACCCTGTAGCTCTGCCTCAACTCCGGTTACCAGTCTACTAGTGATGCTCATGAGCCTGACAGAATGGGAGGAGTGTTCCGAGCGATGCCCGGTCCACTTTGCTCACTGTGGTAGGTATGACAGTGCAAGTGCCGAAGAATGGATGACCGTGACATGGAAGTGCATGCAGAGTGACATCAAAAGGCTGGTAATTTCTGTATATGTATTTTTACCACAGGTCAAATGTTAATTATGTCAGACTCCGAGTCCGGAGGTGCCTGAGTGGTCTCCGAGGAGTCACCTGAGATGGAGTATATTGCCCACAGCTTCGGAGAGTAAGTATTATTACTGGGTAGACCACTCTGAAGTTGACAGCAGAAGAGAAAAAAAGGAAGTCTAAGGGCTGGACTGCAGTGCAACAAGTAGTGAATGTGGGAGAGCGGTGAGTGATGTTGAGTGCCACAAAATCAAATAGCCACCAGTGGCATTGCGGCGGAGTCGGAGGATCAGAGAATGCTTTCACCACTGGCGCCGGGGCGCATGGGGTCTTGTTCCGAGACTGTTGCTATGGCCTCTTTTCTCTCTTCGTTTCTTTCTCAGTTCGCGTCTACTCGTCTCGCGCGGAGACGTACAAGGCCTGTACATTCTGCGCTCGCTCGCTGTCCGCAACCTCGGCCAGCGCCCTCTCAGTCGACGATCCCCGGACGAACGACTTTCCGCTCGCACCACTCGGTCAAGGGATCGCCCTTCGACCGTCTCCTGAGCGGACCCGTCCTCCTCTGGTCCCCCTTCCGGGCCCTCGGGCGAGGTCCGCCTCCCCGCAGCCCGTCCGTACCCTCGACATTACCGGCCGGCCCTACAGTGTCGACCCTCGCGAGGACCGTCATCCTCACATGCTGCTCCTCCTGCTGCGCTGGAGCCTCTTCCCGGGAGGTGGCTGAACGTGTGCTATAGGTGAGGGGTGCGAGCTAGGTGCAGAGACGGACGTCAATACTGTACCTACCTGTTCCGGAGCATGCCGGATGAGCTGTCAAGTGCCATTTGAGGCTGCACGAAGGTGAGTTTGCCAGCTACAGCCTTGTGTCTGCATGCACACGTACATAGTCTCATTTATTTGACTGCTCCCAGCATCATCAGTGTACCAAAAAACCTTGGAAACCGACTTCACGAAAGTGTTTGACTGCGAGTCATGCAGAAGCAAAGCGGCCGGACCGCTGTGCGGGCAGACAGACAGTGTCCAGTGGCCGCTTTCCCCCTCCCTTCAAAGCTCACACACACAGCGCCGCGCGCACTATGTTGATGTCTGACACTCCACTGATGGACCACACCTTGCACGGTCACCAAATTCGGCGAACAAGTTGGACTGGCTGGACGCACCTGCAACGTCTGACACGTGCTTCGAGAGACGCACGGCAAACAAGGCACCTACAGATCCGCGCGGAGCGACTGCAGAGGCCGGTAGGTCAAATGTGGACTTGAACTCACGGGAAGTAGGCGCCAGTGGCATCGCGCACAATGGAGTGAGAAGCGGCGAGGGTACTTGTGGCGGCCGCGCGAGAGATGGTGGGCTAGGCGCTGTTGCGTGGCGATCCTCGGAGGGCGAGAAACATAGAGACCGGGCGTAGATACGCACCTGCTGTCTTTTTTATACGAAACGAGACACATACCTGTCCTTTCCACCACTGTATGTTGATGAGCTCCGAATCGCCCTTGTGCTCTCCTGGCCGGCGGGCGAAAGTCTGTGCTTTTCGGGCAACTCCTTGTGTGCTCTCCGGTGTCTTGTGTTGAAAACCATAGAGTTGACTGAGACCCCTAGTGTGCTTTCCTGCCTCAAAAAGCACCTATCTCTCCACTTCTCCACGGGCGATGTGCCTTTCCATGCCCTTCACTTCGCCCGTGCCAGAGCGTGCACACCGAGTCCCGCCAGCGCGCAGCAACGCGCCCACACAGCGCAGCCTCGCAACAGCGCATAGTACAGAGCGTAGAGACAAGCCGCGAGTCGTGTCCCAGTGCACACAAGCCATCGTCCACGTCCAAGTTCAAGGCCGACACACTCACTGACGTCACTGGCGCTCAGATCTCTAGGGACGACAACGGCTAGGGCGCTTATGCTTGAACTCCGTCAACTTCACGATCACATTGCACATAACTTATGAATACAGTTGGTCTAGATGTTACACGGTATATGTTCTATGTCCGTATCACAGACAATCAATGCTAGT